>JALJCO010005571.1:120000-544426 GCA_023101725.1 Atherinomorus stipes
GTCTCAGCACCCCCCACACCTGCCGCACGGCTTCCCTCAGCTCCCCGCTCTCTGCTGCCACCCCTGCTGGGGGCAGGAACTGCACCAGCTGGGCGCACATGCCGAGCCGGTTCTGGTCCGAGGACCGGCAGAGGTCTCTGCAGAGTCTCAGCAGCAGAGAGAGAAGTTCTGCAGGGTGCCGGCTCCACGCTCGGTCTCTGGTTCTACCGGAGAGGAGGCGGCCCAGCAGGGGGAGCCCCCGCTGCTGGCTGAGGGTCTGGTTCTGGTCCACCGCCTGGCACAGAGCGGGGACGGCCCCCCTGCTCAGCAGCTGCTCGGGGCCCCTGGGTAAGGCACTCACGGCCGTCAGAACCTGGTAGCAGTCGGCAGCGAGGGCCTGGTCCAGGCGGGGGGCTTCCTGACCCCCCGGTGACCCTCCTGCATCGCTGACATCATTGTTGCCCGCTCTGCTGACCGGTTCCGTCTCGTTTGCTGCAGACTGGGCTTGGTATTCTGGACCGGACCCGGTCCAGTTCTGCCGTGCGGTCAGCGGCTCATCGGCCAGGACGCCCAGGAGGAGGGGGACGGTGGCGAGGAGCTGGGGGTGGGACGCCATATCCGGGTCCGTGCTCAGAGCGGCCAGCAGGGCCGAGCCCAGAGACAGCAGCTCGTGGGAGGGCAGACCCGAGTCCCGGCCCCCCCGGATGGCGGTTACCAGGAGCCGGGCTGGAAGGTTCAGCCCCACCGCCTCAAAGATGCGGCGCAGGGTGGGCCGGTCCAGCTGGCTCGCCGGGCACAGACGAGTGATCTGAGGACAGAAGAAGACGGAGACGACGTCACTGTGAGGCCATGGACGAGATGTCCCATCGTCTCCGAGCCGAACCGGCCGAGGACCTGCGGGGGCCTCTGTAGCGGGATGAGGAAGTCCAGGTCCTGGTCTGGACACCTGATGCAGGACATCCTTACTGATGAACTCTACTCCAGACGTCTCTTCTTCTGCATTTTAATGTCTCCACCACAGAGTCTAGAACAGTGATTCTTAACCATGGGGGGCCGCGGTCCAAGCTCGGGCCTCCAGCGCCACCTAGAGGGCCACAAGGACCGTATATTTACACTGTTATTTATGACTGGATGAGTTGCAGTGTAGCCTCCCCCCACCTGGGGGCGCTAATTTGTCAGAGTTCAACAAACAAGCAGAAGAAGACACTCAGCTAGCCGCTAGCCTGTAGCTAACGTTGTAAAGAAGAATTTAAACTAAATAATGAAGATAAAAATGGTCCCAAACCGCCCCTAAAGAGGCAAAAACCCACTCCAGTTTATGAAATACGGATTAGTGAGTGGAGACAACAAAGCAGAGCTGGAAGATGGATGGAGCACCAGCTAATGCTAATGCTAACGCTAACAGCAGCCCTGAAGCTGCATCCATGCAGACTTCACCGAAGCATGTTACCCATAATTCATTGCTGCATGTGACGTTTTGAACCACAAAGGTGGAACATGTCCATATTTGGTGACGAGCTCCTGCCTGTGGTGGAATAAATGCCATTTCAGATGTAAATATGTAAATATTTAATCTTTTATGCTGTAGGTGAAATAATTACTGAAGTTTGTCCTGTTACTTCCAAATATACTATATCACGTTATTTAAGAAGTAAAGCAGGGATATTGAACTGGGCCGGAAATGGGCCGTGCAAGTGTTTCAAAGCGGAAGTTCGGAACAAGCGTGATAATCCCCCACACCCCCACTTCCACCCTCGCGCCCCTAGAATGCTCCCGTTCGGGGTTGAAGTGCGTAGTGTGTCCCGGTTCTCCAGGGCTGCTCGAAGGCGGAAGTCCGTCACGCCCCCTTTACGCCCTCAATCCACACTTCAGTGAAGTCTGCATCTATGCAGACTTTACTGAAGCATGTTACCCATAATTCATTGCTGCATGTGACGTTGTGAACCATAAAGGTGGAACATGTCCATATTTGGTGATGAGCTCCTGCCTGTGGTGGAAAAAAAGCCGTTTCAGATGTAAATATTGAAATATTTAATCTTTTATGCTGTAGGTGAAATAATTACTGAAGTTTGCCATTTTACTTGGGAATATACTTTGAATACTATAATTCAAAGCATTTCAATAATGAAAGTTATCAGTTTACTCATAAAAGTAGCTAAATTGTTTATTTAAGAACTTTATTTACAGGGAAGTCCAGTGGAGACGCAGCGTCTTTAACAAGGGAAACTTGTTTACCTGACATAGTTTAGTTTAGTTTATTATGGATCCCCATTAGTCTTCACCAGTGAAGAATATTCTTCCTGGGATCCAGATCAACATAAATTCTGAACATACAATCAACAAAAACAGGTTAACGAATTAAAATAGAATACTAAGCAAACATTTTAAAAGAAAAAGCAAAAACTAAATAAGTATATAATACCAAAGCATCTATTTACAATGAAATTAAGAATAGAATAATCATGCAGCCGTACTTCTGTGAGCATTAATACGGGTCTCAGTTCCCAATAAAGAACTTCTACACGTTTTTATGGACATTCTATGCTAACGATAACAGTCACAGAGCGACAATTTAATCATTATTATACATTTGTTTAGAATGAAACAGTTATTTAACCTGTACTGGTGAAATTCTACAAACATCTACATAAATTAGTTCAGTAATTCATTTATTTATTAATCAAACTTGTGTGAATTTCATAACATCTATTTTACAAGAACAAATTAAAGTAACTTTATTCAGTTTATGTTTGAAAATGACGTCATCAGGAACAGAGATGAAGCTGAGTTTGGAAGCAATGACATGAAATGATGGAGGAACATCTCTGTCCCAGCTCTGCCTTTTTCCCGCACTAACCTGCACATCCAACCCTTAATGTGCACTTCATACAGGGGTGTAGGGCAGGGGGGTCCAGCTCCGGTCCTCGAGGGCCACAATCCTGCAGGTTTTCCATGTCTCCCTTCTCCAGCTCACACCTGACTGAAGTTCATCAGCTTTTAGATTCATGTAGTGAGTCTGAGTCAGCTGTGCTGGTGCAGGGAGGCGTGGGAACCCGTCAGGACAGCGGCCCCCGCTGGGGTAAGGCTTAGGGTGGGTACTGGGACATGGCCAGAGTTTCTGCTGCTGTCCGGGGAATCACGTTGTTCACGCTATCTGCCAAAGTGAGGGAACGTCACTCGCTGCACGTTTACGGCAAGTCAGAGCTGCAAGAACGCAACCTGACAACTTTCCTATTCAGCGTGTTCGTGGTCCCACCGTCGGTTTGGGGGAAGGAATATTCCGCCTGTGAAACCGAGTGAAAATCATTTCGGTTCAGCACTTTTCAGTCGGAAAGAGGCGTTTACGTGGATCATTTTCATTCCCGCAGAGCTTAGAAGCCGGATATATGGAGCTGCCTCATGTGACATTCACAATTATCAAGTTTGGAGCTTTTATTGTAAACAAACATGTTGATTTTCTGATGAACAATGTAATTTTGATAGGTAAGTTCTTTATTCACAAATGCAGATTTTTAAAAACAAAACCAAACTTTGCACATTGGAAAAATGAGGTAAAGTCACTTTCTAAATCCTTGAAATTGATGGAGAATGAGTCGGCTTGTATTCTATTGTCACTATTTGAGACGTATTTAAGTTAAATGTTTCCTGAATGCCCCCGTTTAGTTTGACACGCATATGTTCCTTTATGATTGTGTGTGTTTTGTTTTTTCATATTTTTATGTCCATTTTGCAGTTTTTGTCTCTCATGTATATATTGATTATTTGCCTCCGCTTTGTTTGATAACTTGTTCAATAAAAGAGGAGCTTATAAACCGAAAGTGATCGGTGCACCTGGGTCCAGGTCGGTATCAGCTTCTACCTGTCAGCACTCTCCACAACACTGCAACTTCAGCCTGATCAGTCTGTGGCTTCACTGCTCCGATTCTCTCCGTGGCTCTGTGTTTACGTGGGGTGTGTATTATGGGATGTTTTACAGTCTCTGGGGGAAGTGAAATATAGCTCACGACTGCAAAATCATCTAAAATGACTGCCGTTTATAACCTGCGTGATCTCAGCCTGTCCGGAGGAAATCTCCATGGTAACCAGCACCCCATCCAGATCCGGATCCGGGATCAGCACCGCGTCCCGGCTGGTCTGTGGGGAAAACTGTCACGTGGGTCACGTTCCACTCACCAGCAGCAGCGCAGCTAACGTGTGGCTGTCGTTTTTGGCGTGTTGGAGCGCGTGCAGACACCTGTCCAGCACCTGTGCTTGGGCTTCAGTAAGACCGCCTCCTCCTTCCCCGGTACTCCGGCCGCTCGCGCCGGGAGGAAGACCGTCTCTGTCGGACATGGTGACCCTGGTCGCAACGGAAGAGACACGTGAGGAGGAGCGCGCGCCGGACCAGAGAAACCTCCAGCGGAGACGCGTTTCTGCTGACTCACGCGGCTAATCTTTAGCTACAGTTACCATTAAAATCTGAGCTGGTGAAAGTTGTTGAAACAACTTACTGAGAGGTCTGCTTTTCCACGGTGGTGGCACGCGCTCCCCGGAAGTAAACAGTCAAACTCAACCTGACAGAAACCAATGAAAATGGTCATTTAGAGTCAGTTAGCCAATCACAGCAGGTGTTGTTTGGAAGTGAAGACGCCATTTTAGACTTTGCTTAAACAACGCATTACGAGGCTGTTTATTTTAATTGTCAGTTTAGGCGGGACGTGTGTGTATTATTATGTTTATTTGTGATCTAAATAAAACTTGATTTAATAAGTTTAACTGTTTGTTAGGAGCTGAAACGTTTAATCTAATCGCCGATTGATCACAGCGGGATTGACGTTGGGAAGGAAGCTCCGCTGTGATTGGCTCGGCGGGAAGGAAGCTCCGCTGTGATTGGCTGTTACAGCTGTGGACTTTTCCACGAGCTGTGTTGAAAATGCCGTCCGCAGCAATCTTACCGGACTAGTTCCGGAATAATCTGTCACAGCGTTTTTGTAAAATGGACCTCAGTACGTTTGTAGTTTCGTGGTGCATTTTTATGACTTCTGGGAGATTTTCTGTAAATCGCATACAAAGTGTGTCTGAGACCATTCATGCTTCTAATCTGCTGAAACTTCATGAGTTTTAAATCTGTTCAAACACATCTACAGCTTCTTTTGTTGTATAAATAGCAAAAGCTAATCCATTTACCAACAAAAAAAATAAATTAATAATCCCTTTGTGCACATTAAAAATTTAAATAGGGCTAGTTTTTTTATTGAAATATTGAGAGGGAAGCTGTAGATTTATTTTTGGAAAATGCCTTATGACTTCACACTTCAGGTAATATGTGTAATGATTTGGTTGTGTGTTTTTGTCTGTTCGTTTGGTACATTTCATGAAAAACATACTCATTTGAATGTGTATGTTTTTTCCAGATTTCAGTGTTACATAACCTTTTTGTTTATAGCTCAGATTTGCTGGAGATATAAAGCACAAAAACAATTCCACCCAGAAAAAAAAGCCCATGTATGTATTTTAGTGACATTGTATGGCAGGTAAAAATGTGTATTTGAAAAACTAAAAGAGGCAGATTGTTGCAGTAACTTGCATAGTGTAAAGAATTATTTTCATTTCTTTTTTATGTGTTTAGAAATGTTTTTGGTCGCTGTGTTTTTTGTGTTTATTTAGTAAAATGTGATTTAAAAAAATCAGATTTTTGTGTACTTTTATATTTATGGCATAATTTCAACACGTTATTATTATTGTCTATTGACTTTCGTAACCTTTCAGCTTCAGTTGTAGGCTACGGATCGTAGGAATATAAAAGACTTAATATTCCTAGAAAGGACACAAATACAAGAATGTAGATTTGTTTTGCAGTTTTTAGTAAGTTTAACGCCACAGATATATGCAAAAACTTATGAGAGCACTAAAGTATTAAGGTTCCGTACTTATAGACAAAGTTTTAATTTTACAAGAAAAGTCATTATACAAGAATAAAGTAGGAATTTTACAGGAACGAAGTCGTAAGTTTTTAAGAATAAAGTAAATTTATGAGAATAAAGTCTTCATTTGTTAAATGAGGAAGAGGAAGTTGATAAAAAAAAATGAGGGTGGCGGAGCATTTGGTGAAGATGAACTTCAGCGGAGGTTTTCCAACCAGGAGATCCTCAATCTCCTGGCACATGAGCACCACATTGTCATCAATGTCGGGACTTTGAAAAGAATCTGCAAGAACGTGAATCTATTCTGCAGAAAGCAGCAGACGGTCGTGGAGGAAACGGCTGCTTTAGTGGAGGGGAGCTGGCTGGAACCGGTTAACTGCAGGGTTATGCGGATGCACCAGCGGCGGCTTTTCTGCTCCTTCTTTTACTCACCCATAAACTTTGATTTGAAACGTTTAAACGTGCAGGACATTAACTTGTTGCACTGTAGCGTATTTCCATTCTTCACTTACTAGTACAATTACCACTTTATTCTTATAAAATCGCGTATATAAAATTCTCGTAATATTATTAATTTATTCTCATAAATTTGCAACTTTATTCTCAAAGTCTGTAAGAAAAAAATCCCGAGGCCCTGATACTCTGTCGTATAATAACTTGCATAGTGTGAAGAATTATTTTCATTTTATTTTGAGTGTTTAGAAATGTATTGGATCGCTGTGTTTTTTGTGTTTATTTTGTTGTGAGGGGAAAAAAATCAAATTTTTGTATACTTTGATATTTGCTGCATAATTTCAACACCCAGTTGTACAGATCATACACATCACTTAAATGACGCACAGAAACATTTGTTTTATTGTTTTTGGAGGGTTTAACACCACCGATATTTATGCAACAACTTCTGAGAGAAGGTGAAATTTGGGCCGGTCCCAATACCCCCCTAAACCCTACACCCTTGTATGAAGTGCGCACTTGGCAGAAGTGCACATTAAGGGTTGCAGTGTGCAGGTTAGTGCGGGAAAAAGGCAGTGATGGGACAGTGATGTTCCTCCATTTTGCACCATGTCATTTAATGTCATTGCTGCCAAACTCAGCAAGTGTATCTGCGGCTTGCAACCCAGTGGGCGTGTCATGTAGTGGGCGTGTCATATAATAGGTGTGTCATATAATGGGCGTGTCGCATTGTGGTGGGGTCTGGTTAGGTTTACGGGAAGGGTCAGGGGTAGGGCTAGATTTTACCGTGCTCTCATTGGCCTGGTGGGCGTATCGTCGAGTAACGTCACACTACGACACGCCCACTCTACGACACGCCCCTGTCTTGCGAGCCGCAGATAGCAGATAGACCCTTCTCGCTCTTGTAAAATAGATGTTATGAAATCCACACGAGTTTAATTAATAAATAAATGAATTAATGAACTAATTTCTGCAAGATGGCTGTATAATTTCACCAGTATAGGTTAAATAACTGTTACATTCTAAACAAATGTATAATAATGAATAAATTGTCACTCTGTGACTGTTATCGTTAGAATGTCCATAAATGTCCACATGTCCATAAAAACATGTAGAAGTTCTTTGAGTTACATTGGGAACTGAAACCTGTATTAATCACATGAGTTGTAAGGCTTATGGAAGTATGGCTACATAATTATTTTCATCCTTAATTTCATTGTAAATCGATGCTTTGGTATTGTATACTTATTTATTTTTTGCTGTTTCCTTTTAAAATGTTTGCTTAGTATTGTATTCTAATTTAGTTAACCTGTGTTTTTGTTGATTGCATGTTCAGAATCTATGTTGGTCTGGATCCCAGGAAGAATAGTCCTCACTGGTGAAGACTAATGGGGATCCATAATAAACTAAACTAAACTAAACAGGTTTCCCTTGTTAAAGACGCTGCGTCTCGACTGGACTTACCTGTAAATAAAGTTTTAAAGTAAAAAATTATTTAGCTACTTTTATGAGTAAAGTGATAACTTTCATTATTCAAATGCTTTGAATTATTATATTCAAAGTATATTCCGAAGTAACATGGCAAACTTCAGTAATTATTTCACCTACAGCACAAAAGATTAAATATTTCAATGTTTACATCTGAAATGGCTTTTTTTCCACCACAGGCAGGAGCTCATCACCAAACATGGGCCGTGTCTCAATCCACGCACTTTCCTGAGTGCACTGGAATTCAGGACATAGTGTGCACTGTGTACTTTTTTTGTAGTGCACACTATTGTCGCTAAATGCTGACCCAAATAGAGCACTGCACTTACAGGAAGTGACGGACTAGCATTACCCGCTAACCTGAGCTAACTCTACTGAGCCGGTATAACCGCGGCCTCAAACACACAACCAGATCATAACTGTCATCAGGGAGTGAACAGCTAGGTAGCCACAATATACATTAGTGACTATGTCTGAATAATTTCATAAACGTTACTTAAATCAAGTACAATACCGTCTCCGATGCAGCAGGGGTCACCACCGCGTCATTCACCGCCATTATTCAGCTCTGTTATTATTATTCATTATTATTATTCAGTTTGAAAGTCCCGCCTCTTCCTCCACGTTCACAAGATGGCGTCCATTTAGTGCGAGTAGTGTGCTTCATTCTGCACAGCATTTTTGGGCGTGATTAGGGCAACATCCTGGTACCTTCAGTGCACTGAAATTGTCGCTTAAATGACACCATGTGTGCACTACACACTCGGTTTGGGACAGACCCATGGACATGTTCCACCTTTATGGTTCAAAACGTCACATGCAGCAATGAATTATGGGCAATATGCTTCGGTGAAGTGTGCATAGATGCAGACTTCACTGAAGTGTGGATTGAGGGCGTAAAGGGGGCGTGACGGACTTCCACCCTTGAGCAGCCCTGGAGAACCGGGACACACTACACACTTCAACCCCTCAACGGGAGCGCGCATTCTAGGGGCGCAAGGGGAGAAGGGTCTATCTGCGGCTCGCGAGACAGGGGCGTGTCATAGAGTAGGCGTGTCGTAGTGTGACGTTACTCGACGACACGCCCACCAGGCCAATGAGAGCACGGTAAAATCTAGCCCTACCCCTGACCCTTCCCCTAAACCTAGCCAGACCCACCCACAATGCGACACCCCCACTGGGTTGCAAGCCGCAGATAGATTCACTTGCGCAAGGGTGGAAGTGCGGGTATGGGGGATTATCACGCTTCCGTGTTCCGAACTTCCGGTTTGAAACACTTAGACGGCCCACTTCCGGCCCAGTTCAATGTCCCCGCCTTACTTCGTAAATAACGTGAATAAACGCCAACCCTACTGAAATTTTCACTGATTCCAGACTGAAGTGATACTAAGGAAGAAGTGGATCAAAGCGATTCTCCAGAGTGAAGGGCCGAACTTTATAATAAAACAACGTAGCACGTTTGTTTGTAGCCGGTGGGGCACAACACCGGCATGCTAGCATTAGCCAGCTAGTGTTTACCGACGTGCTTAACTTTGTGCGTCTTAAAACACACAAACATCTGAAAATCGGGTCCCCCCCCCCCCCCCCCCCCCCCCGTTTCCACTGGAACAACTGGGGACTGCCAAGAAAGGAGACGCTTTCAAATGCTTGTGTGTTTTCAGCCGCACAAAGTTAGGCACGTCATCAAGCTGGCTAATGCATGTATCTCTGTAGTTCAACTTAAAAGGTGCAATTTACATATAGCAACTGACGTATAATCAAATAATATAATATGTGAATCAATATATTTCAAGCTTTTATTTGTTTGGATGTCGCTGATTAGAAGTTGAAGCTTAAGAAAACCTCAAATTCAAAAACTCCAAAAATTAGAATAGTGCATAAATCAACCAGAGAAGGGTTTTAAATACAAAAATATCAGGCCTCCTAAAGTAGAATCTTGGTGGGGGCCCCTTTAATAACTCCTTAAACCGGCGTGGCATGGATGCTAGCAGCTTTTACCCAGCGTGGCATGGATGCTAGCAGCTTAAACCCGGTGTGGCATGGATGCTAGCAGCTTTAACCCGGTGTGGCATGGATGCTAGCAGCTTTAACCTGGCGTGGCATGGATGCTAGCAGCTTTAACCCGGCGTGGCATGGATGCTAGCAGCTTTAACCCGGCGTGGCATGGATGCTAGCAGCTTCAACCCGGTGTGGCATGGATGCTACCAGCTTTAACCGGGCGTGGCATGGATGCTACCAGCTTTAATCCGGTGTGGCATGGATGCTACCAGCTATAACCCGGCGTGGCATGGATGCTAGCAGCTTTAACCCGGCGTAGCATGGATGCTAGCAGCTTTAACCCGGCGTGGCATGGATGCTAGCAGCTTTAACCCGGCGTGGCATGAATGCTAGCAGCTTTAACCAGCGTGGCATGGATGCTAGCAGCTTTAACCCGGCGTGGCATGGATGCTTGCAGCTTTAACCAGCGTGGCATGGATGCTAGCAGCTTTAACCCGGCATGGCATGGATGCTAGCAGCTTTAACCCGGCGTGGCATGGATGCTAGCAGCTTTAACCCGGCGTGGCATGGATGCTACCAGCTGTAACCCGGCGTGGCATGGATGCTACCAGCTTTAACCCGGCGTGGCATGGATGCTACCAGCTTTAGCCCAGCGTGGCATGGATGCTAGCAGCTTTAACCCGGCGTGGCATGGATGCTAGCAGCTTTAACCCGGCGTGGCATGGATGCTAGCAGCTTTAACTCGGCATGGCATGGATGCTAGCAGCTTTAACCCGGTGTGGCATGGATGCTAGCAGCTTTAACCCGGCGTGGCATGGATGCTAGCATCTTGTGGCACATCTCAGCTGTTATGGAGACCAACATGCTTCCATCACAGCCTTGAGCTCTTCTTTATTGTTTGCTCTCTTCCCGTTCAGCTTTCTCTGACGATGCCCCACATGTTTTCAATGGGGTTCAGGCCGATCCAGCATGGTGATCCGTGGTTGTTGAAGCAGGATTTTGTAGTTTTGGCAGTGTGGGCAGGTGCCAAGTCCTGCTGGAAGATGAAGTCTGCATCCCCATACAGCTGGTCCACTGAAGCAAGCATGAAGGTCTCCAGAATGTCCTGGTAGACGGCTGCATTGATGCTGGACTTGATGAAGCTCACAGGTCCATTCCTTATGAAGTCCTCCACACGTCTGAAAGGCCCTTTCCTGACCTTCTCCTGATCTTCTCCAGGCTGCTGTCAGCCCTCTGGCTTCTACACCGTTTTCTTCCACACTTCTTCCTTCCACTTAACTGTCCATTAATGTGCTTTGAGACAGCACTCTGAGAACATCCAGCTTCTTTTCTATCACTTTTTATGTCTTTCCACCTTGTGCAGGGAGTCAATGATGGTTTTCTGCACAACTGTCAGATCAGCATCTTCCCCATGATTGTGAATTCTTCTAAACCAACACAGAGACTTTTTAAAGGCTCAGGGTACTTATGGAGGTGTTTGGATTACTGACCTGATTAGAATGTGACACTCTGAACCTACAATACTGGAGCTTTTCACAATATTCTCATTTATTGAGTTTTAGAATTTAAGGTTTTCTTAAGCTGCAACTTCTAATCAGCAACATCCAAACAAATAAAAGCTTCAAATATATTGATTCACATATTTTTTGATCTATACAATATGTAAATTGCAGCTTTTAAGTTGAATTATGGAAATATGTGAATTTTTTCAGGACATTCTAAGTTTTTGGGTAGTACCTGTATATGTATGTATGTATACAGAGAGAGAGATCAGGATTTTTTTTTTCAAATACTATAAAAATAGTATAAATAATCATAAAATCAATAGCCTGGTACACCAGCGTGACCAGTGCCAGAGACACGGGGCACACATGGCATTGGTCAGGCTGGTGTACCAGGCTATTAAATCACTATGTATGTGGGTGTGTGTCTAAGTATGTTTGTATGTAAATGAAATAATCTATGCTTTGTCATAAATGTCAGATATTTATAATAAACCAAACGGCTTGAAAATCGGTTGAAAACTGAGTCAGTTCTGGTGGATTTATTCGGAGATAGATCTCTGCCTACACTGATTAATACAATGAGGAGACGCGGCTTCCCCCTGCCTAAGATGGCGGTCTGACGTATCGCTCCAATGGACAGCAGCGTCAGAGGCGTCTATCTGCGGCTCGCAAGACAGGGGCGTGTCGTAGTGTGGGTGTGTCGCAGTGTGGGCGTGTCGCATTGTGGGCGTGTCGTAGTGTGACGTTACACGACGACACGCCCACCAGGCCAATGAGAGCACGGTAAAATCTAGCCCTACCCCTGACCCATAGACATCGATAGACCCCACATCCGCGGGTTTGAGACGTGCCGACAGAGCGGCCATCTTGGGTCAGACCAGGCTGCCGTCAGAGTGAATGCGTGACTGTTGAGGAAAGTGGTATTTCTCATGTTCAGACCTGCTTATCCCGGTGAATTTTCAGCCAATTTCCAGATAAATGGACTGACTGAAAATGCCGCCCTTTTACGGGCTGCACGGGACTATTTGACTGAATTAAACGATTGCATAGCTTTATATATGGCATTTTGTTCATGTATTGACAGTAGTACACCTGCAAAGCATCTCCACTTTTCTTCAAATAGAGGAATGTAAACCAGATCTCGTGTGATTATATACATTGTGTGTGTGTGTATATATATATATATATACACACACATATATATAGGGTTCAGGTTCGTTGTAGGACTGAGAGATACAGAAATTCATTCCTGCCAGCAGCCATCACCCTAAAGAACAAGGCTGACTGACTTGTTGTTGTTATATCATTTCAAATAAATGTTGTTTTGTTAAAAAAAAAAGAAAAAAGAGTGAGCTTTTTACAATGCCGAATTTCCCTTCTGGGATGAATAAAGTATTTTTCATTAATTCATTCATTCATTCATTCATTCATTCATTCATTCATTCATTCATTCATTCATTCATTCATTCATTCATATATATGTATATACACATTTATATATATATATATAATGTATGTGTGTGTTTTATTCATTCTTTTATTGTGTTATTGAAACACTATAAGCCTGACACAACAATAAAATGTAATTAATCAATAAATCGGTTCATGATCAAGTAATTCATTCACATTTATTAATAATTCATTCATAATGTGTTAATTAATCCATTGATTATTAATTTATTGAGTTATTAGTTAATTTATTAATATTCATTAATAATATTCACTTATTAATTAAGAATGGATGAATTAATCATTCATTCATTTATTCTAAACTTTGTTAAGAATGTACACGGAATACATAGTAATACAAAAGTGTAAGGGCATTACAAAGGGAAAAGGAAAGAAAAAGTAAATAAATAAAATCCAGAGTCAGAACTTTGCATAAAGGCTGATGAGTGATTCCAGAACTCTGAATCCAGTTTGAATCAAGTGAATAAAGTTTGACTTTATTCACAAATTGTTTTGGTTCTAACTAAATAAATGTTATCGAAATACAGTTTTTTCCCAGTTTGTCTTGGTTATTGAAATGGTAGAGTCATCTAAGTGTTCATTGTGAAATTTTATTCTATTTTTGAGTTGACTTACATGTGATTAATATGAGATGTGAGGAGCCTCCCATTCATTCTGACAGCAGCCGTCTGACCTGTGGTCTGACCCAAGATGGCCGCCCGATAGGCACGTCAGCCTAGCAGCCAGCAGCGTCCAATGGGGTGTCTACGTATATGATGTCTATGCCCCTGACCCTTCCCCTAAACCTAACCAGACCCACCCACACTACGACACGCCCACACTACGACACGCCCACTGGGTTGCAAGCCGCAGATAGATACACTTGTGTCAGAGGCATGTAAGACTATACTGTTCTCTTCATGTCCAAGTTTAATGTCAAAATGAAATTTGATGTACACATGCTGTTCTTAAATAAAGATTGAAAAAAAAAAAAAAAAAAAAAAAACTTGTGTTAGAGGCGGCATCTAGTGACGCATGTTCTATACATACGCGTCAGCGTTTGCTCAGAAGCGGATCAGCCAATCACATTAGAGCAGAGTCCCGCCCTCCTTCCTGCACCAGATCCAATCAGGAAGCACCTCGTCCGTTGGTGCGCAGACCGGAAGTCGTCGGATTGTTTTCTCCTCAGTTCGGAACTGAAGTGGACTTTCACCAGACCTCTGACATGATCCGCACATTAATTTGCCTGTACTTAGAAAGAAGTGGCGCTAATCTGCGCCGTTGTTTTTGGAAACTTCGCCGACGTTAAAACGCTGAGTTGTTTTATTTTGAAAGTCCCGCCACCGGAAGTTGTTTCCGCACATTTCAGCGTTGACATCACACTCGTCAGCTGGACCGACAGCGGCTCTGACCCAGTTTACCGTCCAGCACCAGGACCGCGGCGAAGCGGAACCTCTCAGTCAGACAGCCACCGACCGGACCGGACCGATCCGGACCCGGGAGTCCCGCCTCTCTGTCCGGTCTGCAGCGGCTCCGCGCGAGCCCTGTTCCCGCAGAGATGTCAGCAGCTGTTAGCCTCAAGGTGCCTTCGCGCGGGTGATCCCGGATTAAACAGGTGAGACACCGGATCTGCGGTCCGGGACGAGCTGGCCGAGCCGGACTGCGCGAGCGTCGGCCTGGTCCTGAGATCTGACACCTGAACGCGTCCCGGAAACCACATAGTTCACGCACGAGCCCACCATCTTGTTTAAAACGTCTCAGACAGTTTGCGCGTGCTGTCCTGTCATCACCTGTCAGACAGGTGACTAGTTTTAATGACAAGAACCGTTCACGGTCCGGATCCACGGTTCTGGGACCTGGTCTTTGATGGAGGGATGGAACCGGATGGAAGTGTTTTATTTTTGAGGTTGGATCCGGTTCCAGCGGCTCCGTCCTCAGATCTGATCCGGACTCTAAAACCTGCAGATGAGTCTGGAACTAATCCGCTCATTGCTGTTCTGTCCTGGTTCTGCCGGGGTCCCCCAGGGTCTGGTTCTGGGGCCTCTTCTGTAGACCTGGAACTTCGCACACACCTGTTCCATCAGTAAACGTCTCTATCCGCGTCCTGGATCTGTTTGCGGACCATGTGGATCAGATGATAGTGACGTCATGGAGCCATAAAGCAAGGCACTCCAGGTCACATGATCAATGAGAGACGGATCCGCTCCTGCAGAGTTCCCTGGTCTGGTTTCTGAGGGAGGGCAGGCCCCCCCTCAGAGCCCCCACAGGCATCACTGGGTTCTAGTCAAATTCAACTTTATTGTCAGATGTGCTGTTAGACAGACAACACGTGACATGACAGTCCTCTCAAACCCTACGATCAGATATAACCAGCTGTCCACCATGGTCCCGATGCAAATATAACCAGATGTCCACGATGGTCCCGATGCAAATGTAACCAGCTGTCCACGATGGTCCCGATGCAAATATAACCAGATGTCCACGATGGTCCCGATGCAAATATAACCAGATGTCCACGATGGTCCCGATGCAAATATGACCAGCTGTCCACGATGGTCCCGATGCAAATGTAACCAGCTGTCCACGATGGTCCCGATGTGGTCGCTGGGCAGCCAGCAGCCGTTATGGGCGAAACTTGCGGTGCACACAGGAAGTTTGAGTTCGGTCGGGTAAAGGCTGGAGCTGGTTGCGGGAATCGTGTTTACGTTTGCTTCTGGATGAACTCCAAAGGATGAAGTTCACGCTTGGATAAGGAGACCAGACGTCCTGGAGGTCAGGGACATCGTGTGTCTGTGGTTGGACATTCTGATCACGAAGTCCGTCATCGTTTTTTTTTTCTATCAGGGTGAATTCCAGTTCCTGTCTTAACCCTCAGTCCTGAACATCGCACAAGTCCCGATTCTCAGAAACGTTAAGTTGAGGCTGAATATCCTCAATCCTGAGATTCTCCAACACCACCCAAGTGTATCTATCTGCGGCTTGCAGTCCAGTGGGCGTGTCCTATAGTGGGCGTGTCACATTGTGGGTGGGTCTGGTTAGGTTTAGGGGAAGGGTCAGGGGTAGGGCTAGATTTTACCGTGCTCTCATTGGCCTGGTGGGCGTGTCGTCGAGTAACGTCACACTACGACACGCCCCTGTCTTGCAAGCCGCAGATAGACCGTTCTCACACCACCTGGTGAGTACGGATTACCCAGAATGCAGCAGCAAAGAAGGCCAGCTACAAATTTTAAAGGAACATTCCACCCACAGAATGATGTAACTTTATCTTCCACTTCCCCTCATGATGAGCAAGACTCTGGAGCACTTTTTTTAATATCTCAAATGCAGCCGGCGATCAGGAAGGCTTCTCGTTTCCACCCAACTTTCATATAATGGAGTTCACCAGGGTCCGATCCAAAAAGGTCCATAAAAGTCCACAAAAACTTGTCAATATTCCTCCATACTGCTCGTCCAATGTAATCCAAGTGTCCTGAGTGGGTAGCGTCCAGAATTTACTGGAAACGACGTCATTTAGTAGATTTTTAGAGCCTAAACAGTAGAACATCTTACTTTCACGAAGCGCACATATGCACGTTCACGAAACTACATGCAGACTCCGTACCGCACGGTGATACTGCAGCAGGATGAGGTACAGACTCCGTACCACACGGTGATGCTGCAGCAGGATGAGGTGCAGACTCCGTACCACACGGTGGTGCTGCAGCAGGATGAGGTGCAGACTCCGTACCACACGGTGATGCTGCAGCAGAATACGGTGCAGACTCCGTACCACACGGTGATGCTGCAGCAGGATGAGGTGCAGACTCCGTACCACACGGTGATGCTGCAGCAGGATGAGGTGCAGACTCCGTACCACACGGTGATGCTGCAGCAGGATGAGGTGCAGACTCCGTACCACACGGTGATGCTGCAGCAGGATGCGGTGCAGACTCCGTACCACACGGTGATGCTGCAGCAGGATGCGGTGCAGACTCCGTACCGCAGGGAGCTCACACACGGTGATGCTGCAGCAGGATGAGGTGCAGACTCCGTACCACACGGTGATGCTGCAGCAGGATGCGGTGCAGACTCCGTACCACACGGTGATGCTGCAGCAGGATGAGGTGCAGACTCCGTACCACACGGTGATGCTGCAGCAGGATGAGGTCCAGACTGCCAGATCTGCAGCAGGATGAGGTGCAGACTCCCCACACGGTGATGCTGCAGCAGGATACGGTGCAGACTCCGTACCACACGGTGATGCTGCAGCAGGATGAGGTGCAGACTCCGTACCACACGGTGGTGCTGCAGCAGGATGAGGTGCAGACTCCGTACCACACGGTGATGCTGCAGCAGGATGCGGTGCAGACTCCGTACCACACGGTGATGCTGCAGCAGGATGAGGTGCAGACTCCGTACCACACGGTGATGCTGCAGCAGGATGAGGTGCAGACTCCGTACCGCACGGTGATGCTGCAGCAGGATGAGGTGCAGACTCCGTACCACACGGTGATGCTGCAGCAGGATACGGTGCAGACTCCGTACCACACGGTGATGCTGCAGCAGGATGCGGTGCAGACTCCGTACCACACGGTGATGCTGCAGCAGGATGAGGTGCAGACTCCGTACCACACAGTGATGCTGCAGCAGGATACGGTGCAGACTCCGTACCACACGGTGATGCTGCAGCAGGATGAGGTGCAGACTCCGTACCACACGGTGATGCTGCAGCAGGATGAGGTGCAGACTCCGTACCACACGGTGATACTGCAGCAGGATGAGGTGCAGACTCCGTACCACACGGTGATGCTGCAGCAGGATGAGGTGCAGACTCCGTACCACACGGTGATGCTGCAGCAGGATGAGGTGCAGACTCCGTACCACACGGTGATGCTGCAGCAGGATGAGGTGCAGACTCCGTACCACACGGTGATGCTGCAGCAGGATGAGGTGCAGACTCCGTACCACACGGTGATGCTGCAGCAGGATGCGGTGCAGACTCCGTACCACACGGTGATGCTGCAGCAGGATGAGGTGCAGACTCCGTACCACACGGTGATACTGCAGCAGGATGAGGTGCAGACTCCGTACCACACGGTGATGCTGCAGCAGGATGAGGTGCAGACTCCGTACCACACGGTGATGCTGCAGCAGGATGAGGTGCAGACTCCGTACCACACGGTGATGCTGCAGCAGGATGAGGTGCAGACTCCGTACCACACGGTGATGCTGCAGCAGGATGAGGTGCAGACTCCGTACCACACGGTGATGCTGCAGCAGGATGAGGTGCAGACTCCGTACCACACGGTGATGCTGCAGCAGGATGAGGTGCAGACTCCGTACCGCACGGTGATGCTGCAGCAGGATGAGGTGCAGACTCCGTACCACACGGTGATGCTGCAGCAGGATGCTCTCCATGGTGCCCCTGTAGAAGCCCCTGTTGAGGAGACCCACCACGGTCGCGTAGAGGGATTAGCTGGGCGATACAGCCTATAAATAAAATAGGATTTTTTTCTTTTGATTTATGATATTTTGTGATTTTTCGCTCCTACATCTTAAGGAATGCAATACAAAAAACAGACAGTTCTGGTTCAGCAGCAGGTTCTGGTTCTTGTGGACCACTATGCTCCTCCCAGGAACATGGTCTGGGTCTGGTTTTTGGTTCTGGTTCTGACTTTTCTCACCTTTTTTGTTGGTAAAATGGATCAATGCCACATTTTAAAATATCAATATGAAATCTGCATATGACAATATCCCGATATTTCGGTGTATCGATATTTTAAAAATGCAGTATGGATCCATTTTACTAAAGGAATCTCGTGAGATTTCGTTGGTAAACCAGATCAATATCACATTTTTAAATATTAATATGAAATCTGCACATGACAATATCACGATATTTCAGTGTATCGATATTTTTTCCCAGCCCCAATGAAAATATGAAGTCAGCTGTAAGATGATGATGATGTCTTCATCGTTTCGGAGGTTTGTTATTTACGAACATTTTCAGGCTGGAAGTGAAGCGAGCTTGATTCTCTCTGCAGAATCCATCAGAGACGGAGAGGGAGGTGGTTCCTGCACGGCTGACGGGGGGAACCGAGGAGGAGGAGGAGGAGGAGGGTGGGAACTCTTCGTCCTGCAGACACAGAGGTCGTTGTTCTGCTGGGGAAGAACTGCAGACGAGTCTGATGGCTGAGCTGTCGTCGGCCCAGGTGTCGCAGCGCACCTGAAACCGGACCGCAGCCTCCTCCCGTTCTGGATCACGTCCGCCTGCAGCTTCTTCTGCTCCGGCTGAAACACCTGGAGGTAAACCCAGGACCAGGACCTGATCGGGATCAGGTGGACCCACGTGGGATTTGGAGCAACGGAGGCTGAGATGTGCAGGAACAGGACTGGAGGTATCACCACGGTTTCCCCGTTCAGTACCGATTCATTTCAGGATGTTTATGTGAAACCAGTTTTTCTGGAATATTAAATGTATATTAAATACTAAATATTGATATTAAAATCATCCTCAGATTATAATCAGATCAGATAATCAGATCGGGTAACCGGATCAGATAATTGGATCAGGTAATCACACCAGGTAATCAGATCAGATGATCAGATCAAGTAATCAGATAAGATAATCAGATTAGATCATCACACAAGATAATCAGATCAGGTAATCGGATCAGATAATCAGACCAGGTGATCAGATAAATGGATTAGATCATCGCACCAGATAATTGGATTGGGTAATCGAATCAAGGAATCTGTTCAGATAATCAGATCAGGTAATCACATCAGATTATCTGATCAGGTAATCGGATCAAATAATCAGATCAAATAAACGGATCAGATAATCAGATCAGAGAAACGGATCAGGTAATCGGATTCAGATAAACAGACCAAGTAATCAGATAATCAGATAAGACAATGTCAGGAAATGGATCAGATAAATGGTTTGGGTAATCAGATCAGGTAATCCGATCAGATAATCTCATCAGGTGATCGGATCAGGTAAATTAGATCAGATTATCGGATCAAATAATCACACCAGACAATCGGATTAGGCATTCAGATCAGGTAATCAGATCAGATCTCCAGGTTTGTTCTGAACCTACCAGATCCCTCAGTTCTACCTCCTGGTCCCAGAGTCTGAGCTAAACTGGACTTGTCCTGTTGTCTGTCCTCCGTCTGTCCTCTGCTAACGTAACGTCTTCTCTCCAGTTTCATGTCAGAGCTGCTGAGCCTCCTGAGGTGGCCATGTTGGATCTGGTCCTCAGACCGCCGGCATTGACTGGTCTTCCCCGGACACCGGGGTCCACCTAACCCCCCCACCCCCCAATCATCTCTGCTTCCACAACCTGACAGGAGACAGGTGAGGCTCTGATGATGATGATGAAGTTTGTCAGCATCTTCATCGTCTCCATGTCTGAATCACCACACGATGATTGAGGTTAAATTAAAGATCAAAACATTCTCCTCATTTTAAATTTACTGTCATGGTGACGGCATCGTCATGGTGACGTCACCGTCATGGTGACAGCATCGTCATGGTGACTGCATCGTCATGGTGTTGTCATCGTCATGGTGACGGCATCGTCATGGTGACGGCATCGTCATGGTGACGTCATTGTCATGGTGACGGCATCGTCAGTCATCGTCATGGTGACGGCATCGTCAGTCATCGTCATGGTGACGGCATCGTCATGGTGACGTCATCGTCATGGTGACGTCATAGTCATGGTGTGTGTGTGTTTTCTCGTGCATATGAGCTTATTGTTAGGCCTGTAGCAACAGCAGCAGCTCAGAGCTGGATGATGCAGCATCAGCGGGCAGGACGGGGTTAAATGTAACACAGCAGCAGCTGTTCATCCAGACATTACAGTGAAGGCGGCTGCAGCGCTGAACTGAGCCGCTTTTAGAAAGTTTGATCCATTAGTCAAAGCATACTAATGGACTCAAGACTCTTAGATAAACTTTGTTTGCCGCTACTTCGCGGGTAAAATCGAAGCACTCTTCACATTATTGTTGGTTCACAGTTTATTTAAAATCTACTGTGTTGGTTTTATTTGCTGTCTAACAGATAAAGAAGCGAACGTTCCCATGATTCAGAGAAACGAGAAAAAACACACAGTTTCCTCTTAGACATTCAGAAATGATCAATTCTTCATTAGTTTGGTGTAAAAGTGAATGCTATATGTGTACAGGTACAACCCAAAAAATCCTGAAAAAGTTCTTGTATTTCCGTTATTCAACTTAAAAGTTGCAATTTACATATTGTTTAGACAAATATGTGAATCAATATATTTCCAGTTTTTATTTGTTTGGATGTTGCTGATTAGAAGTTGCAGCTTAAGAAAACCTCAAATTCAAAAACTCCAAAAATGAGAATATTGTGGAAAGCTCCAGTATTGTAGGTTCAGAGTGTCACATTCTAATCAGGTCAGTAATCCAAACACCTCCATAAGTACCCTGAGCCTTTAAAAAAAAAAAAAAAAAAAAAATATATATATATATATATATATATATGTATATGTATGTATGTATGTATTGTGAGATTTCTAGTAAAATGGAACGATGTTGCGTCTTTAAATATCAATCTGATATCGGCATATGAAAATATCGCAATATTTCAGTGCATCGATGTTTTTTCCCACCCGTAATCTGCACATGGATAAGCTTTTCTCAGACTGTACTCAGTACTGGGGGCGGCTTGTGGGGCGACTGTCAGGACCATCCCGGGTGGGTCTTTTATCCTTCCATCTTCTTTCCGGACCAGGATGAGGTGAACGGATCAGCTGACTCTCTCTCTTCCTCCCAGCAGGTCCTGGCTTCGACTGGAAAATGTCCTATGCACATGACAAGCTGCTGACCTGGAGCTTACCTCACCTGCTCCTTCTACCGCTCACCTACCTCTGGCTTCTGGCTCCGCCCACAGGTGAGACGAAGCACACTGCAGCCTGCAGCTCTGTGATTGGTCAGGATGAAACTGAAGATCCCCGTCTGACCAGAGACGGGACGATGGCGACGGCTGCTCGGCTCCGTGTTGATGTGCCGCAGGACAACGAGGCTTTGTGTGTGTGTGTGTGTGTGTGTGTGTGCGCGCACACGTGCATGTCTGTGCATGTGTCGGGTGACCGAACCCACCAGAGAATCCTTTCTCAGACGGACTGTGCAGCTTTGTGTGGTGCCTGTGCAGAGTTACAGCGACGTGCTGTAAGGTCACCTGAATGCCGTCGCGTTGCCACGGTAACGGCAGTAATGGGTGAAAGGACTGAACCTCTGCTGGTGGTTCTGATCCGCTCAGACATGGCAGCTTGTAGTGACTGTCGATGTCGATCACATCATCATTTATCAGATTAACGTCATAAGTTGAAATAAAATGTCAATAAATGGTACAAAAGAAATTGTTGAAAGATAAATAAATAATTAAAATAAAAATGACAAATAATTTAGTAATGTAGAAATTAAATATTAAATCGATAACATATCAAATAATGTATTTAATGTCTAGCTCTAATAGATAAAGCAAATGATAAATGGATAATAAAAGGTCAAATAAAACTGATGAATGGATAAATGATAAAGATGAAATACCAGAAAAAAGAAATTTAATTTAAACTAGAAAATGCTGTTACTCCGCAACAGCATGTGTGAATGCTTTTTTTTTAAGACGCTGAACTATAATGCTAAAGAAGCTGAAGTAGTTGAACTATAATGCTCAACGGCGGAAACAGTTAAACTATAATGCTTATAGGCTGAAAAAGCTGAAAAATTTGAAGCATAAGGCTGAAAAACCTGAAAAAGTTAAAGCGGAAGGCTGAAAAAGCGGAAAAAGCGGAAAAATTTAAAGCGTAAGGCTGAAAACCTGAAAAAATTAAAGCGTAAGCCTGAAAAACCTGAAAATCCTGAAAAAGTTAAAGCGGAAGGCTGAAAAAGCGGAAAAAAGCGGAAAAAGTTAAAGCGTAAGGCTGAAAACCTGAAAAAAATTGAAGCGGAAGGCTGAAAAACCTGAAAATCCTGAAAAAGTTAAAGCGGAAGGCTGAAAAAGCGGAAAAAGTGGAAAAAGTTAAAGCGTTAGGCTGAAAACCTGAAAAAATTAAAGCGGAAGGCTGAAAAACCTGAAAATCCTGAAAAAGTTAAAGCGGAAGGCTGAAAAAGCGGAAAAAGCAGAAAAAGTTAAAGCGAAAGGCTATAAAGGCTGAAAAGTTAAAGTGTAAGGCTGAAGAAGGTTGAAAAGCTGAAAGAGTTGAAGCATTAGGCTGAAAAAGTTGAAGCATAAGGCTGAAGAAGGTCAAAACGCTGAAAAAGTTGAAGCATGAGGCTGAAATTGCAAAAAAAGTTAAAGCATAAAGCTGAAGAAGGTGGAAAAATTAAAAAAGTTAAAGCAAAAGGCTGAAAAGTGGAAGCATAAGGCTGAATAGACCTTATGGAAGCCTGATGATGATGACTGCAGTGGCTTTAAAGCTCCATCTTCATCATACATTGCTTTATAGATAAGGAATCAGGTCAAAGGTGAAGCTAATTAACACAGCAGGGAGAATTGATCAGGTTGTCATGACAACGCAGCACCTGTGTGTGTGTGACAGGCTGCAGATGACACAGACTTATGGATCAGAAACTCCATTCAAAATGCCTGGAAAAGGCTCGAGCGCACTCCCCGAACAACTGTTCACTGAGAGAAATCCGTAACAGATATCAAAATAATTTTTTCACCGTGAGCGTCATGAGGCTTTGAGGAACTCAGAAATGTCTTTTATTTTATCCTAAGTGGAACAGAATTTAAATGCTGGCAGTTTTAATCTGCATGACTTTTAGGATTCTTCGTCCAGATTACAATGGAGTTTAATAGGGGCAAAATGGTGACTTTGTAAGATTCCGAGGGGCGTAGTTCGAAAACGGTGCGTCTGACGGTTTTTCGACCCGGGGGTTCCGACGAAGCCAACGAGTCAAGCTCCGTAATGATGTAAATTTTATTTTTCTGTGACGAAAACTGTAGAAGTTATGGGCATTTGTTCAAGATTTTCCTGAGGAGGGACAATTTTTGCCTGAAAATTGCAATTTTTCATGTTTTTTCAGAGGGCATAGCTCAAAATCGGTTGAAGATATGAAGCTGAAAGTATAGATTCTAGTTGTTCAACTCCTGAAGAGTATTTGAACGTTTGAATGGTGTTTCTAGCTGAAACTATGTTGAAGATATGAACTCTAATTGGAGCTGAAGGATTTGAAGTTAGAGTGGAAGTAGAGTGGAGCTGAAGGGAGTGAAAAAGCTGAAAATCTAAAAGTTGAACAATTTGTAAACTGGCGTAATTCAAAATTGGCTGAAGATATGAAGTTGAAAAGATATAGCTGAAAAGCTGAAGATTTGAAGATTTGAAAAAACTTTGAATGGTGTTTCTAGCTGAAAGTATGCTGAAGTTATAGAGGTTGAAAGGAGCTGAAGTTTTTTGAAGGGATTTGAAGGATTTGAAGGATTTGAAGAGTTTAACATTGAAGTCAATGGGGCAAAATTTACCAATAAATGATCAATAACTTGAAAACGGTTGAAGTTATCAATACCAGGAGATATAGCAGAAATGTCCTGAACGAGCTGAACGTTTTGATACCTGAATGGTTGAAGTGAGTTGAAAGGGCTAGAAGGAGTAGCGAACCGAAAAACGGCGGAAGAAGAATAATGTGGAACTAGAAAATGCTGTTACTCCGCAACAGCATGTGTGAATGCTTTTATTTGAAGACGCTGAACTATAATGCTAAAGAAGCTGAAGTAGTTGAACTATAATGCTCAACGGCGGAAACAGTTAAACTATAATGCTTATAGGCTGAAAAAGCTGAAAAATTTGAAGCATAAGGCTGAAAAACCTGAAAAAGTTAAAGCGGAAGGCTGAAAAAGCGGAAAAAGCGGAAAAAGTTAAAGCGTAAGGCTGAAAACCTGAAAAAATTAAAGCGTAAGCCTGAAAAACCTGAAAATCCTGAAAAAGTTAAAGCGGAAGGCTGAAAAAGCGGAAAAAGTTAAAGCGTAAGGCTGAAAACCTGAAAAAATTAAAGCGGAAGGCTGAAAAACCTGAAAATCCTGAAAAAGTTAAAGCGGAAGGCTGAAAAAGCGGAAAAAGTGGAAAAAGTTAAAGCGTTAGGCTGAAAACCTGAAAAAATTAAAGCGGAAGGCTGAAAAACCTGAAAATCCTGAAAAAGTTAAAGCGGAAGGCTGAAAAAGTGGAAAGAGCGGAAAAAGTTAAAGCGTAAGGCTGAAAACCTGAAAAAGTTAAAGCGGAAGGCTGAAAAACCTGAAAATCCTGAAAAAGTTAAAGCGGAAGGCTGAAAAAGCGGAAAAAGCAGAAAAAGTTAAAGCGTAAGGCTGAAAACCTGAAAAAGTTAAAGCGGAAGGCTGAAAAACCGGAAAAAGCAGAAAAAGTTAAAGCGGAAGGCTGAAAAAGCGGAAAAAGCAGAAAAAGTTAAAGCGTAAGGCTGAAAACCTTAAAAAATTAAAGCAGAAGGCTGAAAAAGCCTGAAAAAGTTAAAGCGAAAGGCTATAAAGGCTGAAAAGTTAAAGCGTAAGGCTGAAGAAGGTCGAAAAGCTGAAAGAGTTGAAGCATTAGGCTGAAAAAGTTGAAGCATAAGGCTGAAGAAGGTCAAAACGCTGAAAAAGTTGAAGCATGAGGCTGAAATTGCATAAAAAGTTAAAGCATAAAGCTGAAGAAGGTGGAAAAGTTGAAAAAGTTAAAGCAAAAGGCTGAAAAGTGGAAGCATAAGGCTGAATAGACCTTATGGAAGCCTGAACTAAAATCATTTTAAGGTTGAGAACAACATTAGCACGGCTGTAGCCTGAAGACAGCTTAATCAGAGTTGAATAGAATCCATCCAGTTCATTCCATGTATGCTGGCTTTGTCTGTGATCTCTAATCTGTTTATCAACATGACAGGTAAACATGGAAATGGTCGTTAGCTTGTTATTCAACAACCACTGATCTCTCAGACAGACACACTATAGAGTTCTAGGATCAGAGCTGAGTTTGCTCCCATTCTGATACATGGGAGGAAGAGATGAGAGACATGATGAAGAGGAGGGAGGATGAGGAGGAGCAGGAAAGAGAAGATGAAGAGGAGGGAGGATGAGGAGGAGAGGAGGGAGAGATGATGAAGAGGAGGGAGGATGAGGAGGAGGAAGGAGAGATGATGAAGAGGAGGGAGGATGAGGAGTAGAGGAGAGAGAGAGATGATGAAGAGGAGAGAGGATGAGGCTAAGAGCCAGGAGGGAGAGATGATGAAGAGGAGGGAGGATGACGGAGGAGGAAGGAGAGATGATGAAGAGGAGAGAGGATGAGGCAGTAGCCAGGAGAGAGAGAGATGATGAAGAGGAGAGAGGATGAGGCTAAGAGCCAGGAGGGAGAGATGATGAAGAGGAGGGAGGATGACGGAGGAGGAAGGAGAGATGATGAAGAGGAGGGAGGAGCCACGAAAGAGAGATGATGAAGAGGAGGGAGGATGAGGAAGGAGAGAAGAGTTGTGGTCTTGAGGACATGGTGAGACACCAATTAAGTGGACAGAGGGACAGTGATGATGACTGCAGTGCATTTGAAGCTTCATCTTCATCATACATTGCTTTATAGATAAGGAATCAGGTCAAAGGTGAACCTAATTAACACAGCAGAGAGAATTGATCAGGTTGTCATGACAACGCAGCACCTGTGTGTGTGTGACAGGCTGCAGATGACACAGACATAAATGGATCAGAAACTCCATTCAAAATGCCTGGAAATGCTCGAGCGCACTCCCCGAACAACTGTTCACTGAGAGAAAACCGTAACAGATATCAAAATAATTTTTTCACCGTGAGTGTCACGAGGCTTTGAGGAACTCAGAAATGTCTTTTATTTTATCCTAAGTGGAACAGAATTTAAATGCTGGCAGTTTTAATCTGCATGACTTTTAGGATTCTTCGTCCAGATTACAATGGAGTTTAATAGGGGCAAAATGGTGACTTTGTAAGATTCCGAGAGGCGTAGTTCGAAAACGGTGCGTCTGACGGATTTTCGACCCGGGGGTTCCGACGAAGCCAACGAGTCAAGCTCCGTTTTGATGTAAATTTTATTTTTCTGCGACCAAAACTGTGGAAGTTATGGGCATTTGTTCAAGATTTTCCTGAGGAGGAACAATTTTGGCCTGAAAATTGCAATTTTTCATGGTTTTCCAGAGGGCATAGCTCAAAATCGGTTGAAGATATGAAGCTGAAAGTATAGATTGTAGTTGTTCAACTCCTGAAGAGTATTTGAAAGTTTGAATGGTGTTTCTAGCTGAAACTATGTTGAAGATATGAACTTTAATTGGAGCTGAAGGATTTGAAGTTAGAGTGGAAGTAGAGTGGAGCTGAAGGGAGTGAAAAAGCTGAAAATCTAAAAGTTGAACAATTTGTAAACTGGCGTAATTCAAAATAAGCTGAAGATATGAAGTTGAAAAGACATAGCTGAAAAGCTGAAGATTTGAAGATTTGAAAAAACTTTGAATGGTGTTTCTAGCTGAAAGTATGCTGAAGTTATAGAGGTTGAAAGGAGCTGAAGTTTTTTGAAGGGATTTGAAGGATTTGAAGGATTTGAAGAGTTTAACATTGAAGTCAATGGGGCAAAATTTACCAATAAATGATCAATAACTTGAAAACGGTTGAAGTTATCAATACCAGGAGATATAGCAGAAATGTCCTGAACGAGCTGAACGTTTTGATACCTGAACGGTTGAAGTGAGTTGAAAGGGCTAGAAGGAGTAGCGAACCGAAAAACGGCGGAAGAAGAATAATGTGGAATAAAGAGAAACAGGAAAACTAGTGTGTGAATGCTTTGAAAGCATTCACACAATAAAGGGAAACAGGAAAACTAGTGTGTGAATGCTTTGAAAGCATTCACACAAAAAGTAAAAAATAAATAAAATGAAAAATAAATGAAAGATGGGCGGCAGGAAGCTCGGCTGGTCCAGGTACAGCTCCAGCAGCTGGTTGCCATGGTAACGTGGTGTTTTATTTGTGTCTCGGAGCGATTTCTGACCCTCTGACTGATTTTCAGATTAAATGATGAAACTTCGTGTGCGTGTTTAAACCTCCGTTGCCGTGGTAACAGGTTAAACACTGACAGGTTCCTCAGTCTGAACGGTCGCGTCATATTTCCGTCACGGTCTGCTCCGGAGGAGGCGGGCGTGTGTAGGGTGTATACGGAGTACCGCCTCCTAATCCTAACGATACCAGGGTACCGCTAAGATTCTGGACAAACGATACCGTTGTTGATACTTTTTCAACGTCTACCCAAACGTCACGTAATCATGGCAAGACGTTTACATCCAGGCCTCTTCAGCGCCGTCTGAACGAATGTTTTCCGCCGCTGGATGTTTTAACGTCTTTTAACGTCTTTGTTTATTCTAAATTACATTATAGTATCAATAAAAGTATCTGTAAATATTGGTATCGATAAGAAGTACAGATATTGGTATCAGTATCAATAAAAATTATAACGACATACATCCCTAGCTGCGTGCGGCGTCACGTCTTCTGAGCGTGTGCGGCACGCCCGGACCGAACCGGAGGTTACTGGAGTCGGATCAGAACCAATCACGTTTTACAAGGAAGACGATTACCAGAACAGCCAGACAGAAAATCAAAGAAATGTTCTGGATGCTGAACCGTGTGACCCGGTTTTATCCGGTTTGACCTGGATTGACTTGGTCTTTGACCCGAGTTTACCTGGTTTTACCTGGTTTGATTCATTTTTGACCTGGTTTTACCTGGTTTTGCTCGGTTTTTTACCTGGTTTGACCTGGTTTAACTCAGTTTTACCTGGTTTGACCCAGTTTAACCCGGTTTGACTCCGTTTGACTCGGTTTTTCAACCTAGTTTTTGACCCGGTATAACCCGGTTTTGCCCGTTTGGCCTGGTTTAACCCAGTTTTACCTGGTTTGACCCAGTTTAACCCGGTTTGACTCGGTTTTTGACCCGGTTCAACCCGTTTTGACCCAGTTTTAACCCGGTTTGAGTCCTGATTTAACCCAGTTTTACCTGGTACCGACCCGTTTGCTTCCTCCAGCTGCGCGACGTGTCCGGTCTTCCTCACCTCCTCTTCCTCCTGCTCCGGTCCAGGTGCGGCGGCGGGCCTCTGCCGGGTCACCGGCGGCGTGCTGGGGATCCACTGGAGCGGCAGCATCGGGCTGGGCTGGTACCCGCTGGCGGCGGGGAGGGGCGGGGCCACCTGCTGGGAGTCCTGCTGCCTGGAGCCGAGCTGCGGCGCCGTGTGGAGCCTCGGCGGCCGCTGCGTCCTCCTCAGCTGCTCCCGGGACGACGGCTGCCCCATCTCGTCCTTACCGCAGCCGCACGAGGAGTCGCTGGGGCTCCTGCAGCTCCTCACCAAGGTACCGCATCATCCCTACGCCGGGGGGGGGGGGGGGGGGCGTCAAAGCTGGGATTGGCTGATTACAGGTAACCAAACTGAGACGTGTGGATGTTAACAAAGCTGTTGTTCACCTGAAGGGTCCGGTCAGGACGAAGCGAAGGAAGCCCCGCCATGCTCCGCACGCAGGAAGCCACGGGACGCACGCAGGACGCCTCACCAACACGGTAACGCCACGCCGCCTGTTCTCAGCCGAGCTGCAGGTGGGTCACCAACCCCGACCCAACACTAAGCTCTCTAATAACCAGGAGTAGGCCCGGGCGATACGGCCTAAAGTCAATATCACCATACCATACAGGTTCATCAATAAACACCAGGAGGCCGTAGATACGTTTAGGACAGGGGGGTACAGCTCCGGTCCTCGAGGGCCACAATCCTGCAGGTTTTCCATGTATCCCTTCTCCAACACACACCTGACTCAAATTCATCGGCTTTTTGATTCATTTAATGTGAGTCAGCTGTGCTGGTGCACGGAGGCGTGAAACCGTCAGGACAGCGGCCCTGGAGGACCGACTTTGGACACCACTGCTTTAGGACGTTGATGAGAAGCTCAATGAAACTGAAATACAAACACATGGTTCACACTCTTTTCTAGAAGTTGTTTTCCGGGACTTTCCCAGAACATTTGCAGGACTTTTATAGCTGCTACCGTACAAGTCAAGTTATCACAACGTAGACCAATAACTTCCACCACAAGCTTTTGGAGAAGCGTTCTACAGTAGGAGCTGATATTTTTTACAATGATGAAGTAAAGACGATGAAAAGATGAAGCAGAGACAACATGGAGGCGAAGCGGCGATGAAGCTGCCACAAAACGGAGGCGACGCGGCGATGAAGCTGCCACAAAACGGAGGCGACGCGGCGATGAAGCTGCCACAAAACGGAGACGAAGCGGCGATGAAGCTGCCACAAAACGGAGACGAAGCGGAAGCTGCCACAAAACGGAGACGGAGCGGCGATGAAGCTGCCACAAAACGGAGGCGAAGCGGCGATGAAGCTGCCACAAAACGGAGACGAAGCGGCGATGAAGCTGCCACAAAACGGAGGCGAAGCGGTGATGAAGCTGCCACAAAACAGAGACGAAGCGGCGATGAAGCTGCCACAAAACAGAGACGAAGCGGCGATGAAGCTGCCACAAAACGGAGGCGAAGCGGTGATGAAGCTGCCACAAAACGGAGACGGAGCGGCGATGAAGATGCCACAAAACAGAGACGAAGCGGCGATGAAGCTGCCACAAAACGGAGGCGAAGCGGCGATGAAGCTGCCACAAAACAGAGACGAAGCGGCGATGAAGCTGCCAGAAAACGGAGACGAAGCGGCGATGAAGCTGCCACAAAACGGAGACGAAGCGGCGATGAAGCTGCCACAAAACGGAGACGAAGCGGCGATGAAGCTGCCACAAAACGGAGACGAAGCGGCGATGAAGCTGCCACAAAACGGAGACGAAGCGGAAGCTGCCACAAAACGGAGACGAAGCGGCGATGAAGCTGCCACAAAACGGAGACGAAGCGGCGATGAAGCTGCCACAAAACGGAGACGAAGCGGCGATGAAGCTGCCACAAAACGGAGACGAAGCGGAAGCTGCCACAAAACGGAGACGAAGCGGCGATGAAGCTGCCACAAAACGGAGACGAAGCGGAAGCTGCCACAAAACGGAGACGAAGCGGCGATGAAGCTGCCACAAAACGGAGACAAAGCGGAAGCTGCCACAAAACGGAGGCGAAGCGGCGATGAAGCTGCCACAAAATGGAGACGAAGCGGCGACAAAATGGAGACGAAGCGGTGATGAAGCTGCAACAAAACGGAGGCGACGCTGCGACAAAACGGAGACGAAGCGGCGACAAAATGGAGACGAAGTGGCGATGAAGCTGCAAGAATACGGAGGCGACGCTGCGACAAAACGGAGACGAAGCGGCGAAAAAATGGAGACGAAGCGGCGATGAAGCTGCAACAAAACGGAGACGAAGCGGCAACAAAATGGAGATGAAGCTGCAACAAAACGCGATGAGAGGGAGGAAAAATCATTTTCCAGGACAGCTCCAGCTTTTCCAGGACATGACTGGCAAAATGTTCAATCATTTTTTCAGGTTTTCCAGGATGCTTGGGAACCCTGCAAACATGCAAACGTGTACATATCAATAAACTTGAAGTCAGATTCTTATTAACATATGAGCAAATGTTACTTTGTGTCCATGAAAACCACACTGATGAGTTTATTATTGAACTGCAAACACGCATGACTATCGATAAGCATGAATGCAACATTAAAAAACCCGTAGACAGGCTAACGCAGCTAGCATCGCCATCGTTTTCAAGGCGTTTAATACAAACAACATTCCTTCTGTCTGAGACCCTCGGTTTTCTATCGGCTAAAAAACCCATGAAGCAGCTCTCCAGTAACGGGGTGCTAAGCTGGTGGCGGGAAACACTCGTCTGGACCCCTCACTGCTATCATTAATAGGGGATTATCACGCTTCCGTGTTCCGAACTTCCGGTTTGAAACACTTAGAGGGCCCACTTCCGGCCAAGTTCAATGTCCCTGCTTTACTTTGTAGATAACGTGAATAAACGCCAACCCTACTGAAATTTTCACGGATTCCAGACTGAAGTGATACTGGATCAAAAGCTGGATCAAAGCGATCGATTCGCCGCGGTGAAGGACCGAACTTTATAATAAAACACACGTTTGTTTGTCGCCGGTGGGGCACAACACCTGCACTTCACAGCATGCTAGCATTAGCCAGCTAGCGTTTTTTTTTTTTTTTTTTTTTTTTTGTTATACTTGTATGATCCCCGAGGGGAAATTAGGGCTCTGCATTTCACCCATCTCTGTACTGTGAGTATCAGAGAGCAGTGGGCTGCTACTTAAAGCGCCCGGGGAGCAGTTGGTGGGGGGTTAAGGACCTTGCTCAGGGGTCCACAGTGGTTCACCCAGGAGTCATGTCGGGGAATCGAACCCGGGTCCTCCGCGCCCAAGCCCACGACGCTACCACTGGGCTATCCACTCCCCACGTTTACCGACGTGCTTAACATTGTGCGTCTTAAAACACACAAGCATCTGAAAGCGTCTCCTTTCTTGGCAGTCCCCAGTTGTTCCACTGGAAACGGGGAGGTACAGACCCGATTTCAGATGTTTGTGTGTTTTAAGACGCACAATGTTAAGCACGTCAGTAAACGCTAGCTGGCTAATGCTAGCATGCTGTGAAGTGCCGGTGTTGTGCCCCACCGGCGACAAACAAACGTGTGTTTTATTATAAAGTTCGGTCCTTCACCGCGGCAAATCGATCGCTTTGATCCACTTCTTCCTTAGTATCATTTCAGTCTAGAATGAAAACTTGAGTATGTTTGGAGTTTATCCGATTTAAACAGTATAACAGAGCAGGAACGGCTGTCGTTAACATGGCCCGGAAGAGGAAGTGCCCAAAATCCGGGAACTTCCAGTAAGCGTGATAATCCCCTATAGGGCCTGCCCTGCTTCAGCTAGCTTAACATCAGAGGAACAACCTGCCCTGCTTTGGCTAGCGTGACCTCAGAGGAACAACCTGCCCTGCTTCAGCTAGCATAACCTCAGAGGAGCAACCTGCCCTGCTTCAGCTAGCGGAAAATCAGAGGAACAACCTGCCCTGCTTCAGCTAGCGGAAAATCAGAGGAACAACCTGCCCCGCTTCAGCTAGCATAACCTCAGAGGAACAACCTGCCCCGCTTCAGCTAGCATAACCTCAGAGGAACAACCTGCCCCGCTTCAGCTAGCATAACCTCAGAGGAACAACCTGCCCCGCTTCAGCTAGCATAACCTCAGAGGAACAACCTGCCCCGCTTCAGCTAGCATAACCTCAGAGGAACAACCTGCCCCGCTTCAGCTAACGTGGCCTCAGAGGAACAACCTGCCCTGCTTCAGCTAACGTAACCTCAGAGGAACAACCTGCCCTGCTTCAGCTAGCGGAAAATCAGAGGAACAACCTGCCCTGCTTCAGCTAGCGTAACCTCAGAGGAACAACCTGCCCTGCTTCAGCTAACGTAACCTCAGAGGAACAACCTGCCCTGCTTCAGCTAACGTAACCTCAGAGGAACAACCTGCCCTGCTTCAGCTAGCGGAAAATCAGAGGAACAACCTGCCCTGCTTCAGCTAGCGTAACCTCAGAGGAACAACCTGCCCTGCTTCAGCTAACGTAACCTCAGAGGAACAACCTGCCCTGCTTCAGCTAGCGGAAAATCAGAGGAACAACCTGCCCTGCTTCAGCTAGCGTAACCTCAGAGGAACAACCTGCCCTGCTTCAGCTAGCGTAACCTCAGAGGAACAACCTGCCCTGCTTCAGCTAGCGTAACCTCAGAGGAACAACCTGCCCCGCTTCAGCTAGCGGAAAATCAGAGGAACAACCTGCCCTGCTTCAGCTAGCGGAAAATCAGAGGAACAACCTGCCCTGCTTCAGCTAGCGTAACCTCAGAGGAACAACCTGCCCTGCTTCAGCTAGCGTAACCTCAGAGGAACAACCTGCCCCGCTTCAGCTAGCATAACCTCAGAGGAACAACCTGCCCTGCTTCAGCTAGCATAACCTCAGAGGAACAACCTGCCCCACTTCAGCTAGCATAACCTCAGAGGAACAACCTGCCCCGCTTCAGCTAGCATAACCTCAGAGGAACAACCTGCCCCGCTTCAGCTAGCATAACCTCAGGGGAACAACCTGCCCCGCTTCAGCTAGCATAACCTCAGGGGAACAACCTGCCCCGCTTCAGCTAACGTGGCCTCAGAGGAACAACCTGCCCTGCTTCAGCTAACGTGGCCTCAGAGGAACAACCTGCCCTGCTTCAGCTAGCGTAACCTCAGAGGAACAACCTGCCCTGCTTCAGCTAGCGTAACCTCAGAGGAACAACCTGCCCCGCTTCAGCTAGCGGAAAATCAGAGGAACAACCTGCCCTGCTTCAGCTAGCGGAAAATCAGAGGAACAACCTGCCCTGCTTCAGCTAGCGTAACCTCAGAGGAACAACCTGCCCTGCTTCAGCTAGCGTAACCTCAGAGGAACAACCTGCCCTGCTTCAGCTAGCGTAACCTCAGAGGAACAACCTGCCCCGCTTCAGCTAGCATAACCTCAGAGGAACAACCTGCCCTGCTTCAGCTAGCATAACCTCAGAGGAACAACCTGCCCCACTTCAGCTAGCATAACCTCAGAGGAACAACCTGCCCCGCTTCAGCTAGCATAACCTCAGAGGAACAACCTGCCCCGCTTCAGCTAGCATAACCTCAGGGGAACAACCTGCCCCGCTTCAGCTAGCATAACCTCAGGGGAACAACCTGCCCCGCTTCAGCTAACGTGGCCTCAGAGGAACAACCTGCCCTGCTTCAGCTAACGTGGCCTCAGAGGAACAACCTGCCCTGAGTAATCCATGATTACTCAGGATTTTGGACTTTAGGATGAGCTCGTCTGGAGATAGCCAGCCAGCGCTCTTTCACCGTTATCTGCTTGGTTGGAAACAGGCCGTGCTGCCCAAGGTTAACTTACATGCCTCCCTTTTTCCTCCAACAGTCACATAAAAATCATTCTTTTGGCATCTTCCTCTACACGTCATTTGTTCACACGACACCTTATTTCATTATATTCAACTCTTCAGTTAGGAATTACTGATAACCTTAATCATTACTGGTAATGTCATTAGGATTACGTCTCTCATTCATGTGCTCAGCTGCTGTTAGTCTGTGTGGGGCCTGTTTGCAGAGATCAGTTTCGGTTCCTCTGGTGGTTGGTTTTAAGTTGGTCTCGGGGACTTCACTCACTGAGGCTCCTTCAACACTTGAAAACGTTTAACACCGAACACTGACATCAAATAAACGTCACTGATCACGTGCAGACATGTTCTTCACGGTTATGTACAGAAAACATGCACAAGATGATGGAAAACACCAGCAGGAATGTCGCTGATGAAACTACGGCAAGTCTGGAGAGTAAAAAAGCCCCGCTGCGGTAGTACCGACATGGGCAAAATAGCAAAATGTTATCGCCGTAAATGTCGGTGTCTGTAAATTTTCGGTTTATCGCCCAGCCCGGACTAGGAGAGCATCTTCTTCAAGCTGTAGATGATCAGTCAGCCTTTATTGATTATTTTCACGTTTGTCATTAAAAGCTCGTTTTATCCCACCGCAGACCGCAGACGGCACTCAGGTTTCATGTTGTAACCTTCTGGTTTTCCTCTTCGTACCTGCAGGGAAGCCCCAAACCGAAGCCGGTTCATCCGGCTCCCACAGCTGCCAGCACCACACCTGTCCTCCAGACGGCCCCGAGGAACCTAAGCCTGGCGGCCAACGCCAGTTCAGACGCCATTTCTGCTGCGCTGCCGCAGAACTGGACCGTGAACGGGACCGTGGATCCGGCTGCCATTCCCAACGACGGCAACGTCAGCGGGAGCCCCACCTCAGCAGCAGCCTCCGTCACCGACGCCCCGGCTCAGACAGGTGGGTGGACACCTGCAGGTGCAGAGACCGTCACACTGTCGACACAGGATGGAAATTTCATGTTGTCATGTGACGGAAACTTCATGTCGTCACGTGACAGAAACTTCCCGTCATGTGACAGAAACTTCATGTTGTCACGTGATGGAAACTTCATGTCGTCGCATGACGGAAACTTCATGTTGTCACGTGACGGAAACTTCATGTCGTCACGTGACAGAAACCTCCCGTCATGTGACGGAAACTTCATGTCGTCGCGTGACAGAAACTTCATGTTGTCACATGACGGAAACTTCCCGTCACGTGACGGAAACTTTATGTTACGTGACGGAAACTTCATGTCGTCACGTGACAGAAACTTCCCGTCATGTGACGGAAACTTCATGTCGTCGCGTGACGGAAACTTCATGTTGTCACATGACGGAAACTTCATGTCGTCACGTGACAGAAACTTCCCGTTGTCACAGGACGGAAACTTCCCGTCACGTGACGGAAACTTTATGTTACGTGACGGAAACTTCATGTCGTCATGTGACGGAAACTTAATGTGGTCACATGATGGAAACTTTATGTCACGTGACAGAAACTTCCCGTCATGTGACGGAAACTTCATGTCGTCACATGACGGAAACTTTATGTCACGTGACAGAAACTTCCCGTCGTCATGCGACGGATACTTCTTGTCGTTGTGTGATGGAAACTTCATATCGTTACGTGACGGAAACTTAATGTCACATGACGGAAACTTCTTGTCGTCACGTGACGGAAACTTCTTGTCGTCACGTGACGGAAACTTCGTGTCGTCACGTGACGGAAACTTCTTGTCGTCACGTGACAGAAACTTCCCGTCGTCAGGTGATGGAAACTTCATGTCGTCACGTGACGGAAACTTTATGTTGCGTTAAGGAAACTTCCCGTCGTCACATGACGGAAACTTCATGTCATCACGTGATGGAAACTTCATGTCGTCACATGACGGAAACTTCATGTCGTCACGTGACAGAAACTTCCCGTCGTCAGGTGATGGAAACTTCATGTCGTCACATGACGGAAACTTTATGTTGCGTGACGGAAACTTCATGTCGTCATGTGACGGAAACTTCATGTCGTCGTGTGACAGAAACTTCCCGTCGTCGTGTGACAGAAACTTCATATCGTTACGTGACGTAAACTTAATGTCACATGACGGAAATTTCTTTGTTGTCACATGACGGAAACTTCTTGTCGTCGTGTGATGGAAACTTCATGTCGTAACATGACGGAAACTTTATGTTGCGTGAAGGAAACTTCATGTCGTCATGTGACGGAAACTTCATGTCGTCATGTGACAGAAACTTCCCGTCGTCGTGTGACAGAAACTTCATATCGTTACGTGACGTAAACTTAATGTCACATGACGGAAATTTCTTTGTTGTCACATGACGGAAACCTTCCGTCGTCGCGTGACAGAAACTTCCCGTCGTCACGTGACGGAAACTTCATGTCGTCGCGTTATGGAAACCTTCCGTCGTCGCGTGACAGAAACTTCCCGTCGTCATGTGACGGAAACTTCATGTCGTGACGTGACGGAAACGTAATGTGGTCACATGATGGAAACTTTATGTCACGTGACAGAAACTTCCCGTCATGTGACGGAAACTTCATGTCGTCGCGTGACGGAAAGTTCATGTTGTCACATGACGGAAACTTCATGTCGTCACGTGACAGAAACCTCCCGTCGTCACAGGACGGAAACTTTATGTTGCGTGACGGAAACTTCATGTCGTCATGTGACGGAAACTTCATATCGTTACGTGACGTAAACTTAATGTCACATGACGGAAATTTCTTTGTTGTCACATGACGGAAACTTCTTGTCGTCGTGTGACGGAAACCTTCCGTCGTCGCGTGACAGAAACTTCCCGTCGTCATGTGACGGAAACTTCATGTCGTCACGTGACGGAAACTTCATGTCGTCGCGTTACGGAAACCTTCCGTCGTCGCGTGACAGAAACTTCCCGGCGTCATGTGATGGAAACTTCTTGTCGTCACGTGACAGAAACTTCCCGTCGTCAGGTGACGGAAACTTCATGTCGTCACGTGACGGAAACTTTATATTGCGTTAAGGAAACTTCCCGTCGTCACATGACGGAAACTTCATGTCATCACGTGATGGAAACTTCATGTCGCCACATGACGGAAACTTTATGTTGCGTGACGGAAACTTCATGTCGTCATGTGACGGAAACTTCATGTCGTCATGTGACAGAAACTTCCCGTCGTCGTGTGACAGAAACTTCATATCGTTACGTGACGTAAACTTAATGTCACATGACGGAAATTTCTTTGTTGTCACATGACGGAAACTTCTTGTCGTCGCGTTACGGAAACCTTCCGTCGTCGCGTGACAGAAACTTCCCGTCGTCACGTGACGGAAACTTCATGTCGTCGCTGTTATGGAAACCTTCCGTCGTCGCGTGACAGAAACTTCCCGTCGTCATGTGACGGAAACTTCATGTCGTGACGTGACGGAAACGTAATGTGGTCACATGATGGAAACTTTATGTCACGTGACAGAAACTTCCCGTCATGTGACGGAAACTTCATGTCGTCGCGTGACGGAAACTTCATGTTGTCACATGACGGAAACTTCATGTCGTCACGTGACAGAAACTTCCCGTCGTCACAGGACGGAAACTTCCCGTCACGTGACGGAAACTTTATGTTACGTGACGGAAACTTTATGTCACGTGACAGAAACTTCCCGTCGTCATGTGATGGATACTTCTTGTCGTCGTGTGATGGAAACTTCATATCGTTACGTGACGGAAACTTCATGTCGTCGCGTGACGGAAACTTCATGTTGTCACATGACGGAAACTTCATGTCGTCACGTGACAGAAACCTCCCGTCGTCACAGGACGGAAACTTTATGTTGCGTGACGGAAACTTCATGTCGTCATGTGACGGAAACTTCATATCGTTACGTGACGTAAACTTAATGTCACATGACGGAAATTTCTTTGTTGTCACATGACGGAAACTTCTTGTCGTCGTGTGACGGAAACCTTCCGTCGTCGCGTGACAGAAACTTCCCGTCGTCATGTGACGGAAACTTCATGTCGTCACGTGACGGAAACTTCATGTCGTCGCGTTACGGAAACCTTCCGTCGTCGCGTGACAGAAACTTCCCGGCGTCATGTGATGGAAACTTCTTGTCGTCACGTGACAGAAACTTCCCGTCGTCAGGTGACGGAAACTTCATGTCGTCACGTGACGGAAACTTTATATTGCGTTAAGGAAACTTCCCGTCGTCACATGACGGAAACTTCATGTCATCACGTGATGGAAACTTCATGTCGTCACATGACGGAAACTTTATGTTGCGTGACGGAAACTTCATGTCGTCATGTGACGGAAACTTCATGTCGTCATGTGACAGAAACTTCCCGTCGTCGTGTGACAGAAACTTCATATCGTTACGTGACGTAAACTTAATGTCACATGACGGAAATTTCTTTGTTGTCACATGACGGAAACTTCTTGTCGTCGCGTTACGGAAACCTTCCGTCGTCGCGTGACAGAAACTTCCCGTCGTCACGTGACGGAAACTTCATGTCGTCGCGTTATGGAAACCTTCCGTCGTCGCGTGACAGAAACTTCCCGTCGTCATGTGACGGAAACTTCATGTCGTGACGTGACGGAAACGTAATGTGGTCACATGATGGAAACTTTATGTCACGTGACAGAAACTTCCCGTCATGTGACGGAAACTTCATGTCGTCGCGTGACGGAAACTTCATGTTGTCACATGACGGAAACTTCATGTCGTCACGCGACAGAAACTTCCCGTCGTCACAGGACGGAAACTTCCCGTCACGTGACGGAAACTTTATGTTACGTGACGGAAACTTTATGTCACGTGACAGAAACTTCCCGTCGTCATGTGATGGATACTTCTTGTCGTCGTGTGATGGAAACTTCATATCGTTACGTGACGGAAACTTCATGTCGTCGCGTGACGGAAACTTCATGTTGTCACATGACGGAAACTTCATGTCGTCACGTGACAGAAACCTCCCGTCGTCACAGGACGGAAACTTTATGTTGCGTGACGGAAACTTCATGTCGTCATGTGACGGAAACTTCATATCGTTACGCGGACGTAAACTTAATGTCACATGACGGAAATTTCTTTGTTGTCACATGACGGAAACTTCTTGTCGTCGTGTGACGGAAACCTTCCGTCGTCGCGTGACAGAAACTTCCCGTCGTCATGTGACGGAAACTTCATGTCGTCACGTGACGGAAACTTCATGTCGTCGCGTTACGGAAACCTTCCGTCGTCGCGTGACAGAAACTTCCCGGCGTCATGTGATGGAAACTTCTTGTCGTCACGTGACAGAAACTTCCCGTCGTCAGGTGTCGGAAACTTCATGTCGTCACGTGACGGAAACTTTATATTGCGTTAAGGAAACTTCCCGTCGTCACATGACGGAAACTTCATGTCATCACGTGATGGAAACTTCATGTCGTCACATGACGGAAACTTTATGTTGCGTGACGGAAACTTCATGTCGTCATGTGACGGAAACTTCATGTCGTCATGTGACAGAAACTTCCCGTCGTCGTGTGACAGAAACTTCATATCGTTACGTGACGTAAACTTAATGTCACATGACGGAAATTTCTTTGTTGTCACATGACGGAAACTTCTTGTCGACGCGTTACGGAAACCTTCCGTCGTCGCGTGACAGAAACTTCCCGTCGTCACGTGACGGAAACTTCATGTCGTCGCGTTATGGAAACCTTCCGTCGTCGCGTGACAGAAACTTCCCGTCGTCATGTGACGGAAACTTCATGTCGTGACGTGACGGAAACGTAATGTGGTCACATGATGGAAACTTTATGTCACGTGACAGAAACTTCCCGTCATGTGACGGAAACTTCATGTCGTCGCGTGACGGAAACTTCATGTTGTCACATGACGGAAACTTCATGTCGTCACGTGACAGAAACTTCCCGTCGTCACAGGACGGAAACTTCCCGTCACGTGACGGAAACTTTATGTTACGTGACGGAAACTTTATGTCACGTGACAGAAACTTCCCGTCGTCATGTGATGGATACTTCTTGTCGTCGTGTGATGGAAACTTCATATCGTTACGTGACGGAAACTTCTTGTCGTCACATGACGGAAATTTTCCGTCGTCGTGTGACGGAAACTTTTTGTCGTCACGTGACGGAAACTTCATGTCGTCACGGGTTAGGGTTACGAACCGTTTTTTATTTTAAGTCCTACTTCCGAGCTTTTTGCAAAGATTCATGAAAATCTTCGTATCCTGGATTTATCCTCAAAGAACTCTACGAACATCTTAGTTCTGTTTGTTGTTGATTATTCAGTTCATTAGAAAACAATAAGTCTGTTTCTCTCTGATGTAGTTTTGTTTCCAGCCAGTGAAACATGTCTGGAGGAGGTGAGAAGCTGAACTCGGACGTCGCGGCAATCGGAGCATCAGCAGCAGGAATGTGCTGAGTCATGCTGAGCTTCCACAAACAGGAATAACCTGTCTGATCCTCCTCCCTGAAGACAAACAGATCCTGTCACCGCGGAAACGGTTCAGTTTGATCCAAACTGGTCAGATCCAGTCTGTGGAGAAAAAACCGCTTTGAAGACGTCTGCAGGTGTGTGGGCAGGCAGGTACTCGTCCACACACCTGGAGGACCGGGAGTGTGAAAGACGAACTCCTGACTCAGATCGTTCAGTCCAGCTTTATTTATACAACTCAAGTTCACAACAAACCCATCTCAGGTCTCGTTTACAGACGTAGTCCAGTTACGGTAAATCCATCAAATGATCCACATCAGTCCAGTTTTTACCCGAGCTCAGGACACCACTGGACCGGATCAGATCTCTTTGATCCAGTCCTCCATCCTGAGCTGCATCAGGAGACAATGGAGAAGAAAACCTCCACCAGGACCAGAACCAGAAGGAAAAACCTCCATTAGGACCAGAACCAGGAGGAAAAACCTCCATTAGGACCAGAACCAGGAGGAAAAACCTCCATCAGGACCAGAACCGGGAAGAAAACCTCCACCAGGACCAGAACCAGGAGGAAAAACCTCCATCAGAACCAGAACCAGGAAGAAAACCTCCATCAGGACCAGAAACAGGAGGGAAAACCTCCATCAGGACCAGAACCAGGAAGAAAACCTCCATCAGGACCAGAAACAGGAGGGAAAACCTCCACCAGGACCAGAACCAGGAGGAAAAACCTCCATCAGAACCAGAACCAGGAAGAAAACCTCCATCAGGACCAGAAACAGGAGGGAAAACCTCCACCAGGACCAGAACCAGGAGGAAAAACCTCCATCAGAACCAGAACCAGGAAGAAAACCTCCATCAGGACCAGAACCAGGAGGGAAAACCTCCACCAGGACCAGAACCAGGAGGAAAAACCTCCATCAGAACCAGAACCAGGAAGGAAAACCTCCATCAGGACCAGAAACAGGAGGGAAAACCTCTATCAGAACCAGAACCAGGAGAGAAAACCTCCACCAGGACCAGAACCAGGAAGGAAAACCTCCATCAGGACCAGAACCAGGAGGGAAAACCTCCACCAGGACCAGAACCAGGAGGGAAAACCTCCACCAGGACCAGAACCAGGAAGGAAAACCTCCATCAGGACCAGAACCAGGAGGGAAAACCTCCACCAGGACCAGAACCAGGAGGAAAAACCTCCATCAGAACCAGAACCAGGAAGGAAAACCTCCACCAGGACCAGAACCAGGAGGAAAAACCTCCATCAGAACCAGAACCAGGAAGGAAAACCTCCATCAGGACCAGAACCAGGAAGGAAAACCTTCATGCGGACCAGAACCAGGAGGGAAAACCTTCATCAGGACCAGAACCAGGAAGGAAAACCTCCATCAGAACCAGGAGGGGAAACTTCGACCAGGACCAGAACCAGGAGGGAAAACCTCGATCAGGACCAGAACCAGGAAGGAAAACCTCCACCAGGACCAGAACCAGGAGGGAAAACCTCGATCAGGACCAGAACCAGGAGGAAAAACCTCCATTAGGACCAGAACCAACAGGGAAAACCTCCATCAGGACCAGAACCGGGAAGAAAACCTCCATCAGGACCAGAACCAAGAGGGAAAACCTCCATCAGGACCAGAACCGGGAAGAAAACCTCCATCAGGACCAGAACCAGGAAGGAAAACCTCCATCAGGACCAGAGCCGGGAAGAAAACCTCCACCAGGACCAGAACCAAAAAGGAAAACCTCCATCAGGACCAGAACCGGGAAGAAAACCTCCACCAGGACCAGAACCAGGAGGAAAAACCTCCATCAGGACCAGAACCGGGAAGAAAACCTCCACCAGGACCAGAACCAGGAGGAAAAACCTCCTTTAGGACCAGAACCAGGAAAGAAAACCTCCACCAGGACCAGAACCAGGAGGGAAAACCTTCATCAGGACCAGAACCAGGAAGGAAAACCTCCACCAGGACCAGGAGGGGAAACTTTGACCAGGACCAGGAGGAAAAACCTCCACCAGGACCGGAACCGGGAAGAAAACCTCCATCAGGACCAGAACCAGGAAGGAAAACCTCCATCAGGACCAGAGCCGGGAAGAAAACCTCCACCAGGACCAGAACCAAAAAGGAAAACCTCCATCAGGACCAGCACCAGGAGGAAAAACCTCCATCAGGACCAGAACCGGGAAGAAAACCTCCACCAGGACCAGAACCAGGAGGAAAAACCTCCTTTAGGACCAGAACCAGGAAAGAAAACCTCCATCAGGACCAGAACCAGGAAGGAAAACCTCCACCAGGACCAGGAGGGGAAACTTCGACCAGGACCAGGAGGAAAAACCTCCACCAGGACCGGAACCGGGAAGAAAACCTCCACCAGGACCAGAACCAGGAGGGAAAACCTCCACCACGACCAGAACCAGGAGGAAAAACCTCCATCAGGACCGGAACCGGGAAGAAAACCTCCACCAGGACCAGAACCAGGAGGAAAAACCTCCATCAGGACCGGAACCGGGAAGAAAACCTCCACCAGGACCAGAACCAGGAGGAAAAACCTCCATCAGGACCAGAACCGGGAAGAAAACCTCCACCAGGACCAGAACCAGAAGGAAAAACCTCCATTAGGACCAGAACCAGGAGGAAAAACCTCCATTAGGACCAGAACCAGGAGGAAAAACCTCCATCAGGACCAGAACCGGGAAGAAAACCTCCACCAGGACCAGAACCAGGAGGAAAAACCTCCATTAGGACCAGAACCAGGAGGAAAAACCTCCATTAGGACCAGAACCAGGAGGGAAAACCTCCATCAGAACCAGAGCCAGGAGGGAAACCTCCACCACGACCAGAACCAGGAGGGAAAACCTCCATCAGAACCAGAACCAGGAGGGAAAACCTCCATCAGAACCAGAACCTGGAGGAAAAACCTCTACCACGACCAGAACCAGGAGGGAAAACCTCCATCAGAACCAGAACCAGGAGGGAAAACCTCCATCAGAATCAGAACCAGGAAGAAAACCTCGATCAGGACCAGAACCAGGAGGAAAAACCTCCACCAGGACCAGAACCAAGAGGGAAAACCTTCATCAGGACCAGAACCAGGAGGGAAAACCTCCATCAGAACCAGAACCAAGAGGAAAAACCTCCATTAGGACCAGAACCAAGAGGGAAAAACCTTCATCAGGACCAGAACCAGGAGGGAAAACCTCCATCAGGACCAGAACCGGGAAGAAAACCTCCATCAGGACCAGAACCAGGAGGAAAAACCTCCATCAGGACCAGAACCGGGAAGAAAACCTCCACCAGGACCAGAACCAGGAGGAAAAACCTACACCAGGACCAGAACCAAGAAGGAAAACCTCCATCAGGACCAGAACCAGGAGGAAAAACCTCCATCAGGACCAGAACCGGGAAGAAAACCTCCACCAGGACCAGAACCAGAAGGAAAAACCTCCATTAGGACCAGAACCAGGAGGAAAAACCTCCATCAGTACCAGAACCGGGAAGAAAACCTCCACCAGGACCAGAACCAGGAGGAAAACCTCCACCAGGACCAGAACCAGGAGGGAAAACCTCCATCAGAACCAGAACCAGGAGGAAAAACCTCCATCAGGACCAGAGCCAGGAGGAAAAACCTCCATCAGGACCAGAACCAGGAGGGAAAACCTCTATCAGGACCAGAGCCAGGAGGAAAAACCTCCATCAGGACCAGAGCCAGGAGGAAAAACCTCCATCAGGACCAGAACCAGGAGGGAAAACCTCTATCAGGACCAGAACCAGGAGAGCTCCGCGGTTCAGTACAGTCAGCCATCTTACTTCCGTGTTGGAAATTAGATGCATCGAAAAACTAATATTTAACACCAAATTAGTTTCTATAGTAACGATGGGAACATATCTAGCTTATAAATGCCTGTATTTGACTTTTGGAACATTTAAAAAAGCATGATACAGCTCCTTTAATATATATTAATATTAATATTTTTGGAGTTTGTGTGAAATGTTTGTTTATATGTTTGTTCTAGGAATGTCCGATATTATCGGACGATATTGTCATTAAAATGTGATATCGGAAATCATCGGTATCGGTATCGTCGGGATCTTGTTCCATCAGCGTTGGTCCAGCATGTGTAAAAGTCCCTGTTATCCTGGAAGAACTTCATTTCCCAGCATTCCTTTCAGAGTCATGTGACTACGGTGCAGCTGCTGCTGCTACAGACTGACTTATTAATACCTGCTAGTATCTGATACCTGCTAGTATCTGATATATGGTAGTATCTAATACCTGCTAGTATCTGATACCTGCTAGTATCTGATATATGGTAGTATATAATACCTGCTAGTATCTGATATATGGTAGTATCTAATACCTGCTAGTATCTGATATATGGTAGTATCTGATACCTGCTAGTATCTCAAATATCTCAGAATATTGGATCTCACAGAGATCTGTAGCGGTTGATATTGGAAAATAAGAGTTGGACGATATTGGTATACAAGATATTGGAAATTGGGAGTTGGACAATAGGGGATTATCACGCTTACCGGAAGTTCCCGGATTTTGACACTTCCTCTTCCGGGCCATGTTAACGACAGCCGTTCCTGCTCTGTTATACTGTTTAAATCGGATAAACTCCAAACATACTTAAGTTTTCATTCTAGACTGAAATGATACTAAGGAAGAAGTGGATCAAAGCGATCGATTCGCCGCGGTGAAGGGCCGAACTTTATAATAAAACACACGTTTGTTTGTAGCCGGTGGGGCACAACACCGGCACTTCACAGCATGCTAGCATTAGCCAGCTAGCGTTTACTGACGTGCTTAACATTGTGCGTCTTAAAACACACAAACATCTGAAAATCAGGTCTGTACCCCCCCGTTTCCAGTGGAACAACTGGGGACTGCCAAGAAAGGAGACGCTTTCAGATGCTTGTGTGTTTTCAGCCGCACAAAGTTAGGCACGTTATCGAGCTGGCTAATGCTAACCTGCTAACAGTAGTCCGCCAGCTACTACTCTGTTAAACTTTGTAAATCGGATAAACGCCAATGCCAAGTTTTCATTCCAGACTGAAGTGATGCTAAGGAAGAAGTGGATTAAAACGACCGATTCGCCGCGGTGAAGGACCGAACTTTATAATAAAACGACACACGTTTGTTTGTAGCCGGCAGACTGCGCAGTCGTGTTAGCAGGTTAGCATTAGCCAGCTCGATAACGTGCCTAACTTTGTGCGGCTGAAAACACACAAGCATCTGAAAGCGTCTCCTTTTTTTGGCAGTCCCCAGTTGTTCCACTGGAAACGGGGGGGTACAGACCCGATTTTCAGATGTTTGTGTGTTTTCACAAGCGAAAAGTTGGTAACGTCAGCTAACGCGAGCTTGCTAACGCTAGCTGTAGTGTAGTCTGCATCATTGAAGTGCCGACGACAGACATACGTGCAACCTTGTTTTATTTTAAATTTCGGTCCTTCACTCCGACAAATCGCTTTCATCCACTTCTTCCTTAGTGTCTTTTCAGTCGGGAATCCATGAAAACTTCGGTACGGCTGGCGTTGTTTATTAGATGTACACAATGGAACAGAGCAGCAACATTGAGCCATTCCTGGCCCGGAAGAGGAAGCTTCAGATGTTTCAACTTCCGGAAACCGGAACGCGGAAGCGGGATAATCCCCTATATTGGTACATTAGATATCATAAATTAAGAGTTGAACAATATCGGTATATTGGATATCTGAAATTAAGAGTTGGGCGATATCGGTATATCGGAAAAAAAACAATATCGAACATCCCTACTTTAATCTAAACCTCGTGTGACCTCATAATGCTGGTTTATGAGGTTTGGATGAGCCAGGTGGGGGAGTGGGTTGTAGAACGGAAGCGGGTCCAGGTCTGAACTGAAATTAACGGTTCTGGTTCTGTCTGGGTTCTGCACAGTGAGGGAGCTGGTGGTGTCGGCGGGGGAGAGCGTGGAGGTGACGCTGCCCCGCAACGAGGTGGAGCTCAACGCCTTCGTGGTCCCAACGCCTCCTCCAGGTGAGAACACGGCCTCTGGTCCGTCCAGGTCCAGGAATGACCCGAATGACCCGGTTCTTCCTCTGCAGGAACCAACTATGCGTTCGACTGGCGCCTCATCACTCATCCCAGAGACTACGGCGGCGAGATGGAGGGCAAGAAGAGCCGGACCCTGAAACTCAGCAAGGTCGGGATCCTCCTGGTCAGGTGACGGTTTGGGGGCCGACGCTGCGACGTCTCACCTCTCTGTGCTTGTGTCTCCTCCGTCAGCTGACCGTCGGCCTGTACGAGTTTGGCGTGAAGGTGGACGGCGAGGGCGCCCACGGAGAGGGTTACGTCAACGTCACCGTCAGACCAGGTGAGAAACGCAGTCGGCACATCTGGATCAGATCCGGAACGTTCCTCATCAAAACCACCGTCACTGCGGGCTGGCAGGGACCGAAGGGTGAACAGGAACATTCCCAACCATCTGCTGCTGCAACGTTTTAAAACAGAGTAATCTCATATGAAAGCAGCCCAGTGAGCTCCAGTACAGACGATGCCGGAGGTGACAGCAGTGAAGATGCATGGCATGGCAAGAGGCATGGTTGCGATGTGTCAAAAACCCTTTAATGAAATTCCCGGCGACTTTTGGTCCCTCTTTAGTCAGAATAAGTACCTGAATACTGTATGAAAGGATCGTTCGCTGTAACTCAGCCATGTCATTGAATAGCAGGCGCTACTAGTTAGCACTACTGTTAGCACTGGCATATAATGTACGAGGTTCAGTGGGCGGGACCAGAAGGCACGAAAGAGGAGGCGGAGTGATACGGAGATGCCTGCAGACATTCATCCGTACATCAGCAGTAACCTGGTGGAGAGGAGGCGGAGTGATACGGAGATACCTGCAGACATTCATCCGTACATCAGCAGTAACCTGGTGGAGAGGAGGCGGAGTGATACGGAGATACCTGCAGACATTCATCCGTACATCAGCAGTAACCTGGTGGAGAGGAGGCGGAGTGATACGGAGATACCTGCAGACATTCATCCGTACATCAGCAGTAACCTGGTGGAGAGGAGGCGGAGTGATACGGAGATACCTGCAGACATTCATCCGTACATCAGCAGTAACCTGGTGGAGAGGAGGCGGAGTGATACGGAGATACCTGCAGACATTCATCCGTACATCAGCAGTAACCTGGTGGAGAGGAGGCGGAGTGATACGGAGATACCTGCAGACATTCATCCGTACATCAGCAGTAACCTGGTGGAGAGGAGGCGGAGTGATACGGAGACACCTGCAGACATTCATCCGTACATCAGCAGTAACCTGCAGACACGTTCCTCTCCACACACTCATTTTGGAGTAAAACAGCTGCTGTGTTCTGATGAACGGCTGCACGTCAGGCTGGAAGAAGTTCGTATTGAGTCTCTGTGGATCTATACAGAACGTACGGAGGTGACGGCATCACCAACCTGACACAGACGCAGATGCAGCGCGAGTTTGAATCCAGTTTAAGAGGAAAACAGCATCATATTCCAGCAACAAGTTTCCCTGAATTATTTACTTCACCCATGACCCCGATTCAGTTACCAGTTAATACTAAAGATATATTACACTAGTTCTGCTCGTTAGATCTGTCTTCGTCTGACCGGAGCGGTACAGAAACAGTGATGATGATGATGATGATGATGATGCAAACCCGAGTCCGCAGCCAAACACTCGCGCACAACGGGAAGAACTTTAACCTGGAAACATCACAAACATCAGATTTAGCCCTTTAGGGGACACAGGCAGGCTGGGGAAGCTAAAACATATGATCAAAAACCCCAAATTTCATGGCAGGGGCACTTTAAGCAAAATGATGAAATTTGGGGGGAGGGGTTCTACAAATGTGCACCGTACAGCTGTTTTGTAATGTTTAAAATATTAGATGGATAAATAAATATATTTATAAACATTAAATAATGCATAGAAAACCTGGATGGAACCAGATCAGAACTGGCTGGATGTTTGGGTCACTAACACTGCCCCCCCCCCCGACTCCACAGAGCCGCGAGTCAACAAGCCACCGGTTGCTATGGCTTCCCCAAAGTTCCAGGAGATCTCGCTGCCGACGAGCTCCACGGTGATCGACGGCAGCCGTGAGTGTCGCACACACACATGCACACGCATGTTTCCAGCAGCTCCGCAGACTGACATCTCGTCCCCCCCCCCCCGCAGAGAGCACCGATGACGACAAGGTGGTGGCATGGCACTGGGAGGAGGTCAAAGGCCCCCTGAGGGAGGAGAAGGTCTCGGCCGACACCCCCGTCCTCACCCTCACTGGCCTGGTGGCCGGGAACTACACCTTCAGGTTCGTCCTGGGGGGCGCTGATCGATGGGGGCGGGGCCAGGTGGCTGGGGGCAGGGCCACGTGGGAACAGGCTGGATCGAGTAGAGGCAGGCTGTAGGCGGGGCCACGTAGAGGCACACTGGGGGCGGGGTAACATGGCTGGGGGCGGGGTTGCATGGCTGTGGGCGGGGCACGTAGAGGCAGGTTGGGGGCAGGGTTACGTGGAGGCAGGCTGTGGGCAGGGCCACGTAGAGGCAAACTGGGGGCGGGGTAACATGGCTGGGGGCGGGGCCACGCAGAGGCAGGGTTACGTGGAGGCAGGCTGTGGGCAGGGCCATGTAAAGGCAAACTGGGGACGGGGTTACGTGGCTGGGGGTGGGGCCATGTGGGGGCAGGCTGGGGCGGGGCCACATAGCAGCAGATTATCTCTGTAACGCCGGTAACGGGCACTTGTTCCTCCTCCAGTCTGACCGTCACCGACTCCGACGGCGCCAGCAGCTCCACTCAGGCCTCGCTCTCCGTCAACAAAGCCAAGGATTACAGGCCCGTCGCCAACGCCGGCCCGATCCAGGTGCGAGCTCATTCCGCTGCATCAGTGCGTTGCCGCGGTAACCTCCGTAACCTCTGCTGTCCTCCTGCTTCTAGGTCATCCAGCTGCCGCGTAACTCCATCACTCTGTACGGCAACCAGAGCACCGACGATCACGACTCGCTGTCCTACGAGTGGTCGCTCAGCCCGGAGAGCAAGGACAAGGTGGTGGAGATGCAGGTGAGCCCCGCGGCCGGCGCTCAGGTTAGTCTCTGTAGACGGCGTCCGCTCAGTCTCATCTCTTTCAGGGTGTGCGCACGCCCATCCTGCAGCTGTCGGCCATGCAGGAGGGAGACTACACCTTCCAGCTGACGGTTACGGACTCAGCGGGTCAGCAGGACACCTCGCAGGTCACCGTCATCGTGCAGCCAGGTAAACCCCTCACACACCTGAGCCAGGTTAACCCTTCCCACGCCTGAGCCAGGTTAACCCTTCCCACGCCTGAGCCAGGTAAACCTCTCACACGCCTGAGCCAGGTAAACCCCTCACACGCCTGAGCCAGGTAAACCCCTCAGACCTGAGCCAGATAAACCCCTCACACACCTGAGCCAGGTAAACCCCTCACACACCTGAGCCAGGTTGTTCTGCCTTCGTTGCTTCTCCAGGCAGCTAGGCAGGCAGATAACTCTTTTAGACACGAAGAAACATATGGATGTCCTTTTGTGGCCTTTTATTAGCATGTCACTCGTGGTCTAGACAAAGTAAAACTGAAATGAACAAAACAAATCTATTAAAACCATGCAAGTGGCGTTCACATATAAATCACATAAATCAAACAAACATCACAACAAAATAAACCAACAGGTTAGCTAGCGTGCTAATGCTAACAGGCTACATGCTAATTGTGACATGCTAATGGTAACAGGCTACATGCTTATTGTGACATGCTAATGCTAAAAGGGTACATGCTAATTGTGACATGCTAATGCTAAAAGGGTACATGCTAATTGTGACATGCTAATGCTAAAAGGGTACATGCTAATTGTGGCATGCCAATACCAACAATCTGACTAGTGTAAAAGTGGCAAAGCTTTGTATGATCAAGACCAAAGCAGAATTTCTCGACCTGACTGTGAAGTCAAAAGCTCCTTAAAATAAACTTACAGGCTGTGCTCAGTAGTGATGTTATGCTCGAGCAGGCTGCTCGACTTCGTATCGACCTTTCAAAGCGGAAGTGTCGTGGGAAATGTATCGAGCCTCGCTTCATTCCGTTAAGGACCGCCCTACTTTCCAAATGAAGCTTCATGACGTCACGCGCGTATCACCGACCTTACGCGCCAGTTTGAATTCAGGGTGGAGTCATCAATTTACTAGTGCTTATAAACGGACACAATTCCACCAAACTTTGTGGGTTTATGAGAGGAGGAGACAGTTGCGTATAGTTGCCATTTATTCAATAATTTACATACAGGGAGAGTGAGATTCAGGTGAGATTAGGCTAACATTCCATCTACGACTGCTGAAATGATCTTGTTCTTAAATAAAAATGCATGACTCCCACAAGAATCTCAAAAGTATTTTTTTTTAAGGGGGGGGGGTTCTTTATATAAATTCATCATGGCAATACTTTCCATGATGTCTTCATCAAATCTTTCTAAAACAACACCATCTGTTGTATGAAATATTTTCAGCTGGAGCTCAAGCTATGACACAGCTATGAAAATCTTTCATAATGCAGCCAGATTTGAAAATGAACATAAAACATGTTACAAATAATTGTTACTGTTTCATGACACATTGCCCCTCATCAATCCATGCAGCTGGCTGCTGCTATGTTAAAAGTTGACCAGCAGATGTCACTATATTGTATTGTGTTGAATGCTTCATAACACAGAACCATTTGAAGACAATTGCTTCATATTGATTCAGTGGTTCGGAAAGCTTCAGTTTCTCCATCACTAGTGCTCAGCATGGACAACAGAGGTCTTGACAGCAGGTGCTGCAGAAACAACTAACAAACAGGATCCTAGGGTGCCAACTCAATTATAACTTCCCACTTCCTGTTTCCTGTGATGTCACCGTCTAGCATAGGCTGAAACAGCTAAACATACAAGCAAAGGCTCCAAAAGATTGCAGGAGCCTTAACACAGGTAAACCTCTCACACGCCTGAGCCAGGTAAACGCCTGGTAAAAGGTAAAAAGGTAGGTCTTGAGCCTCTTCTTAAAAATATCAACAGTCTCTGCAGCCCTGAGGTTCTCTGGCAGGCTGCAGCCAGGTAAACCCCCCCCTGGCACGTGAGGGGTAAACCCCTCACGCGCCTGAGCCAGGTAAACCCCTCAGACCTGAGTCAGGTAAACCCCTCACACGCCTGAGCCAGGTAAACCCCTCACACGCCTGAGCCAGATAAACCCCCCAGACCTGAGCCAGGTAAACCCCTCACACGCCTGAGCCAGGTAAACCCCCCAGACCTGAGCCAGGTAAACCCCTCACACGCCTGAGTCAGGTAAACCCCTCACACGCCTGAGCCAGGTAAACCCCTCACAAGCCTGAGCCAGGTAAACCCCCCAGACCTGAGCCAGGTAAACCCCTCACACGCCTGAGTCAGGTAAACCCCTCACACGCCTGAGTCAGGTAAACCCCTCACAAGCCTGAGCCAGGTAAACCCCCCAGACCTGAGCCAGGTAAACCCCTCACACACCTGAGCCAGGTAAACCCCCCCAGACCTGAGCCAGGTAAACCCCTCACACGCCTGAGCCAGGTAAACCCCTCAGACCTGAGCCAGGTAAACCCCTCACACGCCTGAGTCAGGTAAACCCCTCACACGCCTGAGCCAGGTAAACCCCTCACACGCCTGAGCCAGATAAACCCCCCAGACCTGAGCCAGGTAAACCCCTCACACGCCTGAGCCAGGTAAACTCCTCAGACCTGAGCCAGGTAAACCCCTCACACGCCTGAGCCAGGTAAACCCCTCACAAGCCTGAGCCAGGTAAACCCCCCAGACCTGAGCCAGGTAAACCCCCCAGACCTGAGCCAGGTAAACCCCTCACACACCTGAGCCAGGTAAACCCCTCAGACCTGAGCCAGGTAAACCCCTCAGACCTGAGCCAGGTAAACCCCTCAGACCTGAGCCAGGTAAACCCCCCAGACCTGAGCCAGGTAAACCCCTCAGACCTGAGCCAGGTAAACCCCCCAGACCTGAGCCAGGTAAACCCTTCACCGACTGAGCCAGGTAATCCCCTCAGACCTGAGCCAGGTAAACCCCTCAGACCTGAGCCAGGTAAACCCTTCACACGCCTGAGCCAGGTAAACCCCTCACACGCCTGAGCCAGGTAAACCCCTCACACACCTGAGCCAGGTAAACCCTTCCCACGCCTGAGCCAGGTAAACCCCTCACACGCCTGAGCCAGGTGTAGCAGCTGTTAGAGTTCACCTGTCCAACCCGGCTTCTTATCAGGGAGTTCCTGTTTGTGTTAAAGCTGATAACATGCCTGTTGGTTCACACACACACACACACTTGTTGGTTTACACACACACACACACTTGTTGGTTCACACGCACGCACACCTGTTGGTTCACACACACCTTCAGGGTCATGTCGGGTCTATGGAGAGAAATCATCTCAGAACGTGGTACGTATGTAATCCATAACCTGTAAACAGGTTGTATCACGTTGGAACATTTTACACACAATCTACACACACACACAAATTGCAAAACACATCAACATCAATATTTTATACACAAACTTTGGACGTTCAACCTCAAAAACACTCAGTGTGAAACCAGTGGAGGTTTCACACTGATGGGAAATGTGACTTCACGGTGGAATTAGGGAAAGTTAGCTCAACATATCTGGATATTTCATGTGGCGTCCCCCAGGGGTCAGTGTTGGGCCCGAAACTCTTTATACTTTCTTATTGACCTATGCAAAGTTTCTAATGTATGTAAGTTGATTTTATTTGCTGACGATACCAGTATCTTTTGTTCTGAAAGTGATTAACAAACTCGCACCAGTGGTGAATGATGAATAGAATAAAGTACAAACATGGCTATACAGAAATGAGTTATCACCAAACCTGATCAAAGCAAAAATAATACTTTTTGGTTATCCCAGATCTAATTCACAATTAGACATACAGTAGGATGAGGTTACTGTTGAAATAGTAGATTGATTAACATTTTTAGGGGTGATTTAAATGAAATCTAATCAGTTGGGAATCACAAATTAAATATGTACAATTTACACTGGTTGTTGTTTTACACCGGTGGGTGTTTTACACTGGTGGGAAGTGGGATTTCAAGTGAAACTTCAGAGGTTTCATCTTGCTCTGCGTCTCCTGATGAGTCGACCAGCCGGTGGGAGGATGTCACCCATGCTGGGACTTCAGTGGCCGTGGACATTGATATTATTGGTGATATGGTTGGCGAGATATTTTACAAAGAGGAGTTTTGGACTTTCCACACTAATGATGCCTCCTAGTTTCACTTATTCATGGTGCGTTTAAGTGCTGGAGGAAAGCTGGGTCATCTGAACTTTCAAAGTTATTTCTGTGCATGCTCATATTTTCACCTACCATCCTTTTATGCGTGTTATTTATGCTGATTTTAGAGCTGGTATTGTTTGTTCTGCTGCTGTGTTTCCATCAGGGTGAGCAATCATCTCTGTAGGTCGTTGGTTATCTGGTTCTGGATAAGCAACGGGAGGAATGGAGGGTTTCTGCAGCAGTCTGCTCCGGTTGTGGAAGTGATGATTGTCTTTTCTCCTCTTCATCCTCCAGAGAACAACAAGCCACCGGTAGCGGACGCCGGGCCGGAGAAGGAGCTGACGCTGCCTGTGGACGGAACCACGCTGGACGGCAGCAAGAGCAGCGACGACCAGAAGATCGCCACCTACCACTGGACAAAGACCAGGTCTGCTCTGAGCTCAGTGAAGTCTCGTTTCCACCAGCTGGCTCGGGTCGGGACGGCTCTGTCCGCTTTTTTGGGTACCCTTATATCCGACCTGACCCGTCCTACTTTTCTGGTACAGTTCTGTTCGGGTACTAATCTCACCGATCAGACCCAAAGGTATGGTTGCTGCGGAAACACTACAGAGTAGTTTCTCTTACACCGACATGTTTCCTGACTTCATGCCGTTTTTGGTGCTGTTCAGCCAATAGGAATCGTCCACCTCTGCTGGAATTTTCCATCAGCAGATTCCTCCCAAAGTAATCTGAAAAATGTGCTCATGGGTACAGAAACAGGAGGAGAGGTCTCCATCTGAGAGGTTTAACGGAAAATCCAACAGTTCTGGTCGTAACATTTTCTAAATGAGAAGTTTGGTTGAGTTTTTTCTGACTATCTGCTTTCCGTTGGGAAAAGTTTGGATCCATCTGGAAAAGCAGCCAAGGCTCCATGAAGTCTATCTGACTGCCTGGAAGCTGAAATACTTCAGAGTCTGATGGTTGAAGAGAAAAACACGTTCAATAGATCCTGTTTCTCCTCCTGCAGCGGTCCTGATGGCGTGAAGATAGAAAACGCAGACGGCGCTGTTGCCACGGTGACAGGTCTGGAGGTGGGAACTTACATGTTCACTCTGACGGTGACTGACGAGAGAAAGCTGGAGAGCAGCGACACGGTGACGGTCATCGTCAGGGAAGGTAGGTTTCCCTGAAACACCGAGGGTCAAATCACACGGACATCATGACATCACAAACACATCCATCCCATCACGATGAGAATCTCACATTTCACCTCATTACTATGAGAATCTCACGTTCCACCAGATCGTGATGAGAATCTCCCGTTCCACCTCATCGTGATGAGAATCTCCTGTTTCACCTCATTACGATGAGAATCTCCCGTTCCACCTCATGGTGATGAGAATCTCCCGTTCCACCTCATGGTGATGAGAATCTCCCGTTCCACCTCATTACGATGATAATCTCCCGTTCCACCTCATTACGATGATAATCTCCCGTTCCACCACATTGTGATGAGAATCTCACGTTCGACCTCATAACAATGAGAATCTCCCGTTCCACCTCATCGTGATGAGAATCTCCCGTTCCACCTCATGGTGATGAGAATCTCCTGTTTCACCTCATCGTGATGAGATTCTCCTGTTTCACCTCAATACAATGAGAATCTCCCGTTCCACCTCATTGTGATGAGAATCTCCCGTTCCACCTCATCGTGATGACAATCTCCCGTTCCACCTCATCGTGATGACAATCTCCCGTTCCACCTCATTACAATGAGAATCTCCCGTTCCACCTCATTGTGATGAGAATCTCCCGTTCCACCTCATCGTGATGAGAATCTCCCGTTCCACCTCATTACAATGAGAATCTCCCGTTCCACCTCATTACAATGAGAATTTCCCGTTCCACCGCATCGTGATGAGAATCTCCTGTTTCACCTCATTACGATGAGAATCTCCCGTTCCACCTCGTCGTGATGAGAATCTCCCGTTCCACGTCATCGTGATGAGAATCTCCCGTTCCACCACATCGTGATGAGAATCTCCTGTTTCACCTCATTACGATGAGAATCTCCCGTTCCACCTCATTACAATGAGAATTTCCCGTTCCACCGCATCGTGATGAGAATCTCCTGTTTCACCTCATTACGATGAGAATCTCCCGTTCCACCTCGTCGTGATGAGAATCTCCCGTTCCACGTCATCGTGATGAGAATCTCCCGTTCCACCTCATTGTGATGAGAATCTCCCGTTCCACCTCATCGTGATGACAATCTCCCGTTCCACCTCATCGTGATGACAATCTCCCGTTCCACCTCATTACAATGAGAATCTCCCGTTCCACCTCATTGTGATGAGAATCTCCCGTTCCACCTCATCGTGATGAGAATCTCCCGTTCCACCTCATTACAATGAGAATCTCCCGTTCCACCTCATTACAATGAGAATTTCCCGTTCCACCGCATCGTGATGAGAATCTCCTGTTTCACCTCATTACGATGAGAATCTCCCGTTCCACCTCGTCGTGATGAGAATCTCCCGTTCCACGTCATCGTGATGAGAATCTCCCGTTCCACCACATCGTGATGAGAATCTCCTGTTTCACCTCATTACGATGAGAATCTCCCGTTCCACCTCATTACAATGAGAATCTTCCGTTCCACCAGATCGTGATGAGAATCATCTGTTTCACCTCATTACAATGAGAATCTTCTGTTCCACAGCATCGTGATGAGAATCTTCCGTTCCACCTCATCGTGATGAGAATCTCCTGTTTCACCCCATTACGATGAGAATCTCCCATTCCACAGCATCGTGATGTGAGAATCTCCCGTTCCACCTCATCGTGATGAGATTCTCCTGTTTCACCTCAATACAATGAGAATCTCCCGTTCCACCTCATGGTGATGAGAATCTCCCGTTCCACCACATGGTGATGAGAATCTCCCGTTCCACCGCATCGTGATGAGAATCTCCCGTTCCACCTCATTACAATGAGAATCTCCCGTTCCACCTCATTGTGATGAGAATCTCCCGTTCCACCTCATCGTGATGACAATCTCCCGTTCCACCTCATGGTGATGAGAATCTCCCGTTCCACCGCATCGTGATGAGAATCTCCCGTTCCACCTCATTGTGATGAGAATCTCCCGTTCCACCTCATCGTGATGACAATCTCCCGTTCCACCTCATTGCAATGAGAATCTCCCGTTCCACCTCATTACAATGAGAATTTCCTGTTTCACCTCATTACGATGAGAATCTCCCGTTCCACCTCATTGCAATGAGAATCTTCCGTTCCACCTCATCGTGATGAGAATCTCCCGTTCCACCTCATTGCAATGAGAATCTCCCGTTCCACCTCATCGTGATGAGAATCTCCCGTTCCACCTCATTACGATGAGAATCTCCCGTTCCACCGCATCGTGATGAGAATCTCCATTTCCACCTCATCGTGATGAGAATCTCCCGTTCCACCTCATTACAATGAGAATCTCCCGTTCCACCTCATTACGATGAGAATCTCCCGTTCCACCGCATCGTGATGAGAATCTCCCGTTCCACCTCATCGTGATGAGAATCTCCCGTTCCACCTCATTACGATGAGAATCTACCATTCCACCTCATCGTGATGAGAATCTCCTGTTTCACCTCATCACAATGAGAATCTCCCGTTCCACCTCATCGTGATGAGAATCTCCCGTTCCACCTCATCGTGATGAGAATCTCCCGTTCCACCTCATTACGATGAGAATCTCCCGTTCCACCGCATCGTGATGAGAATCTCCCGTTCCACCTCATCGTGATGAGAATCTCCTGTTTCACCTCATTACGATGAGAATCTCCCGTTCCACCTCATCGTGATGAGAATCTCCCGTTCCACCTCATCGTGATGAGAATCTCCCGTTCCACCTCATTACGATGAGAATCTCCCGTTCCACCGCATCGTGATGAGAATCTCCCGTTCCACCTCATCGTGATGAGAATCTCCCGTTCCACCTCATTACGATGAGAATCTACCATTCCACCTCATCGTGATGAGAATCTCCTGTTTCACCTCATTACGATGAGAATCTCCCGTTCCACCGCATCGTGATGAGAATCTCCTGTTTCACCTCATTACGATGAGAATCTCCCGTTCCACCTCATCGTGATGAGAATCTCCCGTTCCACCTCATCGTGATGAGAATCTCCCGTTCCACCTCATTACGATGAGAATCTCCCGTTCCACCGCATCGTGATGAGAATCTCCCGTTCCACCTCATTACGATGAGAATCTCCCGTTCCACCGCATCGTGATGAGAATCTCCCGTTCCACCTCATTACGATGAGAATCTCCCGTTCCACCGCATCGTGATGAGAATCTCCCGTTCCACCTCATGGTGATGAGAATATCCCGTTCCACCGCATCGGGATAGGGCTGGGCGATATATCGATATGAAAAATATATTGATATATTTTCAAATGAGATATAGAATTGGACCAAATCGAGATATGGAGTTCAATGTGTGTTTGTTTTGTCTTTGTATATAAATGCTGACCTTACTAGGGTTTGTTACATTTAATTCTGTGTAATGTTCCTTACTTGCATCTGCGAGTATTATTACATACAGTATTATAAGGTATTTCTGTTCCACCTCATTACAATGAGAATCTCCCGTTCCACCTCATTACGATGAGAATCTCCCGTTCCACCTCGTTACGATGAGAATCTCCCGTTCCACCTCATTACGATGAGAATCTACCGTTCCACCTCATTACGATGAGAATCTCCCGTTCCACCTCATTACGATGAGAATCTACCGTTCCACCTCATCATGATGAGAATCTGGTGTCAGGTGTTTCCGTGTCTGAGTGTCCTGGTCTTGTGTCTCCAGAGAAGGACCAGCCTCCTGTGGCCCGGGTGGTGTCGAGTCCGCCGGTCTCTCTGCCGGTCCGGACCGCGGCCCTGGACGGGTCGCGCTCCTCTGATGATAAAGGTGGGATCAGCTACCTGTGGACCCGGGAGGACGGCAGCCCTGCAGCCGGGGTGAGACGGGGACCGCAGGTTTGTGTCGGGGTACTTCTGAAGTTCTGGTCCAACCCGAACCTGTCCTTCTGCTGGTTGCAGGATGTTCTGAACAACTCGGACCACCAGGCGGTTCTGGTCCTGGGGAACCTGGTGGAGGGCAAATACAGCTTCCAGCTGACGGTCAGCGACAGCAAAGGCCAGACCAGCTCCGACCGGGGGACGGTGGAGGTCCGAGCAGGTACCAGGTTCTCCCCAACAACAGCCGGGTCGGCCTTGGTCTGTGGACCAGGACTGGTGTCGAGCTGGGACGGACACTGATCCTGGTCCTGACCCGGACTCTGACCTAGACAGAGATACTGGTCCCAGTCTTGACCCGAACACAGACTGTAGTCCTGGTCTCTGACCCAGACTCTGGTCCCGGTCCTAACCCAGACTCTGGTCCTGGTCTCTGACCAAGACACTGGTGCCGGTCTCTGACCCAGACACCGGTCTTGGTCTCTGACCCGCAACCGGACACTGGTCCCAGTCCTGACCCAGACACCAGTCTTGGTCTCTGACCCGGACTCTGGTCCCGGTCTCTGACCCGGTCTCCTGTTCTCTCCTCTGGTGGACCTTCAGATCTGTGGGAGCGGGACCTGGTGGAGCTGGTACTGGAGGTCTCGGTGTCCCAGGTGTCCCAGCGGCAGCGGGACATGCTGCTCCGTCAGGTCGGGGTGCTACTGGGCGTGCTCGACAGTGACATCATCGTCCGGGAGATCGGAGCGTTTAACGAGCGCAGGTGAGACTCCTCCTCTGTCTGATTATCACAGGGAGGAGGACCGCACTGACCTTCCTCCTCCTCCTCCTCAGCACCCGCCTGGTCTTCCTGGTGTCCGGTGGTCCGGGTCGGCCTCCTCTGTCTGGACGCAGCGTCGCTCTCAGTCTGCGGAACAAACTACGGAAGCAGAAGAACGACTTCCTGATCTTCAAAGCCCGACGAGTCGACACGGTCGGTAAGTTGATGACATGGAAGTGGACGTAGAGCTGGCAACTCTAGAACGTAGAATGTAGAGACGGAAACTCCACAACGTAGAACATAGAGTTGGAAACTATATATATATATATACATATATATATATGTATATATATATACAGTGGGGCAAAAAAGTATTTAGTCAGCCACCAATTGTACAAGTTCTCCCACTTAAAAATATGAGAGAGGCCTGTAATAGGGGATTATTACGCTTCCGTGTTTCACAACTTCCGGTTTGAAACACTTGGACGGCCCACTTCCGGTCCAGTTCAATGTCCCTGCTTTACTTCGTAGATAACGTGAATAAACGCCAACCCTACTGAAATTTTCACAGATTCCAGACTGAAGTGATGCTAAGGAAGAAGTGGATCAAAGCGATCGATTCGCCGCGGTGAAGGACCGAACTTTATAATAAAACACACGTTTGTTTGTCGCCGGTGGGGCACAACACCTGCACTTCACAGCATGCTAGCATTAGCCAGCTAGCGTTTACCGACGTGCTTAACATTGTGCGTCTTAAAACACACAAACATCTGAAAATCGGGTCTGTACCCCCCCGTTTCCAGTGGAACAACTGGGGACTGCCAAGAAAGGAGACGCTTTCAGATGCTTGTGTGTTTTCAGCCGCACAAAGTTAGGCACATCATCAAGCTGGCTAATGCTAACCTGCTAACAGTAGTCCGCCAGCTACTACTCTGTTAAACTTTGTTAATCGGATAAACGCCAATGCCAAGTTTTCATTCCAGACTGAAGTGATGCTGAGGAAGAAGTGGATCAAAACGACCGATTCGCCGCGGTGAAGGACCGAACTTTATAATAAAACACGTTTGTTTGTGGCCGGCAGACTGCGCAGTCGTGTTAGCAGGTTAGCATTAGCCAGCTCGATAACGTGCCTAACTTTGTGCGGCTGAAAACACAAATTGCGGAAATTCCTAATATCTGCAGGATGCCGGCCCTCGAGGACCTGGAGTGCCCACCCCTGGTATATACAGTATATATATATCTATCTCTCTCTCTCTCTCTCTATATATATATATATATATATAGAGAGAGAGAGAGAGAGAAAGAATATATATATATATATATAGATATATATATGTGTGTGTATGTATATATATATATATATAGATATATATATGTGTGCATATATATATACATATATATACATAAACACACAATAGTTTTAATGCTGCTACCGTTGCAGCAGTTATTATATGAATTTTATTAATCACGGAAGCGTGGTGCATTTACCTGAAAAAATCAAATCGTTTTGTTTTCCTGAATTAACGAGATCATTTTTACAACATGAGAAAAAATGTTTTCAGACCTATTTTCCAACAGCTGATCTTCACATGTCGACATCTGATTGGCTGAACGTCATGTGATCCGTAATTCTGGCTGTCATTGGTTCAGCTGACTTCGTAGGCTGCGGTACTCGCATGTGAATTTAACAAACTTTAAAGTATGATTATGGACAATGTGCAACAATTACGAGTGTCAACAAGCAAAAACAAACAAAGCGTTCAAATATCAAAGATCCGGTCCTCGGTAACCGGAGTCATTACACGGCCTGCAGTTCTTTCCAACTGAACTGGTTTAAACCGGACTGTCACGACTCCTGCTGCACCTAAAAGCTGAATTTAACGTCTGAAATGAACACAGATGAATGTTCTCATGATGAACGTACGGAAAGCCAGAGGGTTTAATCTTTAGAATGAATCATGATCATCATCATTCATTGACTTTTCTCCGTCTCTGAGTCTTGCTACGGTCACACCAGGTCTCTGTTGAGCCTGCTGACTCTTCCTCTCTGCCTCCTCTTCCTCAGTCTGCCAGCTGAACTGCTCCGGCCACGGCGACTGCGACCCGTTCACCCGCCGCTGCGTCTGCCAGCCGTTCTGGATGGAGAACTTCCTCAGAGCTCAGCTCGGAGACGCAGAGAGCAACTGTGGTAGGAGGAGGAGGAGGAGGAGGAGGAGGAGGAGGAGGAGGAGGAGGAGGGGGAGGAGGAGCAGGAGGAGGTGGAGGTGGAAGAGGAGGAGGAGGAGGAGGAGGTGGAGGAGGAGGAGGAGGAGGAGAAGGAGCAGGAGGAGGAGGAGGAGGATGATGATGATGGAGAGGACCATGATATAAGAATGAGGATGATGATGATGAAGATGATGATGGAGAGGACTATGATATAAGAATGAGGATGATGATGATGATGATGATGGAGAGGACTATGATATAAGAATGAGGATGATGAGGATGATGATGGAGAGGACTATGATATAATAATGAGGATGATGAGGATGATGATGGAGAGGACTATGATATAAGAATGAGGATGATGAGGATGATGATGATGGAGAGGACTATGGTATAAGAATGAGGATGATGATGTTGGAGAGGACTATGATATAAGAATGAGGATGATGATGGAGAGGACTATGGTATAAGAATGAGGATGATGATGATGATGATGGAGAGGACTATGATATAAGAATGAGGATGATGATGGAGAGGACTATGATATAAGAATGAGGATGATGAGGATGATGATGGAGAGGACTATGATATAAGAATGAGGATGATGAGGATGATGATGATGGAGAGGACTATGATATAAGAATGAGGATGATGTTGGAGAGGACTATGGTATAAGAATGAGGATGATGATGGAGAGGACTATGGTATAAGAATGAGGATGATGATGGAGAGGACTATGGTATAAGAATGAGGATGATGAGGATGATGATGGAGAGGACTATGATATAAGAATGAGGATGATGATGGAGAGGACTATGATATAAGAATGAGGATGATGATGGAGAGGACTATGGTATAAGAATGAGGATGATGATGATGATGATGGAGAGGACTATGATATAAGAATGAGGATGATGATGGAGAGGACTATGATATAAGAATGAGGATGATGATGGAGAGGACTATGATATAAGAATGAGGATGATGAGGATGATGATGGAGAGGACTATGATATAAGAATGAGGATGATGAGGATGATGATGGAGAGGACTATGATATAAGAATGAGGATGATGATGGAGAGGACTATGATATAAGAATGAGGATGATGAGGATGATGATGGAGAGGACTATGATATAAGAATGAGGATGATGAGGATGATGATGGAGAGGACTATGATATAAGAATGAGGATGATGAGGATGATGATGGAGAGGACTATGGTATAAGAATGAGGATGATGATGATGATGATGATGATGGAGAGGACTATGGTATAAGAATGAGGATGATGATGATGATGGAGAGGACTATGGTATAAGAATGAGGATGATGATGATGATGGAGAGGACTATGATATAAGAATGAGGATGATGATGGAGAGGACTATGATATAAGAATGAGGATGATGAGGATGATGATGGAGAGGACTATGGTATAAGAATGAGGATGATGATGATGATGATGACGATGATGATGATGGAGAGGACTATGGTATAAGAATGAGGATGATGATGATGATGGAGAGGACTATGGTATAAGAATGAGGATGATGATGATGATGGAGAGGACTATGGTATAAGAATGAGGATGATGATGGAGAGGACTATGATATAAGAATGAGGATGATGATGATGATGATGATGATGGAGAGGACTATGGTATAAGAATGAGGATGATGATGGAGAGGACTATGATATAAGAATGAGGATGATGATGATGATGATGATGATGGAGAGGACTATGGTATAAGAATGAGGATGATGATGGAGAGGACTATGATATAAGAATGAGGATGATGATGGAGAGGACTATGGTATAAGAATGAGGATGATGATGATGATGATGATGATGGAGAGGACTATGATATAAGAATGAGGATGATGATGATGGAGAGGACTATGATATAAGAATGAGGATGATGATGATGGAGAGGACTATGATATAAGAATGAGGATGATGATGGAGAGGACTATGATATAATAATGAGGATGATGATGATGATGATGGAGAGGACTATGATATAAGAATGAGGATGATGATGATGATGATAATGATGATGGAGAGGACTATGATATAAGAATGAGGATGATGATGGTCAGGATGATGATGGAGAGGACTATGATATAAGAATGAGGATGATGATGATGATGATGGAGAGGACTATGATGTAAGAATGAAGATGATGATGATAAGGATGAAGTTACTGATGATGATGATGATGATGACCGTGGTGAGAAACATGTCTCCGTTTCCAGAGTGGAGCGTCCTCTACGTGACGATTGCATCCTTCATGATCCTGGTTGCTATGGCAACGCTTGTCTGGTTGATGGTGTGCTGTTGCAGAAGGTGAGTTTTGTTCAGAGACGATGAAGAACAGTGAAAGTTTTCTGATGACGACGATGATGATGATGATGATGACAATGACAATGATTGTGATATCGACGATTACGATGATGATGATGACGACGATGGCCTTGATGACGATGACGGTGACAATGACTATGAAGACGATGATGATGGTGATGATGATGACAATGACGATGATGATGATGACTAATGAAGATGATGACGGTGACGACGACGATGACAATGACTACGACAACGATGATGATGACTGATGAAGATGATGATGACGGTGAATACAGTATGATAATGATGAAGATGATGATGTTGACGATGAAGATTATGACGGTGATGATGACTATGTTTATGATGATGACGAAGACAATGACAATGATGACGATGATGATGATTATGACAATGTTTATGACGATAATGATGAAGACGATGATGGTGATGACAACGATGATGAAGACGATGATGATGACAACGATGATGAAGACGATGGGGATGATGACGATGACGACGATGATGGAAATGATGATGATGATGTTTCTGTGTCCTGGCAGGAGGAAGAGCAAAGTTCGCCGGAGCAAAAGTCGATATAAGATGCTGGAAGCTGATGAGCAGGACAGTCTGGAGCTGCAGCCGCCGCGAGCCGGTGAGCCAGAACCCGATCAATGATCAATGATCAGATCAATGATCAGATCACAAGATCAATGATCAGATCACATGATCAGATCACATGCTCAATGATCAGATCACATGATCAGATCACATGATCAATGATCAGATCAATGATCAATGATCAGATCACATGATCAATGATCAGATCAATGATCACATGATCAGATCACATGATCAATGATCAGATCAATGATCAATGATCAGATCACATGATCAATGATCAGATCACATGATCAATGATCAATGATCAGATCACATGAACGATGATCAGATCACATGATCAATGATCAGATCATATGATCAATGATCAATGATCAGATCACATGATCAATGATCAGATCACATGATCAATGATCAATGATCAGATCACATGATCGATGATCAGATCACATGATCAATGATCAGATCAATGATCAATGATCAGATCACAGGATCAGATCACATGATCAATGATCAGATCACATGATCAATGATCAATGATCAGATCACATGATCAATGATCAGATCAATGATCAATGATCAATGATCAGATCACATGATCGATGATCAGATCACATGATCAATGATCAGATCATATGATCAGATCACATGATCAATGATCAGATCATTGATCAATGATCAGATCACATGATCAATGATCAATGATCAGATCACATGATCAGATCACATGATCAATGATCAGATCAATGATCAATGATCAGATCACATGATCAATGATCAGATCACATGATCGATGATAAGATCACATGATCAATGATCAATGATCAGATCACATGATCAGATCACATGATCAATGATCAGATCAATGATCAATGATCAGATCAATGATCGATGATCAGATCACATGATCGATGATCAGATCACATGATCAATGATCAGATCAATGATCAGATCACATGATCAATGATCAGATCAATGATCAATGATCAGATCACATGATCAATGATCAGATCACATGAACGATGATCAGATCACATGATCAATGATCAGATCATATGATCAATGATCAATGATCAGATCACATGATCGATGATCAGATCACATGATCAATGATCAGATCAATGATCAATGATCAGATCACATGATCGATGATCAGATCACATGATCAATGATCAGATCAATGATCAATGATCAGATCACAGGATCAGATCACATGATCAATGATCAGATCACATGATCAATGATCAGATCACATGATCAATGATCAGATCACATGAACGATGATCAGATCACATGATCAATGATCAGATCATATGATCAATGATCAGATCACATGATCAATGATCAATGATCAGATCACATGATCGATGATCAGATCACATGATCAATGATCAGATCAATGATCAATGATCAGATCACATGATCGATGTTCAATGTGCAGATCATGCATGTGCAATCATGAAGCAGATTTAAGATCAAACTTTTTTCCTCCTCCATCTCCGCCTCATCCTCCTCTATCTCCTTGTGCTCCATCTCCTCCATCTCCTGCTCCACCTCCTCTTCCTCCATCTCCTCCTCCTCCTCCTCCTGCAGCTCGTCTGAAGCCGGTCCCTCCTCCCACCTCCTCGGCCCTGATGCACTCGGACTCGGACCTGGACAGCGAGGACGGACACGGCGGCGTCCCGTGGATGGACCAGGAGCGAGGACACCTGCTGAGGCCCCAGAACGGCTCCCTGAGGAACGGCCAGGGGCCCGTACGGGCAAAGAAGCAGCGGGAGGAGCTACTATAGCGGGAGAGGAGGAGGGAGGCGGCTCCTCACGCCCCCTCCTCTCCTGCTGATCTGTGAAGACAGTGAGGAGGCAAACATGCTGTCGTATGGGACCCTGCTCCCAGCCTGAGCCCCCCCTGCCCCACCCCCCAAACCCGAGGCCAACGGGCCGCCAACACACTGACACGAAGCCCCGCCCCCTTTCTGATGGAGGCTAACACTGGTTACAGACAGATTACTTCCTGCTTTAATGACACGACAACCACTGAGCACGACAACCCCCCCCCCCCCCCCCCACACACACACACACCCGTTTCAGGAGCTACCAAACACTGCCATGTTGGACCCCATGGTTAACCTGTTCACTCGTCTGGTTAACTCGTCTGAAGAATGAGAAAACCAAGTCTGACCAACAGGGCCGACTCACCTGCATGAAGAGCCGCCGCATGTTTGTTTTCCAGGTCTGTTGGGTGTGTGACAGGTGTGTGACGGGTGTGTGACAGGTGTGACAGGTGTGTGACGGGTGTGACAGGTGTGTGACAGGTATGTGACAGGTGTGTGACGGGTGTGACAGGTGTGTGACGGGTGTGACAGGTGTGACAGGTGTGTGACGGGTGTGACAGGTGTGAAAGGTGTGTGACAGGTATGTGACGGGTGTGTGACGGGTGTGTGACAGGTGTGTGACAGGTGTGTGACGGGTGTGACAGGTGTGACAGGTGTGTGACAGGTGTGTGACAGGTGTGACAGGTGTGTGACAGGTGTGTGACAGGTGTGTGACGGGTGTGACAGGTGTGTGACAGGTGTGTGACGGGTGTGACAGGTGTGTGACGGGTGTGTGACAGGTGTGACAGGTGTGTGACAGGTGTGACAGGTGTGAAAGGTTTGTGACAGGTGTGTGACAGGTGTGTGACAGGTGTGTGACGGGTGTGTGACAGGTGTGTGACGGGTGTGTGACAGGTGTGACAGTTGTGACGGGTGTGTGACAGGTGTGTGACAGGTGTGACAGTTGTGACGGGTGTGTGACGGGTGTGTGACGGGTGTGTGACAGGTGTGACAGGTGTGTGACGGGGGTGTGACGGGTGTGTGACAGGTGTGACAGGTGTGTGACAGGTGTGACGGGTGTGTGACAGGTGTGTGACAGGTGTGACAGGTGTGTGACAGGTGTGACAGGTGTGTGACGGGTGTGACAGGTATGTGACAGGTGTGTGACAGGTGTGACAGGTGTGTGACGGGTGTGTGACAGGTGTATGACGGGTGTGTGACAGGTATGTGACAGGTGTGTGACAGGTGTGTGACGTGTGTGACGGGTGTGACAGGTGTGTGACAGGGGTGTGACGTGTGTGACAGGTGTGTGACAGGTGTGTGACGGGTGTGACAGGTGTGTGACGGGTGTGACAGGTGTGTGACAGGTGTGTGACAGGTGTGTGACGGGTGTGACAGGTGTGTGACAGGTGTTTGACGGGTGTGACAGGTGTGTGACAGGTGTGTGACGGGTGTGACGTGTGTGACAGGTGTGTGACAGGTGTGTGACAGGTGTGACAGGTGTGTGACAGGTGTGTGACGGGTGTGACAGGTGTGTGACAGGTGTGTGACGGGTGTGACGTGTGTGACAGGTGTGTGACAGAGGTGTGACAGGTGTGTGACAGGTGTGTGACGGGTGTGACAGGTGTGTGACAGGTGTGTGACGGGTGTGACAGGTGTGTGACAGGTGTGTGACGGGTGTGACAGGTGTGTGACGTGTGTGACAGGTGTGTATTGGGTGTGTCAGAGGTGTGCAGGTCTGTGACGGGAGTGTCAGGTGCGTGACGGATGCGTGTTAGGTGTGTGACAGGTGTGTGCAGGTGTTAGGTGTGTGTACATAGGTGTCAGAGGTGTGCGGTGTGTGCAGGTGTGTGTGGTACCAGGTCATGTTGATTTATTTTCTGTTTTCAGCACACTGGATGCTGTTTTAACGATGATGATGATGAAGATTAACACTCTGACTGCAGAGTTTCTGTCATCGCTGTGACTTAATGTTGATGCACTTTTGATTTAAGAGAGTCTGGTCCTGATCCCGGTCCTGGTCCCGGTCCAGATCCAGGTCCCGGTCCTGGTCCCGGTCCCGGTCCCGGTCCTGGTCCTGGTCCAGGTCCCGGTCCAGATCCAGGCTCTGTTCCTGTTTAAAAAAGGGAAAACTGATGGTTAAAGTTTAAAGCTCAGCCAGGAAGCAGAACGTGCTGCTCCGTCCGGCTGTACGGAGCCAAAACAGCGCCACAACTTTAGTTTATTTTTCTGACGTAAAAGAAAACAAACTTGGAACAAAGGGAAGAAAAACAGGAAATTGTAGCTTCCATCTCCATATTTGGAATCACGTGCAGGTACAACTTACATCTGTGAATACGGATAATTGTCTCAGAACGTGGCCTTGGTCCGACGGCTGCAGCCGCTTCCTTCCACACGGCGCAGTTTGGTTGTAGACACGGAGAATCGGAGTCCTCCTCTCCTCTGATTGGTCAGCGATGAGTGAAATCTGTCACATGTGGGCCGTTTTCAGGCTGGTAGAGTTCATCCGTATTTGAAGATTCGTGCCTGCAGTCGTTAGAGCGACGGAGATAAAGTTCGAACCTCTGACGCGGTTTTGGCTCCGTAGACACGGACGTCTGGTCCTGAAGTCCGCTGCTGTAATCAGTCTTCCTCTTCGCCACCGAGACCTTCCTGATTTTATCGGGAATAACGGGAAACCTGTCCCGGTGGCCGACGTCTTTTCTTTGGATGTTTTTCATATGAAGTTTTTCTTTGTTTGTCTGGAAAGAAGAAACGTTCATCTCTGCGTTAATGTTGATAAACAAAGAGAGTGAATCTGTTCTTTAAAGGGTTAAACCCACACGGGTGAGGGATCTGAAACTCCGTCAGACGGCTGATGTCGCATGCTTCCTCTTCCTCAGCAGCGCCGCCTTCAGGTTCCTGGCTGAGACAAACTTTGCCTGTCCGACTGTCCCTGAACGCGTCGGCATGACGACTGCATGCAGAATGTGAAGCACACTTTTTCTGTGGAATGTGAAGAGTTCGGATCTCCCCCGTTTCTCCCTGCTGATGTCGTTCCGGTCCGGTGCACCCGTGTGTCTGAGTCCACCCGTCTGTCCGCTGTCTGGGGGGACGAAAATCAAGCGCACCCAAGTGCCAACTGTCGGATCGTCAAACACTTTAAGATCATTTTGTCACACTCTTGCACGTAGAAAATGTTTTGGGTTTTGATCTGTTGCTTTTTTGTTTGGTCCTGGTCCTGGTCCTGGTCCAGGTCCTGGTCCAGGTCCAGGTCCTGGTCTGGGTCTGGATCCTGGTCCAGGTCCTCTGAGGGTTCTGTTGGGCCCGTCTGTGGGCCGTTTTCCTCTGTTACATGTGTGGGATTGACCGGACTCTGCTGAGTTCACTGTGAAGCAGAACGTGGGAGAAACCGCTGAATGAAGGTTGTTGTTGTGAATGTTTATTTCTGTGATCAGCTGATGAAACTGGATCATCTGTAAATAACAATAAAAGCTTTTGATTTTGGACCCTGGGGGACATTTATTGTGAAAAACTGATTTCCTGTCGTCCTGCAACCGAGCCGGACGGTTTCTGGACCATTTATGTCAGAGAACTGCAGATTACTTTATTACTAGATTACTGATAAAGTAATTAATCTCATAATAAAGTAACTGATAAAATTATGTAATCTAATAAAGTAACTTATTTAGTAAATAAGTAATCTAATAAAGTAGTGTAATCTAAAAATAAAGTATCTAATCAACTAATAAAATAACTAATCTCATAAAGCAATCTAGTAAAAAAAGTAATCTAAAAAAGTAACGTAATCTAATGAAGTAACTAACCTAGTAAAAAGTCATCTAAAAATAGTGTAATCGATTAAAGTAACTAATCTAATAAAGTAGTGTAATCTAGAAATAAAGTATCTAATCAACTAATAAACTGTAATCTAACAAAGTAATCTAGTAATAAAGTAACTAATAACGAAGTGTAATCTAGTAATAAGCAACTAATTTAATACTAGTGTAATATAATAAAGTAGCAAAATCTAAAAAAGTAACTCATCTAGTAATTAAATAATCTAAAGTAACTAATATAATGAAGTAGTGTAATCTTGTAATAAAGTAATATAAAGTGACTGTAATCGGATAGTAACTATTCTAGTCAAAGTAAACGTAATCGAATAAAGTATCTAATTTAGTAATAAAGTAACTAATAAAGTAGTGTAATCTAGTAAAGTAACTAATGTAGTATAAAGTAACTAATCTAGTAGTGTAATCTTACAAGTAACTAATCTAATAGTAAAATAGTGTAATCTAGTTATAAAGTAACTAATATAGTAAAATAACTAATCTAGTAATACAGTTATGTAATCTAGTAAGAAAGTAACTGTAATCCTTACGTTTCCAGGTGAGTTTCATGTTTCTAAATCTAAAACATCTCCAGCTCAGGAGGAGAACTTCTTCCATCTTTCTGACTTCACCTTGTATGAGGTGAGTCAGTTCAGAATTACTACATGCATGTGGAAATGTACACGTATGTGCATTTAAAATGATCATGATGTGGAGTGCTGGATTTTCTCTTCCAGACGATTAGATGTTTGCAAGTTTTACAGATTTGATTCCAAATCTGTAAATCATGTCTTTTATATGTATTCACAGTTGGTACAGAAAGTATTCAGACCCCTTTAAACTTTTCACTCTTTGTTTCATTGCAACTTTATCTCTCATTAATGTCACTCAGACCCTCATCTAGACAGAAAACAGAACAGAAATGAAGAAATTTTTGCAAATTTATTACAACAGAGAAACTGAAATATGACATGTTCATAAGTATTGAGTACTTTTCTCAGTACTGAGTAGAAGTACTTCTGAGCTGGTACAGCCATGAGTCTTCTTGGGAATGATGCAACAAGTGTTCCACACCTGGATTTGGGATCTTCTGGTTCTTCTTGCAGATCCTCTCCAGTTCTGTCAGGTTGGATGGTGAATGGTGGTGTTCAGCCATTTTCAGGTCTCTCAGAGATGCTCAGTTGGGTTTAAGTCAGGGTTCTGGCTGGGCCGGTCCAGAATGGTCCAGAGTTGTTCTGATCCACTCCTTTGTTATTTCAGCTGTGTGTGAGGGTCATTGTCTTGTTGGAAGGTGAACCTTCGGCCCAGTCTGAGCTCCTGAACGCTGGAAGAGCTTTTCTTCCAGGATCTCTGTACTTGGCCGCATTCATCTTTCCTTCAATTGCAACCAGTCGTCCTGTCCCTGCAGCTGAAAAACACCCCCATAGCATGATGCTGCCACCACCATGCTTCACTGTTGGGATGGTATTGGGCAGGTGGTGAGCAGTACCTGGTTTTCTCCACACATACCGCTTAGAATGAACTCCAAAAAGTTCAATCTTGGTCTCATCAGACCAGAGAATCTTATTTCTCTCAGTCTGGGAGTCCTTCATGTGTTTTTGGCAAACTCTATGCAGGCTTTCATATGTCTGCACTGAGGAGAGGCTTCCATCGGGCCACTCTGCCATAAAGCCCCGACTGGTGGAGGCTGCAGTGATACTGACTTTGTGGAACTGTCTCCATCTCACTACTGCATCTCTGGAGCTCAGCCACAGTGATCTTTGGCTTCTTCTTTACTCTCTCACCAAGGCTCTTCTCCCACCATTGCTCAGTTTGGCTGGACGGCCGGGTCTAGGAAGAGTTCTGGTCGTCCCAAACTTCTTCCATGTAAGGACTATGGAGGCCACCGTGCTCTTAGGAACCTTTAGTGCTGCAGAAACTCTTTTGTAACCTTGTCCAGATCTGTGTCTCGCCACAATTCTGTCTCTGAGCTCCTTGGACAGTTCCTTCCACCTCATGATCCTCATTTGCTCTGACATGCACTGTGAGCTGGAAGCTCTTATATAGACAGGTGTGTGTCTTTCCTAATCAAGTCCAATCAGTTTAATTAAACACAGCTGGACTCCAATGAAGAAGTAGAACCATCTCAAGGAGGATCAGAAGAAATGGACAGAATATGAGTTAAATATGAGTCGCTGCAAAGGCTCTGAATACTTATGACCATGTCATATTTCAGTTTTTCTTTTTATAAAATTTGCAACATTTTCTACATTTCTGTTTTTTTGTCAAGATGGAGTGCTGAGTGACATGAGAAATAAAATAAACTTTTAGAAAATGGGTGCAATGAAACAAAGAGTGAAAAGTTTAAAGGGGTCTGAATACTTTCCGTACCAACTGTATATGTATGTGTGTGTGTGTGTGTGTATATATATATATATATATATATATATATATATTCATCCTCATTCATTCATCCATTTTCTGTACCGATTATCCAGTTCAGGGTCGCGGGGGTTGCTTGAGTCTATCCCAGCTATTATCAGGTGAGAGGCAGGAACACCTGGACAGGTCGCCAGTCTGTCGCAGGACCAACACAGAGAGACAGACACCATTCACACTCACATTCACTCCTAGGGACAATTTAGAGTGATCAATTAACCTAACATGCATGTCTTTGGATGGTGGGAGGAAGCTGGAGAACCCGGAGAGAACCCACACATACACGAGAGAACATGCAAACTCCACACAGGAATCCACTCCACACAATGTGATTAATCAGAATTAATTTTTTGACAGCCATAATATATATAAATATATTATGTATGTATGTATGTATGTATATATATATGAGCTTGTTGAAGTTTTACTCAACTTTCTCCAAACATTTCAGTGTATTCATGTCTTCTGAAAGGACAGTTTATTAAATGGAGACATCTCCATAAAGTACTTGTACTTCTTTGTACTGAAACAAAGAAGAAAACGTGGAATTTTCGTTGTTTCTGGATCATGACGCTGTTATTTTACAGGTCCGACCCACTGGAGACCGGTTCTGGATGTGGAACCTGGACTGAACTGAGTCTGACGCCTCTGGTGTGAAGTGACTGCTGAAAGGGTCGCTTCTGGTTCTGGTCCTGGTTCTGGTGCTCCAGTGTCCGTCCTCAGACAGGCATGGTGTTGTTGCTGCTGCTTCGTCTCCTGAATAGTTTACTGCAGACAAAGGCTCTCTGTGGACGCTCACGCACGGGTGAGGATGATGATGAAATGCAGGCCGTGCAGCTTCTGGAAGCGCACGGAGCAGAAAACAAACGGCTGCAGACGGGGAAGGAAGGAGCGCCAGATCCGGCTGGGTCAGGAATCCGGTGAGGAAGCATCCGGGCTCCGTCCTCAGCAGGTTGTCGGGAATGTTGAAGCTCTGCATATACAGTCATGCTCAAGATTACTGACATCCTCCAATTAAAGACAACATTTAATTCACAATAATAATTCAAATAACAAGAAATTAAAGAAACTAATAATAAATAAAAATTTACAAAATTATAATTAAGTGAAATAAAATGTTGCTTTTTAATTGTGACCGGAAATAGTAATAATAAAAACAAATGTAACCAGCAGGCCTATATAAGGACCTGGTTTGTGGTTTGCCGAGGAGTAGCTGTCAAAGATACAGTTTAGTCCAGGTAAAGATTAACACAGTTTATTTTGATAAAAAAAAGGTATAGAGTCCAAGCTGCCAGCGTCTATGCTGTAAGGCCGGGCGCCGGAGTAAAATCCCTTCTGGAGGAGTCCATGTGGGCAGCAGCTTCTTCCAATTATCCAAGGTCTCTTTCCTTAGAGATGGAGGACCCAATGTGTCCAGTGCCCGGTGTGAAACCACTGCAAACAGTAAAACCCAAAGTCCATAAAACAAGCTAAAAAGGACACTACAAACAAAGTCCACCAAGGCAACTGAAAACTAGGCCTCAAATCAGCTGGAGTAACAGGTAGGTATAATGAGAGGGGTACTTAGCTGAGAGGAGAGGTGAAGCTTACTTCACCCCTCCACACGTTGTACAAGGCGTCCCTCTCTTTCCCCTTGCCGTCCTTTGGCTGGGTCGTCGTCCACTGCTTAGCCCGTCCTGCAGCCCGTCCTCGCTGTGCCAGGCCTTCTCTCACAGCTCTGCTCCAACCAGTCCTTTCTGGGTCTCTGCTGCCACACCACTGCCTCCAATCCTTCCTCCCTCTTGCTGCACTGCTCCACTCTTAAAGCTGAAAGGAATTCCCAAGGCCAGCCACCCAGCTACCAATTGTCCACAGGTGGTTGCAATCACCTGATTGCAACACAGGAGGGAGGGTTAGTGAGCACACACACCCGTGACAATCCCCCCCAACCAATGTGTTCTAGTCCCTAGAACAGTCTTGTCCTTCACAACCAGATTACTCAATCCGGAATCGTGGTGGCTGGATCCCTCTAGTGGACCTTTGTGATCGTCTCAGCTCAGGCTGGGTAGCCTGCGTCTCAAAGCTTCCTCCTGCAACTGGCACCATCAGTCCCCAGGCAGGCAAATGGGAATCACTTGCCTGATCCGTATCAACAACAGTTTGTTTGGTCGTGTAGTGGGGACATGGCCTTAGAAGGTTACGGTGGAGGGTACGTTCGGGGCCATCTTTACCTTCTGGCCTAATGCAGTATACTGGATGTTCTGGGTGTGGTCGACTCACCACCACATAGAGTTTTCCACTCTGCCGCCTTCTCTGGTCCAGCACCAACACTCGTTCACCAGGTAGAAGGGGAGCCTCTTGGGCGGTGCGATCGTACAGCCTTTTATTCTTATCAGCGGCTCTTTGCAGTGTTTCAGCTGCTTTTCTGTAAGCATAGGACAATTGCTCATTATGCCTACTCACCCAGTCAATTGTGCTGTGGAGTGGCGTAGGTCCATCTGTCCCAGCCAACATGTCTGTGGGGGTCCTGAAGTGTCGGCCGAACATAAGGAATGCTGGTGCATAGCCTGTGGAGCTATGAGGGGTGTTATTATATGCTTGAACCAATCCCGGTAAGTACTCCACCCACCTGTTTTGTTTCTCGGTTTCCAGGGTGCCGAGGAGGTTCAGTAAGGTCTGATTGAACCTCTCGCAGGCCCCGTTCCCCATTGGATGATAGGGCGTTGTCCTGCTTTTACGACACCCATAGATTTGGCACAACTCTCTGATCAACTTCGACTCAAAGTTTGGGCCTTGATCTGAGTGGAGCATTTCAGGACAGCCAAATGGCTGGATGACATGAGCCCATAAAGCACGGGCTGTTGTGAGAGCTGTTTGATCTGATGTAGGGACTGCCCATGCAAACTTAGAAAACATATCTGTCATGACTAGTATGTTTTGATATCTGTCCATAGGACGACTTAGTGTCAGAAAATCAATGGCTAGCATATGCATGGGTGCTTTGGGCAGAATGGGGCTTAGAGGTGCTTTACCTTGTGGTCTGGTCTTATGCAGTACACAGCGTGGACATGCTTGGATCCAGGTGTGCACAGTCTCCTCCATTTGAGGCCAGTAAAAATTTCTCCTCAGCAGGGACAGTGTCCTCTCCAGCCCTGGATGTCCAGCTTGTTTGTGGTAAGCTTCCCAGAGGGACTGGGCTTGAGTGACAGGGGTGACAATCTGCTGTAATGTCTCTAATGTCTGTGAATCTTGCACTTTTCTGCACACAACCCCTTCTTTGAGTCCTAATCGTTTCCAATGACTCAAAAGTCTCTTAACAGGCAAAGCCAGTTGTTGTCGCTCTGAAATATTGGGAAGCCTACCTTGCTCCAGGTATTGTTTCACCTGGCAAAGAGTGCTGTCCTCCGCTTGAAGCTTCCTCCACTTTTCTGGGTTCCACCCCCAGCTGTCTGGTGGGGGTTGTGAGGAAGATTGTGCTTCCATAACACTCACATATGGTTCTGCATCAGACCTTTCTGGCTGGCCAGAACTTGTGGGGAGAGCAGGAAGCCTAGAAAGAACATCTGCATTAGTGTTATGTTTTCCAGGTCGATATTTGATGTTATAGTCAAAGTTAGCCAACTGTGCAACCCATCTCTGCTCTACAGCCCCCAGTTTTGCAGTCTGTAAATGGACCAGTGGATTATTGTCTGTCACCACAGCAATTTTTGCCCCCCACAGATAATCTTTAAATTTTTCCACTATGGCCCATTTCATGGCAAGAAACTCCAGCTTGAAAGAGCTGTAGTTGGCATCATTACGTTCAGGGGGGTGCAGGCTCCTACTGGCATAGGCGATTACCCGTTCGAGGCCATCCTGTTCCTGAGCCAAAACAGCACCCAGTCCACAGTTACTGGCATCCGTGTACACTATAAAAGGCAATGTGTAGTCTGCATATGCCAAGATAGGTGCCTGGAGGAGCTCTTTCTTGAGCTGCTGGAAGGCAGTCTCACAGCGGTCCGACCACTGGATGGGGGGTGAACTTCTCCCTCGGCTGCGACTTGTGCCAACTAGGAGTTCATTCAGAGGTTTAGCAATCTTTGCAAAGTCTCGTATGAAACGCCTATAGTACCCCACAAACCCAAGAAATGCACGAACCTGTTTTACAGTGCTGGGGGGCTGCCACCCCACAACAGCAGCCACTTTATCAGGATCAGGGGAAATCCCTTGATTGCTGACCACATGTCCCAGGAACTTTACCTGTTTTCTGAGGAGCTGACACTTCTCTGGGCGGAGCTTAAGACCATAACGTCCCAGGGCACAGAACACCGATTCCAAGTGCTCCAGATGTTCTGCAAAACTTCTGGAAAACACAATCACGTCATCCAGGTAAACCATAGCGGAGTCTGAGAGGTGTTCCCCCAAACATCGCTGCATGAGTCTTTGAAAGGTGGCAGGGGCATTACAGAGCCCAAATGGCATCCTCTCAAACTGAAACAGGCCAAATGGGGTTGTAAATGCAGTCTTTTCTTTATCCCTCTCCTCTACTTCAACCTGCCAGTAACCACTGGCAAGATCCAGTGTTGAGTACCACTCAGCTTTGTTAAGACTGGTCAAAGAGTCTTCAATGCGAGGTAAGGGGAAAGCATCTTTGTGGGTGACATTGTTCAGTTTGCGGTAATCTACACAGAATCTCCAGGCGCCACATTTCTTCTGTACCAAGACAATTGGGGCAGCCCAGGGGCTGCTGCTCTCCTTAATAACCCCTCCTTTCAACATGTTTTTCAGGAGGCTTCGCACCTCTTTATGAAGGGTAGGAGGCACAGGCCTAAACCTCTCACGAATGGGCTCTGCATTACCTGTTGGGATCCTGTGTTTTACCACTTCAGTGTGTCCATAGTCTTCCTCATGAGTGGAGAAGACATGTTGCCACTTGTGCAGCAGTTGGGTCAGCTCCTGTTGTTGTCCTCCTGTCAAGCCCTCTCCGCTGATAAGGGGGGCACTGGTGTCACCCACAGGTGTCTCAGGCTGCTGCTTTTCCACATCAGTGAAACCAACTTCCACCACTCCTGGGCTGGTCTCCACCAAAGAGACCTCCTGGCCCTCTCTTATGCTTTCTGGGTCAACAGAAGTAATCGTGGCCAGCCTCTGGAACCTGTTAAGATTGACAGCATAAGGGTTTAGGTTTCTTACCCTCAGGGGGACCCGACCTTTCCCCACTGTGACCAAAGCTCTCGCCACCTCAATACTTTCATTCTCCATTAAGGGTTCGACTAGACCATAACATGGTCGCCTGGAGTGGGAGGGAACTTTGGCCCACACCAAAGCTTCACTATGTGCAGGGACAGTCACATGATGGTGGCTGGCTAGTCTAGCTGTAGCTTGCCAGTTATCTTGCAAGGAGGCTGTATGAATACGCTGGCAGTCTACAAAAACATTTTGCCACTCTTTACTAAAAGATGAAGTTCTAACTTGGGTCCTGTTTGGGCAATTCTTAAAAAGCCCTTCCCAACAGTTTGAAATCACATTCATCCCCAGGATTGCTTTATTGGCTCCAATGATCTCATCTTTGACTACCACGATACCACATTCTGGGACCTGGACCCCACAAACTTGGAAATCAGCGACCATATAGCCCACAAAAGGGATGTTTAACCCATTTGCAGCCCTTAGGGTGAGCCAGGGCAGTTCCTCCCTGTCCCTTAACTGTTTATTTTCAAGTAGGTTTTTACAGGCCGTTTCACTAAACAATGTGGCCTGAGAACCAGTGTCTACCACACATTTGATGTCCACCCCATCTACTGTAACATCCACCAAAGGGCAGTTTCCAGTCATTTTAACATTAGGGTCAAAGGGGTCGCTTTTGGGGGCTCCAGACACTTGACCCGCAGTGGCCGAGACACTTAAAAATCCTGGTTGGGTGTTCTAGAAGAGCAACGACGACCAATATGGCCAGCCTCCCCACAGTTACTGCATATTGGCCGGCCTTGATTGTCCCACTTGTATTTGGCACCATTTGGTACATTACGGGGTCTATGGGACCAATTAGGTCCCCCTGATGCAGAACGTGCACGAGGAGTGGTTTGGTCTCTGCTAGCAGAGCCCTTCAATTCATTTAAAATAGTTTTTGTCATGGCAGTCATTTGTTCTTTTACCTCACTGAGGATCTCTGCTCGCAGCTCTTGCTTCCAGTCTATAACAGTTGTGGCGGCAGCAGGAACTGGTCAACTCACCGCCAAGCAGTCAGAGACTGGCCATTGCTCTTGTTCTCCTTCCAAAGCGAGTGCCTCTAGTTTTACCTCATCAAAGGTCAACTGGGGTGCTTTCCGTACCTGGCGCCGGAGCTCTTGACGGATGGGGCCTTCTTTCAAGCCCATAACAAACTGGTCTCTCAGTAGACTGTCCCCTGCTTCCAGACCTGTAGGGTCCTTCTGTTTCAACCTGAAAAACAGTTCACGTAACCGTAGGGAAAAAGATCTAAGTGACTGGTTAGATTCTTGACGGTAGTTAAAGAACTGGGCCCTCAGGGCTGAAGCTGATGCATTGTCACCATACAATTCAGACAAAACATCAAAAATTTTCTTTGGGGTATTTCTGTTGCGTTTTTCCAAAGTCAAAATCTCCCGTTTGGCCTCCCCCTCTAATAAACTCAACACAAAGTCTGCTTTCTGGGAGTCCTCAATTGGTTGGAAACTCAAAACAGTCTCTATTTGGGACATCCATTCCACAAGTTTAGCTTCCGAACCAGACCCACTGAACTTAAGTACCCAGGGGCTCCCCATAAAAAAGGCATCATGATTGGTTGACTTACAGCTGGTACCTGATCCTCTGGCATAGTAAAATGACAGTCTCAACTCAGCAAACCAATCCTGCCGACAACGCCAATTGTAACCAGCAGGCCTATATAAGGACCTGGTTTGTGGTTTGCCGAGGAGTAGCTGTCAAAGATACAGTTTAGTCCAGGTAAAGATTAACACAGTTTATTTTGATAAAAAAAAGGTATAGAGTCCAAGCTGCCAGCGTCTATGCTGTAAGGCCGGGCGCCGGAGTAAAATCCCTTCTGGAGGAGTCCATGTGGGCAGCAGCTTCTTCCAATTATCCAAGGTCTCTTTCCTTAGAGATGGAGGACCCAATGTGTCCAGTGCCCGGTGTGAAACCACTGCAAACAGTAAAACCCAAAGTCCATAAAACAAGCTAAAAAGGACACTACAAACAAAGTCCACCAAGGCAACTGAAAACTGGGCCTCAAATCAGCTGGAGTAACAGGTAGGTATAATGAGAGGGGTACTTAGCTGAGAGGAGAGGTGAAGCTTACTTCACCCCTCCACACGTTGTACAAGGCGTCCCTCTCTTTCCCCTTGCCGTCCTTTGGCTGGGTCGTCGTCCACTGCTTAGCCCGTCCTGCAGCCCGTCCTCGCTGTGCCAGGCCTTCTCTCACAGCTCTGCTCCGACCAGTCCTTTCTGGGTCTCTGCTGCCACACCACTGCCTCCAATCCTTCCTCCCTCTTGCTGCACTGCTCCACTCTTAAAGCTGAAAGGAATTCCCAAGGCCAGCCACCCAGCTACCAATTGTCCACAGGAGGGAGGGTTAGTGAGCACACACACCCGTGACACAAACAAACAAATAAAACTGTCCCAGACACATCAGAGCATCTTTCCCATGAACATGGACCAACATACCTACCAGCAGGTGCAGACGTCTGATTGGACGTTACCCCGGATGAGCTGGTGGCTGTGGCCGGGGTGAGGGAAGTCTGGACTTCCCTGCTTAGGCAGCTGCCCCCGCGACCCGATCCCGGATAAGCGGAAGTAGACGGTACGGTACAGATATATATATATACATGTATATATATGTATATATATATATATATATATATACATGTATATACAGCTGTGTGAAAATGTGCCTCCTTCCTGATTTCTTATTTTTTTGCATGTTTGTCACTTAAATGTTTCAGATCATCAAACAAACTTAAATATTAGACAAAGATAACACAAGTAAACACAAAATGCAGTTTTTAAATGAAGGTTTTTATGAGTAAGGGGGGAAATCCAAACCTCCATGTCCCTGTGCCCTTACCAAAAAGTAGTATAAGCAAGTACGCTTTAAGTATACTAATTTCAAACTGTAAACAAGACAGTATACTTTCAGTTCACTATTTATGTACTTATCAAAAATATACCTAACAAAGTCTACTTGGCATTTACTAATAAATATACTAGAAGTTTAACATATTTTGCCTATACTTATATTTAAACTTTTGAACAATATACTTTAATAGTAGTACATTCATAGTACATTTTCAAACATACTAATAGTTTAAATGTTACTGGACCATTTGGTGGAGTCAAATAAAACACCTGAATCTATTTTTGACAGAAATTTTGTCTTTTTTTTTTTTACTCAGCATTAAAGGTGGAGTAGAAGTATAATAAAGCAATTTTCAGTATATTTGAAAATGTATTTTTAAACACTAAACAGTGTACTATAAGTGTATTATCAGTAAACTCATAGCAAACCTAAAAGGTTAGGTCGCCTATTTCTTAAACTAAAAGGGCATTGAGAAGTTTACTGCTAGAAAACTAACAGTGTACTTTGCAAGAGTAAAAGAAAGCTCAAAATGTACGCATGCTACTTAAAGTAGCAGCCTACTGCTCTCTGATACAGAGATGGTGAAATACAGAGCCCTAATTTCCCCTCTGGGATCATAACGGTATTTAAAAAAACAAAATAAACTAACACTACACCTAGAAGTATACTTTGAAGTGTACTTTCTAAAAGTAAGCTTGAAGTTTAAGTACGAGTACACACACAGTATACTTAAAAGTGTACTTTTAAATACTTAAATTGGGCCAGTTTAGTCCCAAGAAGTACTCTTGTTTGTATACTGGTAGTACACTGATAGCAGTGTACTTGGTAAATAAAAGTACACTTGGGGGATATACTTTAGTATACTTGAGTATACTTAATGACATGTACTTAAGGAGTACTTCTTTTTGGTAAGGGTGTGAAAAAGTGATCTTCCCCTAAACCTAATAACTGGTTGTTCCACCTTAGCAGCAACAACTGCATCAAGCGTTTGTGATAACTGGCAGTGAGTCTTCTACAGCGCTGTGGAGGAATTTTGTTCCACTCATCTTTGCAGAATTGTTGTAATTCAGCCACATTGGAGGCTTTTCCAGCATGAACCGCCTTTTTAAGGTCATGCCACAGCATCTCAATGGGATTCAGGTGGGGGCTTTGACTAGGCCACTCCAAAGTCTTCATGTTGTTGTTCTTAAGCCATTCAGAGGTGGACTTGCTGGTGTGTTCTGGATCATTGTTCTGCTGCAGAACCCAAGTGCGCTTCAGCTTGAGGTCACCAACAGATGGCCGGACGTTCTCCTTCAGGATTTTTTGGTAGAAGCAGAATTCATGGTTCCATTTACCACAGCAAGTCTTCCAGGTCCTGAAGCAGCAAAACAGCCCCAGACCATCACACTACCACCACCATATTTTACTGTTGCTATGATGTTCCTTTTCTGAAATGCCGTGTTACTTTTACGCCAGATGTAATGGGACCTACACCTTCCAGAAAGTTCCACTTTTGTCTCGTCAGTCCACAGAGTATTTTCCCAAAAGTCTTGGGGATCATCAAGATGCTTTCTGGCTAAACTGAGACGAGCCTTTATGTTCTTTTTGCTCAGCAGTGGTTTTGGTCTTGGAACTCTGCCATGCAGCCATTTTTGCCCCCCAGTCTCTTTCTGATGGGGGAGTCATGAACACTGACCTTCATTGAGGCAAGTGAGGCCTGCAGTTCTTGGATGTTGTTCTGGGGTCTTTTGTGACCTCTTGGATGAGTCGTCGCTGTGCTCTTGGGGTCATTTTGGTCGGCCGGCCCCTCCTGGGAAGGTTCACCACTGTTCCATGTTTTCACCATTTGTGGATAATGGTTCTCACTGTGGTTCTCTGGAGTCCCAAAGCTTTAGAAATGGCTTTGGAACCTTTTCCAGACTGATGGATCTCAATGACTTTGTTTTCTCAGCAATCACTTTTTCTCACAGGGACATGGAGATTTGGATCCCCCCCCCCCCCCCCCCCCTTACTAATAAAAATCTCCATTTAAAAAACTGCATTTTGTGTTTACTTGTGTTATCTTTGTCTAATATTTAAATTTGTTTGATTATCTGCAACATTTAAGTGTGAAAAACATGCAAAAAATAAGAAATCAGTTAGGAGGCAAACACTTTTTCACACACATCTACATATGTATGTATATATATATATATAGATATACATATATAAACATATATATCTATCTATGAATATACATATATATATATATATATATATGTATGAATGTATACATATACCTCAAAAATTTGAATATCCTGAAAAAGTTCATGTATTTCCATAATTCAACTTAAAAGGTGTAATTTACATATTGTATAGATAAATAATATGCAAATCAATATATTTCAAGCTTTTGTTTGTTTGGATGTTGCTGATTAGAAGTTGCAGCTTAAGAAAACCTCAAATTCAAAAACTCAAAAAATTTGAATATTGCATAAATCAATTTAAAAGGATTTTAAAAGCGAAAAAAGTCAGGCGCTCTAAAATAAAATCTGTCTTGCATCTGTACTTAATCTGGTTTCTGGTGGATCCGGTATCTACATGCCAAATATCAGCTTCTCTGGTCCAGATAATGACACATTCAGATTATATGGGATGGATGATGATTTGGTTGTTTATGCATTAATCTATCTTCTTTTTAAATCTGTTCATTTGACATTAAAAAGTATCAGTATCGATATCGGTATTGATGATAGCGGCCCTTCATGTAGCTGGTATCGGACAGCTCGGTTCTATCAGGACAAGTTTGGATACAGTGGAAAGTTTTGGGTTTTCATCACATTTTCAGCCCCAACGTGCACAGCTGGCTGTGACGTCAGCTCTGATGTGCACATAATAAGTTGACATGCACATAATCTGTACGCGTGTCACATTTTAACACGACACTCTGAAGAAGGAACTCCTTCACGCGCGCAGCCAGACAGAAGTGTGTCATAGAGGAAGAAACCGCAGCTTCCATCCTTCTTCTGTCGCGCGCCCCTCTGCCTTCACGCTCCTTATATGGGAAAGGAATTAGTCGCGCGAACAAGGGCGGAAACGCGCCGCGGTGGCAGCTGGGTAAAAAACCCAAATCCAGGAAGAGGCTGAAGCCCAGGAGCTGCGCGAGCCCGCACACAGACTGCGAGAAAACGGACCAAATCACTGCTCCAAGTTAGCAGGTAGGCGGCTCCAGGGGTTCCGGAGCGGGGCGGGGAGCGGGTCCGGTCCGGTCCGGTCCGGTCCGGGCCCGGCCCCGGCGTGGAGCCGAGGCGGACCGGCGCCGCTGCATCGTCTCCGGGGCGGACAGAAAGGGTTCGGTGGGTCGGTGTGATGCTAACAGCCGGCTAGCTTACAGCTGCCGGACGGTTCTGGACCGGGTTCTGGACCCGGTCTGGTCCCGCCCGGACCGTCCGGACCGGGTCCGACACGAACCGCAGGAATGAGGGAAGTTCATGTTTCTGCAACATTAGCTAGCACGCGCAGGGAGGGCGTGCGCGAGACAACAACCAGGAAGCAGAAAAGGATGCAGTTCTGTTTACAAACTGTTGTTTACTGCCGGTTCACGTCCAAACAACCACGATAAAAACAATAACAAACTGTCCGTCAGGAGTCGCGTGAGGTGGCCCCCGCGGGGGTGTAGCGACAGATTCTGTCCCACCTTCCAGGTGCTGCCGAAGCAGCCGTCTGACAGAAATGTTCATGTTACTACAAAGGTTTTAACTTAAAAACGGTCAACAAAAACAACTTTAGCGCTTTTAAATCCAGACTATCTGGACCGGGGGGGGGGGGGGGGGGGCTATCTGGTTCAGGACACAGAGTTCCGCGCGACACCCACCGGCTCGATTAGCTAGCGCTAGCATGTGATGGCAGCGCATGAACGGGAGGAAGATGAGGGCTCCGCTCATCTTCCTCCTGCAGAAATAAACAGGAGCAAAAATGCAGACAACGGTTTTCTCTCTGACCGCGTCCCGCTCCAGGACCGGGTCCAGGCCGAACCTGGTTCCCACCCGCGTCCCTGCAGAGGAACCTGGGACGTGGACACATCTGGGTCCACTTACACAATCCAGGGTGGTGCGGACACCCAGGTCCGGGTCGGGTCTGGTTCCAGACTAGGGTCGTCACGATTCGCCGATTAATTGAATAATCGTCGACTATGGAAATAGTCGGTGACTAACTTAATCATGGACTAATCGTGTTCATAAGCTTTCTGTTTCCTCTCTTATTGCTCCTTGTCTGTCTTTCTGTCCTGGATGCACGTGCGTAGTCGTAGCTATTGGTCAGCTTTTCTTGAATTAATATCGACATAAACAAACAAACATGCCACCAGTCAAAAGTTTAGACACATTTCTCCATAAGATTCAGCGAGAGAGTGTCCAAACTTTTGACTGGTTCTGGGGCTGCTCGATTATGGAAAAAATGATTTTGGTTAATATTGAAATCATGATTATTATTATTTGTTGATAATTTGTGCAAAACGCTCAAATTCAAAAGCTGCTACAAATATGAACCTTACAGCTGTTTTGCAATGTATAAAACATTAAATGAATATTAAATGTGAAAAATGTAGAAAAACATTTTTTTTCTAAATAAATTATGTATCCAGCTGTTACACAATTTCTTTATATTTGAAGAGCAAAATAAAAACACTTATTTATATTTAAAAAAAATATATCCCAAAATATCATTAAGCTTTAGTGCAATGCTACAACATTCCAAATTAACATTTTCTTAATGACACCCATCAAATCACATGGTGGGTGGAAGCGTGTGAAATGAAGTTTAACTTTCAGAAAATGTTTAAAGAAATTGTTTCAACTCAGTTTAATGAGTTTGACACAAAATTTGAAATCGTGATCAAGTTTCAATTAATTGCACAGCCCTAACTGGTTCTGTAAATATGCTACAGTTTTCGTATGATCCGATTCGTGATCATTATCTGCAAAGTAATCGGTGACTCATCGAATATCAAAGTCATAATTTGTGGCAGCCCCGTTCCAGACCACCGTGCTGGTGGGGGGGTGTAACCTGGGACCAGTTCGTCCTCCGTGGTTCATCCTGCATCTGCAGCATTTTGGGATCAATAACTTTATTCTTTCTGTTTCACCCTGCAGTATTTAAATGAAGTATATTGTAACTGTTACCGTACTGTAATTGTAGTTCATTAACTTTTAGCTTTTATGCAGATTTTTCTATTTTCATGTTTACCTGCATCTGTAGCTGTGAGCTGCAGGTGAAAGGTGGCATATAAATAAATCATTTTTAGTAAATAGTGAGTTTTATCTTCAAGCATTTAACCAGGAAAATAAATGTTTGCGTATTTCCTGATGATTTCCTGTCAGGATCGGTGTTGGTTGTCATGGTAACTGCTGAAAGTTCATTAAATCTAATTTTATCAACATGGGTGGACACTGGCTGCTGCGTTCGGGGGTTGTGGGATTTCTCTACACTGATTCTCAGAAAGCAGAGCATCTGTTTTTTAATGACCTTTTTTACACGTCGGTGTTCGGAGCTGCAGCTTGGTTTCCTCCATCATCAATGATGATGATGTGAACTTTCCACAGCTCCACTTCGGTGCACGTGAGAGCTCGATTATGGAAAAAATCATTATCACGATTATTTTGGCCAACACTGAAATCACAATTATTCAACGATTATTTCCTAGTTACTCGATGCATTTATCTAGCGTTTCCTTCTAAGGTTTCTAGCACTGAAAATAAATATACGCTACAAATATGAACCTTACGGCTGTTTTGCAATGTATAAAACTTTCACTGAGTAAATTTAGAATACTATGAATGTTAAATAAATGTGAAAAACATTAATATATCCAAAATAAACTCTGCATTTAGCTGCCCTGCAATTTCTCTATGTTTGAAAAATAAAATATATTATTTATATAAAAAATATCCCAAAATAAGCTTTGTTGAGTGCAATGCTAGAACTTTCCAATCCAACATTTTTGCTAATGACACCCAACAAACTGCCTGGATAACCTCAGGAGAACTTTTAGAAATTGTGCCAAGAGAAATGGAGGGAAAAAAAAAATTTCAACTCTATTATGAGTTTGGAGATCGTTTAACAAAAAAAATTGACATCACGATCAAGTTTTGTTTAACCCTTTTAAAACCACGGGGATCACTGGTGACACCGCTGCTACTTCATGCAGTTTTAATCATTCGAACTGCCCCTGCACAAGAACTGATACAGAAAATTCATTTCCGTTTCTGTCCCTTTCCTCTTATAACGCAGTTTTACCTATTTAATTACATGAGAGGTAAATGCTAGACAGACTTGGAAAGTTGCACTTCTCCTGGAAAAAGGGTATAATTATTTACACATCTGGCATGTTTTGACACAATAATTGACAAAGGGAGACCAGGCGTGTTAACATATCTGTTATTATGGTGCTAAAAGGGTTAAATTCACAGCCCTGCTATCGGGGTGTCCAGGAACCGGAGTCAGCGCTGGGATTTAAACATTTCTGCTGCAGCTCTGTCTGCAGAGCTTCAGGTGGTGGTGGGGGGGTCGGTTCTTACGGCCCTGCAGGTGCCCCGCCCTGCTGCAGGTAAATCACCTGAGCTAGAAGCAGGAAGTGACGAGCTCTGTAGGAATGTAGGTGGAGGTCAGTGACGGAGTTGCCCCCCCCCCCCCGTCTGAAGGTGTGTTTTACTGCTGGAACACCTGAATGTTGGAATCAGGTCAGAGTTGATCCCTCAGGTGTGTCCCTCCCACCTGGACGGGGATTTATTTCATGGTAGTGTTGTTAACTTGGGTGTAGTAAGAGTGGACTCACACACGCGTGCACACACGCGCGCACGCACACGTTCCAGGTGTGCACCTGAAGCCGTGGGCTTCTGCAACACGGCGGCTTGTCTGCTGCAGGACTGATCCTCGTACCTGCGTTCGGCGTGTCGTGACACGTTCACATGCCGCTCTCTGGCTGGGATTCGGGAGTTTCTGGAAGTTTCTGGGAGTGGACGGCCTCACAGCTGCTACACACACGTTTGCTCCTAAATCACTGATTCACGTGTTTATCTGTTTTCAGATGTTATTAGAAAATGGTTCAGTCATAAACTGACCGATATTGTTGGCTGATATCGGCTTTAAAAGTTGATATTGGAAAATATCGGTATAGGTTTTTTGGGCCGATATTTTTACCAATGAAATCTTGGAAATCTTGTTCCATCAGCGTTGGTCAGCATGTCTAAAAGTCCCTGTTATCCTGGAAGAACTTCATTTCCCAGCATTCCTTTCAGTCGTGACTACGTTGCAGCTACAGACTGACTGGCTTTGAAGCTGCTGATAATATGTCTGCTAGTATCTGATATATGGTAGTATCTAATACCTGCTAGTATCTGATATATGGTAGTATCTAATACCTGCTAGTATCTGATATATGGTAGTATCTGATACCTGCTAGTATCTGATATCTGGCTGAGTTCAGGATATTTTGGGATCTTTGCTCTCGGAGCAGAATATAGTTGTTGGATATCGGTAAAAAGGCCAATATGCATCCCTATTTCATCAACCTATTCCCATTAACCAAGATGCTGCAGGATAAATGGATTATCGGGGAAAAGGAGGGCACACCTCACACACGTTTTCTACTTGTAGAATGTTTCCTTTTTTAATTAATTCACCCCCCCCCCCCCCCCCCCCCCCCCCAAAAAAAAAAAAAATCATTTTGGTGCCCCGTGTGAGGTCCCGTTTCCCTCTGAGATGGAGATGAAGCTGCTTGAAGACACATTCAGTCTACATGACCGGGAAAATCTGATGACTGGGAGTAATCGGATTACTGTTATCTGGTGTCTACCTCCACATCTGAAATGTGATATTGTAAAAACCTTCGTCCGCATGTCCTGGTCTGCACGTCCCGGTCTGTAAACGTGTAAAGAAGTTTGTGCTACGATTTTAATTCTGTGACAGAAAAATGTTTTAGAAACAGTTTGTTCTGATGATGGTAATCTGATTACTTCCAGTTTCCAGGCTTTGATGGTCGTGAAGGACGATCTCGGCTTTATTGATCTGAACAGAAACTAAATCTTTCTGGAACTTTCTAGGTTTATTTAGTGGCCCGGTCTGGGCATGGATTGGTCCAGGACTCTGTGGTGCGTTCAGGTACAGCTGGGTTATCTATAGATGACATCACAGGTGATGAGTCTCCGGCCATTACGAGGAGAAAGTGGTCCTAACTGGTTGAAATGTTGCCCTTTTGCTTACTGGCCCCCGGATGCAGGACCAGTGGTCGCGTTGGACTCTGGTTCTGGTTGTCAGAGATGAACGGGACCAGCGGGCTCATCCGGACTTCACCGTGTCATCCATTCAGCCCGAAGGCTGCAACACGAAACGGCCGGCGGATCCTGCACACGACAGCGTGTGTGTGCAGTAGTGGTGTGACGAAATATCAATACACTGAAATATCAGTATTTTATGTTGCGATATGATCGATATTAAAAACTGCAGTATTGACATTTTACTAACGAAATACTGTGAGATTTAATCATAAATGGTTTTATTATGAGATCCAAGTGCAGGGTTCAGTGAGTTCAATTTAAGACCTTTATAAATCAAATTCAAGACCGACATGGTGCATTATTAGAAACATTCAAATAATCACAGAAACTCAAAATAGGACTTAAGAAAAAAACAACAGTTAATTACAGAGTTTGTGATTCATCATTCTGGATTAATGGCATAACAACAATCACCACAAATGCTAACTCTTTTCAATAATGGACTTTTGTGGACGACTGAATCAAGTAGACACAGACATTAATATTAACTCAAGTGCTACTCAAGTAAACATGCATTTAATTGTATTTCAATAAAAAAATAGAAAAAGATCGGTCGGTCCTCCTCGGGAATGAATAAAAGCAGAAACTGAAGACTTGTTCAGATCAGAGTTAAGAGCTTGGATGAAAAACCGTCTCTTAAAAGCCGTGACACCCTCCAACCCCCACGTTTAAGAAACGGGACACGGAGAAGCTGCATTTCACTGATTTTCACTCGTTTGGTCGTTTCACTCGTCAGATGTTTGTACGTCGGTACAACTTTTATTTCAAGCTGCATTTTGAATTTCTCTGAAGCGCCTGGACCAGGAGTCAGCAGGTCCGGAAGGTTTCCAGCACTTCCCTGCTGCAGATCACCTGACCCGAAGTACACGGATCGGACCGACTCTGAAGTTCTGCACAATGACTCATTAGTTTGGGTCCGGAGCGTTGGCTTCTGGATCTGGCCCAGGAGGGCCGGAGGTGCTGACCCCTGGTCTAGAATATCAGAATATATCGCAGTGTCTCACAGTATCGCGATATTGTATCATACCGTGAAGTCTGCACCAGTCAGAGATGGGTGATACATCATCGTGTGCGATATATCGTCAAAGAAATTCCCCATCGTTGTCATCTCACGATAAAAACCTTACATTTATTTAAATTCATCAGCTTGCATTTACAGTAGGGATGCACGATATTAGAATTTTGGACGATATCCGATATGCCGATGTTTTTAAATTCATGTGGCCAATAACCGATATAGATACCGATATTAAAGCTGAAAAATAAATTATTGAGGGTCAAGATTTAGTTTCAGAGTTTAGGTTACAGTTCAGGTTAGGACAAGGGAATGCATCATGTCCATGAGCGTCCTCACAAGTACAAACGTGTGTGTGTGCGTGTGTGTGTGTGTGTGTGTGTGTGTGTGTGTGGTTCCGGTAACGTCATCCTGAAAACCTTGTTTGTCTGCAGCTGAGCCTCTAATGAGCTGCAGCTCATTAAGAGCTCAACAGGACCGGATAACGAGGACCAGCGGGTCACCAGCACACACATGCACGCACACGCACGCACATACACACACACACGCGCACACACACGCCAGGCTGACCAGTGGCTGGACGCTAAACCAGTCTGACACACTGGAATCATCAGCTCTGATTGGTGGCGATATCTTTCCCTGGGCAGTGAATGCACCGTCAGCAGTTAGTTTTCCATCCTCGTGGTCAGTGAACGCATCATGCGGGGCAGGGAGGGGGGGTAGGAGGTCTGAGTGTCCTCTGAAGTCTGCCGTTTGTAAAACCTAGAAGGATTTTATTTAACGAGCGAACTGATTTTTGTGGACCTGAGCTGAATGATGCAGCGGTTTGTAAACAAGTAAACAAACAAGTAAACAAGTTTTTATCAGTTTATTTATCTTCCAGCGTCTCTAGGAAGACCACGTTCTTATCTTTGTCTTGTCAGTTGTCTTCCTACCAGCCGTCCACAGCCGGGACGACCCGTCCAAGCTCGTCGTCCTCTCATGGTTCATGTTTGTCTGTGGCTCCGCCCTCTTTGTGACATCATTCAGGAAGTGTGTGTCCTCTCCGGGCAGGTATGGCAGAGCTGGCGAGTCTGGTGCAGCGGCTGGAGGTGGCGGTGGGCCGGCTGGAGTCCATGTCCGGCTCGGGGGGCGGCGGCGGCTCCGCGGGGGGAGGTAACGTCCACGTCCGTCTCAATGAACAGGTTAACCTGCTGGCAGCGACCAGTCTGAGGAGGAGGAGGATGAAGGTTAAATCCTCCACCTGCTGGCTCACCTGGACGCTGCTGGAGCTCCGTCTCCTGCAGACGTCCCCGCTCGTCCAATCAGCTTCTCTCTTGTCTCCTCTCAGCCGTGTCGGCGTTCGTGGAGGCCTTCGATGACATCGTCCGCGGTCCGGTGGCTCAGTATTCGTCCCTCAGCCAGCAGATCGGAGGAGACGTCCAGAAACACGTAGGTCAACAACCAGAACCAGCAGGTCCAGAACCTGTCTGACCCAAACCGGGACAGATTCTGACCCGCTTGTGCAGCGTAGTGAGACATCCTGACAGCATAGAGGATCTTAGGTGTTGATCTGATTGATCAGGTGATGTTTATGATGGAGATTAATGTGTTTATTTATTTATCCCTTATGAACCGGTCTGTAGAAGCAGAACCTTTAATCCCAGTAAGCATCTAGAACCTTTAATCCCAGTCAGCATCTAGAACCTTTAATCCCAGTCAGCGTCAGAACCTTTAATCCCAGTCAGCATCAGAACCTTTAATCCCAGTCAGCGTCAGAACCTTTAATCCCAGTCAGCGTCAGAACCTTTAATCCCAGTCTGCATCAGAACCTTTAATCCCAGTCTGCATCAGAACCTTTAATCCCAGTCTGCATCAGAACCTTTAATCCCAGTCTGCATCAGAACCTTTAATCCCAGTCTGCATCTAGAACCTGTAATCCCAGTCAGCATCCGGAACCGTTAATCCCAGTCAGCGTCAGAACCTTTAATCCAAGTCAGCATGTAGAACCTTTAATCCAAGTCAGCATCTAGAACCTTTAATCCAAGTCAGCATCTAGAACCTTTAATCCCAGTCAGCATCAGAACCTTTAATCCCAGCCAGCGTCAGAACCTGTAATCCCAGTCTGCATCTAGAACCTGTAATCCTAGTCAGCATCCGGAATCGTTAATCCCAGTCAGCGTCAGAACCTTTAATCCAAGTCAGCATCTAGAACCTTTAATCCCGGTCAGCGTCAGAACCTTTAATCCCAGCCAGCGTCAGAGCCTTTAATCCCAGCCAGCGTCAGAGCCTTTAATCCCAGTCAGCATCAGAACCTGTAATCCCAGTCAGCATCAGAGCCTTTAATCCCAGTCAGCATCTAGAACCTTTAATCCCAGTCAGCATCAGAACCTTTAATCCCAGTCAGCATCAGAACCTTTAATCCCAGTCAGTATCCGGAACCTTTAATCCCAGTCAGCATCAGAACCTTTAATCTCAGTCAGCATCCGGAACCTTTAATCCCAGTCAGCGTCAGAACCTTTAATCCCAGTCAGCATCCAGAACCTTTAATCCCAGTCAGCGTCAGAACCTTTAATCCCAGTCAGCATCTAGAACCTTTAATCCCAGCCAGCATCTAGAACTTTTAATCCCAGTCAGCGTCAGAACCTTTAATCCCAGTCAGCAGCAGAATCTTTAATCCCAGTCAGCATCAGAACCCTTAATCCCAGTCAGCGTCAGAACCTTTAATCCCAGCCAGCATGTAGAACCTTTTATCCCAGCCAGCATCTAGAACCTTTAATCCCAGTCAGCGTCAGAACCTTTAATCCTAGTCAGCATCCAGAACCTTTAATCCCAGTCAGCGTCAGAACCTTTCATCCCAGTCAGCGTCAGAACCTTTAATCCCAGTCAGCGTCAGAACCTGTAATCCCAGTCTGCATCAGAACCTTTAATCCCAGTCAGCATCAGAACCTTTAATCCCAGTCAGCATCTAGAACATTTAATCCCAGCCAGCATCTAGAACCTTTAATCCCAGCCAGCATCTAGAACCTTTAATCCCAGCCAGCGTCAGAACCTTTAATCCCAGCCAGCGTCAGAACCTTTAATCCCAGCCAGCATCTAGAACCTTTGATCCCAGTCAGCATCAGAACCTTTAATCCCAGCCAGCATCAGAACCTTTAATCCCAGCCAGCATCAGAACCTTTAATCCCAGCCAGCATTAGTACCTTTAATCCCAATCAGCGTCAGAACCTTTTATCCCAGCCAGCGTCAGAACCTTTAATCCCAGCCAGGATCAGAACCTTTAATCCCAGTCTGCATCAGAACCTTTAATCCCAGTCAGCATCAGAACCTTTAATCCCAGTCAGCATCAGAACCTTTAATCCCAGTCTGCATCAGAACCTTTAATCCCAGTCTGCATCAGAACCTTTAATCCCAGTCTGCATCAGAACCTTTTATCCCAGTCTGCATCAGAACCTTTAATCCCAGTCAGCATCAGAACCTTTAATCCCAGTCAGCATCAGAACCTTTAATCCCAGTCTGCATCAGAACCTGTAATCCCAGTCTGCATCAGAACCTTTTATCCCAGTCAGCATCAGAACATTTGACTGATAAACTTCAGGAAAAATCCTGAAACCAGGAAAGTGACTCAGATGTTTCAGATTGAAGGTTCTGGTTCTGGTCCTTGTCTCTAATCTGGGTTCTCCTTGTTCTTCAGGCGGAGATGATGAAGCAGGGGTTCTCCTGCCAGAGACAGCTCCTCGTCACCGCCGCGTCCTTCCAGAAACCCTCTGATGTAAGTCCAGTTCGCGCTTCCCCACCAGAACCGTCGGGTCTGCTAAGTCCCTTACCGGTCCGGTCCGGTCCAGGTGGTCCGGATCAGAACCACTGTCTGAAAACCCGACTCGCTTTCTCCTGCAGGCGGTTCTGACCGGTCTGCTGCAGCCCGTCTCCAGAGCCATCCAGCAGGTCCAGGCGTTCCGCGAGCAGAACCGGACCTCCCCGCTGTTCAACCACCTGTCCGCCGTCAGCGAGAGCGTCCCCGCCCTCGGATGGGTCGCCATGGTGAGCCTCTCCGGTTCTGGTCAGAACCACGCTCGCTGGTTCTGGATCTGCAAGTTCTCGTCCGGTTCCGTCCCTGCAGACGACCCGTTAACCGAACCTTCCTGTTTGTGTCCAGGATCCGAAACCCGGTCCGTACGTGAAGGAGATGCAGGACGCCGCCATGTTCTACACCAACCGGGTCCTCAAGGACTACAAGGAGAAGTCAGTATCTTCATCATCACCTTCATCACTGCCTGCTCTGTAGCCGCGTTAAAATGTCACGTCAGTAAAGCGGGTCAGAACCTCCTGCTGGGTCCCCGGACTTGAACCTGGTCTCGTCCTCACAGGGACAAGATGCACGTGGACTGGGTCAAGGCCTACGTGTCCATCTGGACCGAGCTGCAGAACTACATCAAGCAGCACCACACCACCGGGCTGACCTGGAGCAAGACGGTGAGTCCTCCAGAGACCTGGACCCGGTCCCCAGGTCTGGTCCTGGGTCTGGTCCTGAAGCCCGGTCCCCAGGTCTGGTCCTGGGTCTGGTCCTGGGTCTGGTCCTGGGTCCGGTCCTGGTCCTTGGTCCGGTCCTTGGTCCGGTCCTGGGTCTGTTCCTGGGTCCTGGGTCCGGTCCTGGGTCCGGTCCTGGGTCTGGTCCGGTCCTGGGTCCGGTCCTGGTCCTGGTCCTGGGTCTGGTCCTGGGTCCGGTCCTGGTCCTGGTCCTGGGTCTGGTCCTGGTCCTGGTCCTGGTCCTGGGTCTGGTCCCCAGGTCTGGTCCTGGGTCTGGGTCCGGTCCTGGGTCTGGTCCTGGTCCTGGTCCTGGTCCTGGGTCTGGTCCTGGGTCTGGGTCCTGGTCCTGGGTCTGGTCCTGGGTCTGGTCCTGGGTCTGGTCCTGGGTCCGGTCCTGGGTCTGGTCCTGGGTCTGGTCCCCGGGTCTGGTCCTGGGTCTGGTCCCCGGGTCTGGTCCTGGGTCCTGGGTCTGGTCCTGGTCCTGGGTCTGGTCCTGGGTCTGGTCCTGGGTCCTGGTCCTGGGTCCTGGTTCTGGGTCTGGTCCTGGGTCCTGGTCCTGGGTCTGGTCCTGGTCCTGGTCCTGGTCCTGGTACCCGGATCCGCTCCATCATTAATCCATCTCTGAAAGCATGAAAATCTTCATCTGTCCTCCTCTTCCTCTCAGGGTCCTGTAGCTTCAGCCTCCGCTGCCCCCCCCAGCGCTCCTGCAGGTGGATGTCCTCCCCCACCTCCTCCTGGACCTCCCCCTCCCCCCATGGACCTGAGCGGCCCCCCCAGCAGCGGGGGCGGCGACGACAGCCGGAACGCCTTGTTCGCCTCCATCAACAAGGGCGCTGACATCACCAGAGGTGCCCCCCCCACCCCCACCCCCCCGGAGGACTGGTGGTGCTGGGTTCTGACGTCTAACACCGTTTGTTTCTTCGTCAGGTCTGAAACACGTCAGCGACGACCAGAAGACCCACAAAAACCCGGCTCTGAGGGGCCAGGGGGCCCCGGTTCGTACCGGACCCAAACCCTTCACCTCCCCCTCCCCCCGACCCGCCGCCTCGGCCGCCCCCACCCGCACGCTCCCCCCGGTTCTGGAGCTGGACGGGAAGAAGTGGAAAGTGGTGAGTTGCTGGTTCAGCGTGAACCTGGTCCTGGTTTTAGTGAGGGTCCTGATCTGATGTCCTGCTGGGGGGGTTCTGGTCTTCAGGAGAACCAGGAGGGGGCCCAGAACCTGGTGATCAGGGACACGGAGCTGAAGCAGGTGGTCTACGCCTTCAAGTGCAACAGCAGCACCCTGCAGGTGAAGGGGAAGATCAACTCCATCACCATCGGTGAGGCCACGCGGGGGGTGGGGGGGTGGGGAGTAAAATCCGCAGTGGGGGGGGGGGGGGGGGGGGGGGGGGGGGGGGGGGGGTCTGCAGGACCGGAATTAAACCTGCAGCTGCATCAGATGCAGCAGTCTTGGTTGATCGGGGTTTTCTGCCATATTTCCAGGAAGGAGGCCTGAAAACTACAGAAGACCAAAACTGCCAAAAATAAAATCAAACTGGTGTAAAATAAATAAATAAATATGTCAAAGTTGAACAGAAAATATTTTAAAAACGTGTCACATGTGACATAAATGTCATTTTCAACTGTCTTTATTGAACTAATGTCTATTTATTTTTCTGTCATTTTTAGTTTATTTTTTGGTACTTTTTAAAATTTCTTTCCTTTATTTTTACAGCTGCTTTTATTTGTTTTTCTTTTTGTTTTTTTACATATTGTTCCCCCGACCCCCCCCCAATCATTTGACACACAAAAAAAAAAATTCATATTTATGTCAATATTTCCAGTCTTGTTCTCTTCCTGTATTTGTTTGTTTTTCCTCCTTTCTACTTTTACAGTTGAAAGTAACAGTAGAAATGTTTGTCACACATGCTCGGTTTGGACGAAAAAAATGTATCACGATATTTTCTGGTTTTTTTTCAACGATAATTGACAATAAAAATAGCAGCCAAATTGTTTATATCATAAATATTATCACTAAATTTTGTATTAAGAGCCCTAAAATATTACTAGGAGCCACTAAACTACATCAATTAAGTTCAAGTAGTACACCTGTACTGCAAAACTGTAGTAACACCAAACATGTCTGAAATATGAGAACAAATATGACATTTATTCAAACAGAAAAAAATAATTTATAAATAACTAAATACAATGATAAATTGAATTTCGCATTTTTATAGCGAGTGGGGAATTCCTCATCGATATGTCGCCCGTTTCCAACGGAAAATGGTTTCATTCGTGGTCTAAGTTGTTGGCAGAGATATTGACGGGACCACAGAGGCCTGTAACTGACCCGTAGTAAATGCAGACTCACGTTCGCACGCTGGCGTTGAAAGGGTTAATGACATGAAGGTCTGCCGTGTGAACTTTGTCCCAGATAACTGTAAGAAGATGGGTCTGGTGTTTGACGACGTGGTCGGCATTGTGGAAGTCATCAACTGCAGAGACGTCAAGGTCCAGGTGCGTAGACGAACAAACGTCCCCCCCCCCCCCCCCCCACCCCCCCGGGCCGGTCTAACGTCGGCTGTGTGTCCAGGTGATGGGGAAGGTCCCGACCATCTCCATCAACAAGACGGACGGCTGCCACGTCTACCTGAGCAGCGACTCGCTGGCCTGCGAGATCGTCAGCGCCAAGAGCTCCGAGATGAACATCCTGGTCCCGGGCAAGGACGGCGACTTCGTGAGTCCCCATACTGCGATACTACTACTACTGTTCTAATACTACTCCAACTAGGGGTGGGAAAAAATATCGATACACTGAAATATCACCATATTTTCATACGCTGATACGGCGTTTTTACATATAGATGTGATATCAGCATATGAAAATATCGCGATATTTCAGTGTATCGATATTTTTTCCCCACCTCTAACAACTACTATTCTACTACTATAACACTACCACTACTACTGCTATTATTACTACCATACAGTATAGAAGTAGTGTTGTTGTTGTAGTAGTAAAGTCTATACTACTACTGTGCTACTACTGCCTCACTACGATTACTACTACTATATTTCTACCACTGCTATTATTAACATACTACTACTACTACTATACTGTTACTACTGATATACTCCTATTACTTCTATACAAGTACTGCTAGGCTTATATGCTTCTACTACTGTAATAACTACTATTATTATACAGTATAGAAGTAGTGGTGTAGTAGCAGTATAGTCTATTACTACAACTCCTCTTACTAATGCACTCCAACTATACTATCATTACTGCTATACTTATTGTAATAAGTGTGGTAGTATAACTACTATTACTGTACTTCTACATCAACAACACTACTACTATAATACTACTTTATTACAACTACTGTACTACTGCTATAACTACTATTATACAGTATAGTTGTGGTGTAGTAGTAGTTGTAATGGCAGCAGCGTAGTAGTATAGTAGTAGTAGTAAAGTCTATACTACAACTACACTACTGCTACTAGTAAACCACTACTACTGCTATCACTACATCTAACATACTTCTACTATACTCTTACGACTACTACTACAACAATTACTGTACATACACTTACTATACTACTACTACTAAGACTATTACTATTACTATACTACAATTACCACAACTAACTACTAAAACTATTTCTATACAACTATAACTTCTACACTATACTTATACTACTACTACTAATACTACTACTTTACTACTACGACTATTACTAATACCAGTGCTACTACTTCTACGCTGACCTGTACCGCCTCTTCTCTCTCCCAGACGGAAGTACTACTATACTAATACTACTACTATAGTACTACTACGCTGACCTGTACCACCTCTTCTCTCTCCCAGACGGAAGTACTACTATACTAATACTACTACTATAGTACTACTACGCTGACCTGTACCGCCTCTTCTCTCTCCCAGACGGAAGTACTACTATACTAATACTACTACTATAGTACTACTACGCTGACCTGTACCGCCTCTTCTCTCTCCCAGACGGAAGTACTACTATACTTATACTACTACTATAGTACTTCTACACTGACCTGTACCGCCTCTTCTCTCTCCCAGACGGAGCTACTACTATACTTGTACTACTACTATAGTACTACTACGCTGACCTGTACCGCCTCTTCTCTCTCGCAGACAGCTACTACTATACTTATACTACTACTATAGTACTTCTACACTGACCTGTACCGCCTCTTCTCTCTCCCAGACGGAGCTACTACTATACTTATACTACTACTATAGTACTACTACGCTGACCTGTACCGCCTCTTCTCTCTCGCAGACGGAAGTACTACTATACTTATACTACTACCATAGTACTACTACGCTGACCTGTACCGCCTCTTCTCTCTCGCAAACAGCTACTACTATACTTATACTACTACTATAGTACTACTACGTTGACCTGTACGCCTCTTCTCTCTCAGATGGAGCTACTACTATACTTATACTACTACTATAGTACTACTACGCTGACCTGTACCACCTCCTCTCTCGCAGACAGCTACTACTATACTTATACTACTACTATAGTACTACTACGCTGACCTGTACGCCTCTTCTCTCTCCCAGACAGCTACTACTATACTTTTACTACTACTATAGTACTACTACGCTGACCTGTACTGCCTCTTCTCTCTCGCAGACGGAGCTACTACTATACTTATACTACTACTATAGTAGTACTACGCTGACCTGTACGCCTCTTCTCTCTCCCAGACAGCTACTACTATACTTTTACTGCTACTATAGTACTACTACGCTGACCTGTACTGCTTCTTCTCTCTCGCAGACGGAGCTACTACTATACTTATACTACTACTATAGTACTACTACGCTGACCTGTACCGCCTCTTCTCTCTCTCAGATGGAGCTACTACTATACTTTTACTACTACGCTGACCTGTACCGCCTCTTCTCTCTCGCAGACGGAGCTACTACTATACTTATACTACTACTATAGTACTACTACGCTGACCTGTACCGCCTCTTCTCTCGCAGACGGAGCTACTACTATACTTATACTACTACTATAGTACTACTACGCTGACCTGTACCGCCTCTTCTCTCTCGCAGACGGAGCTACTACTATACTTATACTACTACTATAGTATCACTACGCTGACCTGTACCGCCTCTTCTCTCTCTCAGATGGAGCTACTACTATACTTATACTACTACTATAGTACTACTACGCTGACCTGTACCGCCTCCTCTCTCGCAGACAGCTACTACTATACTTGTACTACTACTATAGTACTACTACGCTGACCTGTACGCCTCTTCTCTCTCCCAGACAGCTACTACTATACTTTTACTACTACTATAGTACTACTACGCTGACCTGTACCGCCTCTTCTCTCGCAGACAGCTACTACTATACTTATACTACTACTATAGTACTACTACGCTGACCTGTACCGCCTCTTCTCTCTCTCAGATGGAGCTACTACTATACTTATACTACTACTATAGTACTACTACGCTGACCTGTACCACCTCTTCTCTCGCAGACGGAGCTACTACTATACTTATACTACTACTATAGTACTACTACGCTGACCTGTACCGCCTCTTCTCTCTCGCAGACGGAGCTACTACTATACTTATACTACTACTATAGTACTACTACGCTGACCTGTACCACCTCTTCTCTCGCAGACGGAGCTACTACTATACTTATACTACTACTATAGTACTACTACGCTGACCTGTACCACCTCTTCTCTCGCAGACGGAGCTTCCGGTTCCTGAGCAGTTCAAGACCATCTGGGACGGCAGCAAGCTCGTTACCACAGCAACGGAGATCGCTGGGTAGAAGGGGCGGAGCTAAAATGGTCGCCTTCACCCCAACCCCCCCACCCCCCATCACCACCAGCTAACGTCACTGTAGACTGAGACCTCATGAGTTAACCCCGCCCCCTTCCTCCCTTATCAGCCAATCACAGCTGCAGCTGCTCCTTCCATCAGCCAATGAGGGGGCCGCTTGCTCTCTGGAGCAGCTCCTCCAGCCAATCGGCAGCGAGCAGCTGGTCGTGTAATCGGTGAAGCACTTTTCTCACAAGTTTGCCAGCAGCCGACGCTGCAGCACGTTTGCTCCGATAGAGCCGAGCTCGTAGATTAGATCTCTGCAGCCAATCAGGACGCTTCCTCCTCCCCCTCCTCTTCCTCCTCCTGTTCCATTTTATGCAATCCAGCTGGAATCAAGTGTAAAACTCGTCGCATCATCATATCGGCTCCACGGCGGCGTGGAGGCAGTCGGCTCTGCGAGGGTGAAATTCCAGGACGTTCCCGACACTGAAACATTCCACGGAGAGAAAGTTCCAGATGTTTGTCGGATCCAGACTGACGCACCATCTTCACTCTTTCTTTTATTCTGGGTCCAGAATCAGAAATGTGCTCATCAGAACTGAGACGTCATTAAACTGTTGCAATAAGTCCTGCTGGTCCGTCTTTATTCGTGTCCATGTTTATTCATGTCCGTCTTTATTCGTGTCCATGTTTATTCATGTTAGTCTTTATTCGTGTCCATGTTTATTCATGTTCGTCTTTATTCGTGTCCATGTTTATTCCTATTCGTGTTTGTTCGTCTTTATTCGTGTCCATGTTTATTCATGTACGTCTTGATTTGTGTTTGTCTTTATTCGTGTTTGTTAGTCTTTATTCGTGTCCGTTCGTCTTTATTCGTGTCCGTCTTTATTCGTGTCCATGTTTATTCCTATTCGTCTTTATTCGTGTTTGTTCGTCTTTATTCGTGTCCGTCTGTCTTTATTCGTGTTCGTCTTTATTCGTGTCCATGTTTATTCCTATTCGTGTTTGTTCGTCTTTATTCGTGTCCGTCTTTATTCGTGTCCATGTTTATTCCTATTCGTGTTTGTTCGTCTTTATTCGTGTCCGTCTTTATTCGTGTCCATGTTTATTCATGTACGTCTTGATTTGTGTTTGTCTTTATTCGTGTTTGTTAGTCTTTATTCGTGTCCGTTCGTCTTTATTCGTGTCCATGTTTATTCCTATTCGTCTTTATTCGTGTTTCTTCGTCTTTATTCGTGTCCGTTCGTCTTTATTCGTGTCCATGTTTATTCCTATTCGTCTTTATTCGTGTTTGTTCGTCATTATTCGTGTCCGTCTATTTGTATCCGTCTTTATTCGTGTCCGTCTTTATTCGTGTCCATGTTTATTCATGTCTGTCTTTATTCGTGTCCATGTTTATTCATGTTCGTCTTTATTCGTGTTCGTCTTTATTCGTGTCCATGTTTATTCCTATTCGTTTTTATTCGTGTTTGTTCGTCATTATTCGTGTCCGTTCGTCTTTATTCGTGTCCGTCTTTATTCGTGTCCGTTCGTCTTTATTCGTGTCCGTCTTTATTTGTATCCGTCTTTATTCGTGTTCGTCTTTATTCGTGTCCGTCTTTATTCGTGTCCGTCTTTATTCGTGTCTGTCTTTATTTGTGTCCATGTTTATTCATGTTCGTCTTTATTCGTGTCCGTCTTTATTCATGTTCGTCTTTATTCGTGTTCGTCTTTATTCGTGTCCGTCTTTATTCGTGTTCGTCTTTATTCGTGTCTGTCTTTATTCGTGTCCATGTTTATTCATGTTCGTCTTTATTCGTGTCCATGTTCTTGTTAGTCTTTACTCGTGTCCATGTTTATTCCTATTCGTCTTTATTCGTGTCCGTTCGTCTTTATTCGTGTCCGTCTTTATTTGTATCCGTCTTTATTCGTGTCCATGTTTATTCGTGTTCATCTTTATTCGTGTTCGTCTTTATTCGTGTCCGTCTTTATTCGTGTCCGTCTTTATTCGTATTCGTCTTTATTCGTGTCGGTCTTTATTCATGTTCGTCTTTATTCGTGTCCGTCTTTATTCGTATTCGTCTTTATTCGTGTCGGTCTTTATTCATGTTCGTCTTTATTCGTGTCAGTCTTTATTCGTGTCCATGTTTATTCATGTTCGTCTTTATTCGTGTCCGTCTTTATTCATGTTCGTCTTTATTCGTGTCCATGTTCTTGTTCGTCTTTATTCGTGTCCATGTTTATTCGTGTTTGTTTGTCTTTATTCGTGTTTGTTTGTCTTTATTCGTGTCCATTCGTCTTTATTCGTGTCCGTCTTTATTCGTGTCCGTCTCTATTCGTGTTCGTCTCTATTCGTGTTCGTCTGTATTCGTGTTTATTCGTGTTTGTTCGTCTTTATTCGTGTTCGTCTTTATTCGTGTTGGTCTTTATTCGTGTTCGTCTCTATTCGTGTTCGTCTCTATTCGTGTTTGTTCGTCTTTATTCGTGTTTGTTCGTCTTTATTCGTGTTTGTTCGTCTCTATTCGTGTTTGTTCGTCTTTATTCGTGTTTGTTCGTGTTTGTTCGTCTTCATTCGTGTTTGTTCGTCTTTATTAATGTTAGTCATTATTCGTGTTTGTTCGTCTTTATTCGTGTTTGTTCGTCTTTATTCGTGTTTGTTCATCTTTATTCGTGTTTGTTCATCTTTATTCATGTTCGTACACGAGCAGAAGGTCACAGATCATTGTTAAAAACATAAAAGCTGCATCACAGTTAGAAACGATGCTGCCACCTGGTTCGTAGTCCACCAATCAGGTCAGACAAACATCGGAGCATATTTACGAGGCCTGGGACGATACGGTTTGCTGAACGATCTATTGCCCCACATTACTGACGATAACATCGACATTACCGAGACCAAAATAACCGCTCATGTGATCATAATTATGCAAGAACATTCGTTCACATGTAACAATTCTTTTATTTCACACTGGAATCTCCAGAACTTTAATATCCCAGATAAACAAAAAAAAAACAAAGAAATTTTAAAAAAGGCTGTCAGGCTTTGCAATACGTGTTTGTGAGCTCCTGGAAGCTCACTGACTGCAGTCTGTGTGCGTGTAGGTGCGCTTGAGGCTCCGCCTCCTCTCACACATACAAAGATCCTGAATGACTGACAGGATGGTTCACTCCATTACAGAAGAGGATGAGCACCACTGAAGGAAAAAAAGGAAATCCTGAGATTAAAGTTGGAATTCTGACTTTAATCTCAGGATATTTTCTTCAGCGGCGCTAATCCTCTTCTGTGCGTCATCTCATTCTGCGAAGCCACAAACGCGTCCAGGTGCTGAGACGATGCACAGAGTGAACCCTCTCGTCCTCCGGTGTGTTTGGAGGCGAGAGACGAGGAAAAAGTTACACGCATGCACATGCCGATATATCGAGCCGGAGAAATGATTGAGTTAAATTTCATTTATTGAGCAATTCACTGATTTATTGATTATCATCCCAGGCCTCATATTTACCATCCATCCAAAAGTTCGGACACTTTCTCAGTGAATCTGATGGAAAAACGTGTCCGAACTTTTGACTGGTGCGTGTGTTTACGTCAACATACAAGAACAGCTGACCAGACAGACAGCAGAAGGTTCAGCAGTGATGAAGAGAGCAACAACCAAGCTAAATAACAAACGATTGGTCAAACAAACGACGCTGCAGCCGGGACGTAGCATCCGTCCGTTAGCGTCAGGAAAGCTGATCAGTGCAGAGATGGATGTTCACGACCCACGAGTCCACCGCAGACCCGCAGGTCCACTGGAGACCCGCAGGTCCACTGGAGACCCGTGGGTCCACCGCAGACCCACGGGTCTACCGCAGACCCGTGGGTCTAGGGGTCTACCGCAGATCTACGGGTCTACCTCAGATCTACGGGTCCACCGCAGGTCTACGGGTCCACCGCAGACCCGCAGGTCTACCGCAGATCTACGGGTCCACCGCAGACCCGCAGGTCTACCGCGGGTCCACCGCAGACCCGCAGGTCTACCGCAGATCTACAGGTCCACCGCAGACCCGCAGGTCTACCGCAGGTATGGCAGCAGGTTGCTGGTGAACCACTCCCGGCTGAACTGCAGGTGGTCACCCTCGGAGGCCAGGAAAACCAGTTTCCCAGCCTGGTCCATGGCAGCCAGGCCCAGACGGTCCTGCAGGGACACACAAATCTAAACGTTATTTTTCTAGAAATGTCCGATATTGTCAGCCGATATCTGCATTTATCATACTGATATGTTTACTCATGAAATCTCGCAAGTTCTCGTTCTTTTAGCAGTTTTTTTCAGAAACGTATGTAGATGTGTAAAACATAATTATCAGATTACTCCCACATATCAGATTTTGATAGTCCTGTAAACAGCTGCCCCATATCAGCCAATTTCAGCATTAAAATGTGATATCGCAACATTGTATTTTTTTCAGACCGATATTTTTATGAAGACATTCCGGTGAGATCTCGTTCCACCAGCGTTGGTCCAGCGTGCAGAAACGTCACCGTTATCCTGGATAAACTTCTCATCCCAGTATTTTACAATATCGGTATCAGAGATGTTCTATGTTAGTTGTTTTTGTCCGATATCTGATATGCCTATATTGCCCAACTCTTACATCCAATATCAACCGATACGGATCTTTGCAGATAACTGTGAGGTTATATCGCAAACTTTTAGAGATATGATGAAAGATGAAACACCTAAGTTTTACAGGGAGTGCAGAATTATTAGGCAAGTTGTATTTTTGAGGATTAATTTTATTATTGAACAACCATGTTCTTAATGAACCCAAAAGACTCAATATCAAAGCTGAATATTTTTGGAAGTTGGAGTGGGGCTTTTTTAGTTTTAGCTATTTTAGGAGGATATCTGTGTGTGCAGGTGACTGTTACTGTGCATAATTATTAGGCAACTTCCTTTCCTTTGGCAAAATGGGTCATAGAGGGACTTGTCAGGCTCCGAAAAGTTAAAAATAGTGAGATATCTTGCAGAGGGATGCAGGACTCTTAAAATTGCCAAGCTTCTGAAGCGTGATCATCCAACAATCAAGCGTTTCATTCAAAATAGTCAACAGGGTCGCAAGAAACGTGGAAAAACCAAGGCGCAAAATAACTGCCCATGAACTGAGAAAAGTCAAGCGTGCAGCTGCCAAGATGCCACTTGCCAGCAGTTCTGCCATATTTCAGAGCTGCAACGTCACTGGAGTGCCCAAAAGCACAAGGTGTGCAATACTCAGAGACATGGCCAAGGTAAGAAAGGCTGAAAAACCACCACCACTGAACAAGACACACAAGCTGAAACGTCAAGACAGGGCCAAGAAATATCTCAGACTGATTTTTCTAAGGTTTTATGGACTGATGAAATGAGAGTGAGTCTGGATGGGCCAGATGGATGGACCCGTGGCTGGATCGGTAAAGGCCAGAGAGCTCCAGTCCCACTCACACGCCAGCAAGGTGGAGGTGGGGTACTGGTATGGGCCAGATGGATGGACCCGTGGCTGGATCGGTAAAGGCCAGAGAGCTCCAGTCCCACTCACACGCCAGCAAGGTGGAGGTGGGGTACTGGTATGGGCCAGATGGATGGACCCGTGGCTGGATCGGTAAAGGCCAGAGAGCTCCAGTCCCACTCAGACGCCAGCAAGGTGGAGGTGGGGTACTGGTATGGGCCAGATGGATGGGCCCGTGGCTGGATCGGTAAAGGCCAGAGAGCTCCAGTCCCACTCAGACGCCAGCAAGGTGGAGGTGGGGTACTGGTATGGGCCAGATGGATGGGCCCGTGGCTGGATCGGTAAAGGCCAGAGAGCTCCAGTTCCACTCAGACGCCAGCAAGGTGGAGGTGGGGTACTGGTATGGGCCAGATGGATGGGCCCGTGGCTGGATCGGTAAAGGCCAGAGAGCTCCAGTCCCACTGAGACGCCAGCAAGGTGGAGGTGGGGTACTGGTATGGGCCAGATGGACGGGCCCGTGGCTGGATCAGTAAAGGCCAGAGAGCTCCAGTCCCACTCAGACGCCAGCAAGGTGGAGGTGGGGTACTGGTATGGGCCAGATAGATGGGCCCGTGGCTGGATCGGTAAAGGCCAGAGAGCTCCAGTCCCACTCAGACGCCAGTCTAGTCCATATTAGTATGATATATGGTAGTATCTAATACCTGCTAGTATCTGATGTATATGGTAGTATCTGATACCTGCTAGTATCTGATATATGGTAGTATCTGATACCTGCTAGTATCTGAAATATGGTAGTATTTGATACCTGCTAGTATCTGGTGTATATGGTAGTATCTGATACCTGCTAGTATCTGATATATAGTAGTATCTGATACCTGCTCGTATCTGAAATATGGTAGTATCTGATACCTGCTCATATCTGATGTATATGGTAGTATCTGATACCTGCTAGTATCTGAAATATGGTAGTATCTGATACCTGCTAGTATCTGATATATGGTAGTATCTGATACCTGCTCGTATCTGATGTATATGGTAGTATCTGATACCTGCTAGTATATAGATATATGGTAGTATTTGATACCTGCTAGTATCTGAAATATGGTAGTATCTGATACCTGCTAGTATCTGATATATGGTAGTATCTGATACCTGCTAGTATCTGAAATATGGTAGTATCTGATACCTGCTAGTATCTGGTGTATATGGTAGTATCTGATACCTGCTAGTATCTGATATATGGTAGTATCTGATACCTGCTCGTATCTGAAATATGGTAGTATCTGATACCTGCTCGTATCTGATGTATATGGTAGTATCTGATACCTGCTAGTATCTGAAATATGGTAGTATCTGATACCTGCTAGTATCTGATATATGGTAGTATCTGATACCTGCTCGTATCTGATGTATATGGTAGTATCTGATACCTGCTAGTATATAGATATATGGTAGTATTTGATACCTGCTAGTATCTGATATATGGTAGTATCTGATACCTGCTAGTATCTGAAATATGGTAGTATCTGATACCTGCTAGTATCTGGTGTATATGGTAGTATCTAATACCTGCTAGTATCTGATATATGGTAGTATCTGATACCTGCTACTATCTGATATCTGGCAGTCAGATCTCCAACATGAACTCTTCTGGCTGAGTTCAGGAGATTTTGGGATCTTTGCTCTCAGAGCAGAATATAGTTGTATCTCTGAGAATATGAGAGAAACAACCTCACAGTTGTCTGCAGATATCAGTATCGGTTGATATCGGATGTTAAGAGTTGGACAATATTGGTAAAAGAAAAAAGAGCAGATATGAAACATTCCTAGTTTAATCTCTCAACTTTTGCCTTAAACTAGAATTTCAACATATTTTAAATAAATTTAATTACATGCCATTTTTCTTTTCTTTCTAATGTTTAATTCTGTAGAAAATTTTTTTCTGTAACAGTGACACAGTCTGAAGAATAGGATAAAAACTAGGGGTGGGACAAAATATTAATACACTGAAATATCGCAATATTTTCACATGCCGATTTATTGATATTTTAAAAAACGTATCAATCCATTTCACTAAAATCTTGTAAAATTTCATAGTTTTTTACGAAATATCACAAAAAGTTTGTGAAATTTCACAAGATTTCATGACAAAACGATAAAATCTTGTGAGGGGTGGCATCAGGGGGCACTAGGTGAGCCTCAGAAAATGAGAGGGAAGCTGAGGGGGAAAATTCTGCAAAACAGATTAAATAATTATTGAAGAGTGAAGTTTGGGGATTCATGGGTCCGGGGGTCTGGGGTTTCATGGGTCTGGGGTTCATAGGTCCGTGGATCTGGGGTTTCATGGGTCTGAGTTTCATGGGTTCGTGGATCTGGGGTTTCATGGGTCTGGGGTTCATGGGTCCCTGAATCTGGGCTTTCATGAGTCTGGGGTTCATGGGTCCGTGGATCTGGTGTTTCATGGGTCCGGGGATCTGGGGTTTCATGGGTCTGGGGTTCATGGGTCCCTGAATCTGGGCTTTCATGGGTCTGGGGTTCATGGGTCCGTGGATCTGGTGTTTCATGGGTCCGGGGATCTGGGGTTTCATGGGTCTGGGGTTCATGGGTCCCTAGATCTGGGCTTTCATGGGTCTGGGGTTCATGGGTCCGTGGATCTGGGGTTTCATGGGTCCGGGGATCTGGGCTTTCATGGGTCTGGGGTTAATGGGTCTGGGGGTCTGGGGTTTCATGGGTCTGAGTTCCATGGGTTCGTGGATCTGGGGTTTCATGGGTCTGGGGGTCTGGGTTTTTCACGGGTCTGGGGGTCTGGGGTTTCATGGGTCTCTGGACCTGGGGTTTAACGGGTCTGGGGTTTCATGGGTCTGGGGTTCATGGGTCCCTGGATCTGGGGTTTCATGGGATCTGGGGATCTGGGCTTTCATGAGTCTGGGGTTCATGGGTCCGTGGATCTGGGGTTTCATGGGTCTGAGTTTCATGGGTTCGTGGATCTGGGGTTTCATGGGTCTGGGGGTCTGGGTTTTTCACGGGTCTGGGGTTTCATAGGTTCAGGGATCTGGGGTTTTATGGGTCTCTGGATCTGGGGTTTCATGGGTCTGGGTTTCATGGGTCCGGGGATCTGGGGTTTCATGGGTCTGGGGGTCTGGGTTTTTCACAGGTCTGGGGGTCTGGGGTTTCATGGGTCTCTGGACCTGGGGTTTAACGGGTCTGGGGTTCATGGGTCCCTGGATCTGGGGTTTCATGGGTCTGGGGGTCTGGGGTTTCACGGGTTCGGGGATCTGGGGTTTCATGGGTCTGGGGTTCATAGGTCCGTGGATCTGGGGTTTCATGGGTCTGGGTTTCATGGGATCTGGGGATCTGGGCTTTCATGGGTCTGGGGTTTCATGAGTCTGGGGTTCATGGGTCCGTGGATCTGGGGTTTCATGGGTCTGGGGTTCATGGGTCCCTGGATCTTGGCTTTCATGGGTCTGGGGGTGTGGGGTTTCATCGGTCTGAGTTTCATGGGTTCGTGGATCTGGGGTTTCATGGGTCTGGGGGTCTGGGTTTTTCACGGGTCTGGGGGTCTGGGGTTTCATAGGTTCAGGGATCTGGGGTTTTATGGGTCTCTGGATCTGGGGTCTGGGTTTCATGGGTCCGTGGATCTGGGGTTTAATGGGTCTGGGGTTTCATGGGTCCGTGGATCTGGGGTTTCATGGGTCCGTGGATCTGGGGTTTCATGGGTCCGTGGATCTGGGGTTTCATGGGTCCGGGGGTCTGGGGTTTTAATGGCTCTGTGGATCTGGGGTTTCATGGGTGTGTGGATCTGGGGTTTAACGGGTCTGGGGTTCATGGGTCCCTGGATCTGGGGTTTCATGGGGATGTGGATCATGGTTTCATGGGGTCTGGGGTTTCATGGGTCCGGGGGTCTGGGGTTTAACGGGTCTGGGGTTTCATGGGGATGTAGATCATGGTTTCATGGGGTCTGGGGTTTCATGGGTCCGGGGGTCTGGGGTTTAACGGGTATGGGGTTTCATGGGTCTGGGGTTCATGGGTCCCTGGATCTGGGGTTTATGGGTATGTGGATCATGGTTTCATGGGGTCTGGGGTTTCATGGGTCCGTGGATCTGGGGTTTCATGGGTCTGTGGATCTGGGGTTTCATGGGTCTGTGGATCTGGGGTTTCATGGGTCTGTGGATCTGGGGTTTTACCGGTCTCAGGGTCCAGGGTTTCATGGGTCTGGGGATCCCATGACCTCCCAACAGGGTTTCTCATCTTCCTGCTGCAGGAGCACAGCAGCTCGGACTAAAATGACTCATGTCTTGTTCGTGGACCTGAGGACCAGCGGAGGAGACCGATGGGGTAGGGCTGTGTTAAAAAAATCGATTTTCCGATTCTGAATCGATTCTCATATTAATTTCCAAAGATTGATTTTTCTTATCTTTTTTTAAAATGAACATTTAATGTACTGCCCCCGGTTAAGTGCAGTGGCTCAGCCGCTCTGCTAGGGGGGGACAGTGAGCTGGACAGAGTGTAGGACTATTAAAGCTAGTACAGTGCCAGAAGAAGACTAAGTGGAGCTGGTAAAAGTAGTTTCTAAAAAAATCAGTTTAAACAGAGGAAACATCTGCCTGTAAGTACTTTAATAAATGCAGTTAATGTTCATGATCGAGGTTAAATTGATACTTTCTAATTTGTATGTTATCTTTGAAGTTACTATGTAGATACTAATTCCGTTAGCATGTCAACGGCATTTTCCATTAAAGGTTGAATATGGAACATTTTTATTAAAAGATATATTTTTTCAAAAATAATACCTCTACAGGTCATTTGGGGGTGTATAGAATGAAAGTACAACATTTCCCAGAAAAATTATATTTAGCCTAAGAATAATTATAAAATAAATTTTTACGGGTTCGATAATGGCATTTTATTTAAGTCTATAAGCCGATACACGCCGCCATTGCAGGTTGCCAAATACGATCTCTGTGTGGAAACAATATTTTGGTCATAGTCAGGCTTGTACAGGGAAACGGTGGAGATGACGAGTGAAGCAGCTGCTTCAGAGCCCTGGAGATATTATCTGTTTCTGAGGAGGAGTGACCTAAGAAGAGCAAAACCTGGAGTAAATTTAGGTGAAGACTTCACTAAATGGACCCACATAAACGTTTTCCACGGAGTAAAACACGGAAATGGCGACTTTCCTCCGGGATCGGTAAGCTAGCTTGTTTGCTAACATGGCTAACGTTAGCTGTCAGTTATAAACTCCTCTGCGTTACTTGTTGGACATGCTGCAGACTGTGGGACATGCTGCAGACTGTTGGACATGCTGCAGACTGTTGGATATGCTGCAGACTGTTGGACATGCTGCAGACTGTTGGACATGCTGCAGACTGTTGGACATGCTGCAGACTGTTGGACATGCTGCAGACTGTTGGATATGCTGCAGACTGTTGGACATGCTGCAGACTGTGGGACATGCTGCAGACTGTTGGACATGCTGCAGACTGTTGGACATGCTGCAGACTGTGGGACATGCTGCAGACTGTTTGACATGCTGCAGACTGTGGGACATGCTGCAGACTGTTGGACATGCTGCAGACTGTGGGACATGCTGCAGACTGTGGGACATGCTGCAGACTGTGGGACATGCTGCAGACTGTGGGACATGCTGCAGACTGTTGGACATGTTGCAGACTGTTGGACATGCTGCAGACTGTGGGACATGCTGCAGACTGTTGGACATGTTGCAGACTGTTGGACATGCTGCAGACTGTGGGACATGCTGCAGACTGTGGGACATGCTGCAAACTGTTGGACATGCTGCAGACTGTGGGACATGCTGCAGACTGTTGGACATGCTGCAGACTGTGGGACATGCTGCAGACTGTTGGACATGCTGCAGACTGTGGGACATGCTGCAGACTGTTGGACATGCTGCAGACTGTGGGACATGCTGCAGACTGTGGGACATGCTGCAGACTGTGGGACATGCTGCAGACTGTTGGACATGCTGCAGACTGTGGGACATGCTGCAGACTGTGGGACATGCTGCAGACTGTGGGACATGCTGCAGACTGTTGGACATGCTGCAGACTGTTGGACATGCTGCAGACTGTGGGACATGCTGCAGACTGTTGGACATGCTGCAGACTGTTGGACATGCTGCAGACTGTGGGACATGCTGCAGACTGTGGGACATGCTGCAGACTGTTGGACATGCTGCAGACTGTGGGACATGCTGCAGACTGTGGGACATGCTGCAGACTGTGGGACATGCTGCAGACTGTGGGACATGCTGCAGACTGTTGGACATGCTGCAGACTGTTGGACATGCTGCAGACTGTTGGACATGCTGCAGACTGTTGGACATGCTGCAGACTGTGGGACATGCTGCAGACTGTGGGACATGCTGCAGACTGTTGGACATGCTGCAGACTGTGGGACATGCTGCAGACTGTGGGACATGCTGCAGACTGTGGGACATGCTGCAGACTGTTGGTCACTTGCGTATCGGCAGTGATTCTGGCATCCCAGCGGCTGGAGTTGTTTTTCTGCTGTTGCAACTACAACCTAGACACAAGTGATGTCGCTTTTCTGTCCGTGTTCCATATTCAACCTTTAATAGTTAGCATCGAGCTAGCGGGTTAGTCGCTAGTCGTTTTAAGTTTTAAATGCTTGCTGTGTATTTTGCCTCACTGAATCATAGTTTTGTGCATTTTTATTTTTTATTTTTCCTGTTATTTGAATTACTGTTGTGAACGTAGTCTTTTTTTAAATTGGAGGGTGTGAATAATTTTGTGGATGACTGTATCTGGGGAGAGGGTTTGGTTTGGTCCTTACAGCCACCATTAACTACATTACTTCATTCATTCGTTCTAGACTATTAATAAAATACTAGCATTAATATGTTGCATAACTACAGAGCTATGGAATTCGGGTAAGTTAACACAGATCAAAAAATAATCGATTCAAAACCATAAGAATTGGAATCGAATCGATTTTTAAAATCTGAATCGATACCCAGCCCTACGATGGGGGACCTGTCCTCACCTCCTTGTAGAGGACGCTGTCCTGCAGAGTCTCCGTCTCTTTGGCCTGGCCCGTCTTCAGGAAGCCGAACCACTGAGCGGAAGCAGAAGCAGCCGTCATGTTTCTGCAGGTTTACGCTCATTTCAGATCCAGGAGATCGGACTCACCTCGGAGTCCACGGGGTCCACCACCGAGTCCTGCAGGAACTTCACCATCACGAACTTCTGCAGCTGCTGCAGGTTCTTCCTGTAGGTCTCGTTGATGGCCTGCAGGAGACCAGCCAGGAGGGATCAGAGGCGGCTCTATTTGATGTGCGTTATATCCAATCGCCTTACAGGGGAATTTCTCCTTTTTTAACCTGAGGTCTGTTTCATCTGTGCTTTCATATATGTGAGTGAGAAAGGAGAAAGGAATTTACCACAAAGCTCTCGTGTTTATCCAGGCAGGCAGCCTGGCAGCCCAGCTAATGATAAGTATGGGGCAACTGGCCCCCGCATCTAAGTGCTTCTTTTCCACACTGAATGGCTCGGATAGTCTGAACGAGTGTCCGACATCATACTGGAGAGGAGACATGAACCAAAGTATCCACATTACCTGGAGATCACTTTGTTTTGGTGTCTGTGTCCAAATCTCACGCTGCAAATCGAATCTCGTTCAGAAATCACACGATAACTTGGGTTAAAACACCAGTGAGGGACACGAGTTATCAGAGTTTAGAATGAGATTTGATTTCCAGCATAAGATTTGGACACGGACACCAAAACAAACAGCGATCTCCAGGTAATGTAGATACTTTGGTTCATGTCTCCTCTCTCGTATGATGTCCGACACTATCTGAGCCCTTCAGTGTGGAAAAAAGCAGGTTTTTAGGACGAACTTAGACGTGGGGGCCAGTTGTCCCATACTTATCATTAGCTGCTGCTAGGCTGCCTGCTGGATAAATCCTGGAGCTATCTGGAAAATTTCCTTTCTCCATCACTCACATACATGAAAGGAAATGAAAACACACCCCAAGTTAAAAATAAAAACAAATTCCCCTTTAAAGATTACATTTTTAAGAGCTCTCTGCTTCACATTACGGTGAGGTTACAACAGGGTTAGTGGTAGTGGCCAATGTCACAGGCTGTGACACAGCAAACCGAGGTTCGAGTCCCCAAGACGGCTCTCTGGTTAAACATGACCTGGGTTAAAAGTAGGGCAGGGTAAAAAAAACAATACACTAAAATATCGCGATATCTTCATATGCTGATATCATATCGATGTTTAAAAATCAATCTATTCTACTAACCAAATCTCGCGAGATTTCATGACAGAATGACGAAATCTTGCAGGTTTTTGTGAAATCTCGCGAGATTTTGTCTGAGAACGATGAAATCTCGCGAGATTTCATTGTTAAAATAGATAAATTTCGCATTTTTAAATATCAATATGAAATCTGCAAATCGCGACATCTCAGTGTATCGATATTTTTTCCCTGCCCTGGTTAAAAGCATAGAATGAATTTGCTAATCAGGATTAATAAAGTATAAATCATTATTATTTGTCTCACTCGTCTACTCGTCAGCCTGATTTCTTTTGTTTCCTTCATATTACTGCAGCTCATTTTTACAGATTACTCCCACTTTTTCATATCTTACAATTCTATTTATCTGTAATGGTCATTTTTCCCACTTTCATCTGGATATTTTCTGATACGTGCGTGTTCTTATCATCCTTGCAGTACTGAGTTGATTCGGATATGCTTTCTTCTTCTATGACGCTGCTGCAGCATAAGTGTCTGATTCTGAGCCAATCAGATTTCTGTGACCCATGAACAATCACAGCTGATCAAGGCCGCATCATAGCTCCTTTAGCTTGCAACACTACTTTCCCTTCTCAGCCCTCCTCTCTGTGATTGGTTGGGAGTTGGAGAAATCTGATTGGCTGTTTTCCTGTGAATTACTTCAAACTTCCGGCACTAATCTGACTCCATATAGGCTTCAACAGGACAGCAGGTTTGTGATCCTGAATGCATCGCGGGGAAACTGGGCCTGCAGGAATGCTGAGGAAGACTCTGGGTCCAGTACTCACCCTCTCCTGGTTGATGTCGGCCAGGAAAAGGCTGTGCTTCTTGTACAGGTCGTCGTTGAGCGGGTCGTGCCAGTACTGGGCCTGGACCAGACTGAGGAGGGAGACGAGGGTCAGACTCGCTCAGGAGGACTCGTTGGTGCGTTAAATGGTGGACTTACTGTTTCTGGACCAGGTCGCTGTATGCGCCCCTGTTCAGAGCCGCACGGATCATGTCGCAGATGTGGGAACTCTCTCCGGGACACCTAGGCAGCCCGTACACACCTGAACGTCAAAACGTACGACACCAGTCAGGCACAGAGAAGAGACCACATCTACATTTACACTCTAAGTTAACGCAGAGTCAAACTAATCTAACCCAGATTTCTTGACTAGACTCGGTCTAAGTTAACCCAGGTTTACCGACTAGACTCGGACTAAGTTAACCCAGGTTTACCGACTAGACTCGGACTAAGTTAACCCAGGTTTACCGACTAGACTCGGACTAAGCTAACCCAGGTTTACCGACTAGACTCGGACTAAGTTAACCCAGGTTTACCGACTAGACTCGGACTAAGTTAACCCAGGTTTACCGACTAGACTCGGACTAAGCTAACCCAGGTTTACCGACTAGACTCGGACTAAGCTAACCCAGGTTTACCGACTAGACTCGGACTAAGTTAATCCAGAATTCTCGACTAGACTCAGGCTGAGCTAACCCAGAGCTACTGAATAGACTCAGACTGACTTAACCCCAAGTTCCCGACTAGACTCTGACTAACCTAACCCAGGTTTACCGACTAGACTCGGACTAAGTTAACCCAGAGTTCCTGACTGGAATCAAACTAAGTTAACCCAGAGTTCTTGATGAGACTCGGACAAAGTTAACCCAGAGTTCTCGACTCAACTCGGACCAAGTTAACCCAGAGTTCCAGTCTAGACTCAGGCCGAGTTAACCCAGAGTTCCTGATCAGACTGGGGCTAGTTAACCCAGAGTTCCTGATCAGACTCGGGCTAGTTAACCCAGAGTTCATGATTAGACTCGGGCTAGTTAACCCAGAGTTCATGATTAGACTCGGGCTAGTTAACCCAGAGTTCCTGACTAGAGTCTGATTAAGTTAACCCAGAGTTCCAGTCTAGACTCAGACCGAGTTAACCCAGAGTTCCTGATCAGACTCGGGCTAGTTAACCCAGAGTTCATGATTAGACTCGGGCTAGTTAACCCAGAGTTCCTGCCTAGAGTCTGATTAAGTTAACCCAGAGTTCCCGACTAGAATCAAACTAAGTTAACCCAGAGTTCTTGACGAGACTCGGACTAAACTAAACCAGAGTTCCTGACTGGAATCAAATTAAGTTAACCCAGAGTTCCTGACTAAACTCTGACTAAGTTAACACAGAGCTCCTGACTACACTCGGACCAAGTTAACCCAGAGTTCCAATCTAGACTCAGACCGAGTTAACCCAGAGTTCATGATTAGACTCGGGCTAGTTAACCCAAAGTTCCCGACTAGAATCAAACTAAGTTAACCTAGAGTTCCTGACCAGACTGGGTTAGTTGAACCTCGTTTCTTGAACAGGGCCCAGATTCAAACTGTTGTGTGATGACATCACCTTGATGCTGGCCGCCGACAGAGATGAGCGTTTTCATTGATGGAGAGGGACATCGCTGGGCCACGGCCCTCCTGTGAAGATACCAGCAAGATCAGAGCCAGCATCATTCTGAGGACCTGACCTCATTTTGCAGATGCAGCCACCTACAGGAACTGGGCGCCCTGGGAGAAGCCCATGGCGTTGTACCCCCCTTGCAGCTTTGGGTCCTGCGCCAGCTGATCACACACCATGGAAACCTGCTGGTTCACATCCAGGAAAAACCCGTTTTCAGTGTCCTGCAGGAGGAGACGGGAAACGTTAGGTCTGAACCATGAGGAGTAAAGCCAGGACATGTTTACAGAAACTAGACCAGCAGAAGTTGTTTCCAATTACATTTCGTGATCCGCACATTCTGATCGAGTACAAACGAGAAGCTGATTTCACATCAAAGGACTGACTAGACGGCATCCAATAGGGGAAATATATGCTGCGGGAGTACAGAGGCGAAGCACTGTGGATAGTAGCAAAGGCAGCACGCATGCGCAGCAAACCTGTTTACGAAAGCTGGGGATGCTGCGATAGAACTTTTTCCCATATCGCCCTGCTCACCTAGATGCTGCCGCACGATTGGTTGTCTTCACCGCGTCTCCATGACTAGATGCTGCCGCATGATTGGTCGTCTTCAATGCGTCTACGTGACCAGATGCTGCCGTGTGATTAGTCAGCTTCATCACATCTACATGAACAGATACTGCCACGTAATTGGTCGTCTACACCACGTCTACATGACTAGATGCTGCAGTGTGATTGGTCATCTTCACCACATCTATGTGAACAGATACTGCCACGTAATTGGTCGTCTACACCACGTCTACATGACTAGATGCTGCAGTGTGATTGGTCATCTTCACCACATCTATGTGAACAGATACTGCCACGTAATTGGTCGTCTACACTGGTGATTCCCAACCCTGGTCCTCAAGGCACGCTATCCTGAAGACTGGTCACTGGTCTACGTGAGCAGATGCTGCCACGTGATTGGTTGTCTTCACCGCATCTACGTGACTAGATGCTGCCGCGTGACTGGTTGTCTTCACTACACCTACATGACCACATGCTGCCACGCGATTAGTTGTCTTCACCGCATCTTCGTAACTAGATGCTGCCACAGGATTGGTCGTCTTAAACGCGTCAAAGTGACTAGATGCTGCTGCACATTTGGTTGTCGTCACCGAGTCTACATGACTAGATGCTGCCGCACGATTGGTCGTCTTCACTGAGTGTTTGTGACGTGATGCTGCCGTGCGATTGGTAGATGACTACGTGACTAGATTCTGCCGCGTGATTAGTCGTCTTCAACACATCTGTGTGAACAGATACTGCCACGTAATAGGGGATTATCACGCTTACCGGAAGTTCCCGGATTTTGACACTTCCTCTTCCGGGCCATGTTAACAACAGCCGTTCCTGCTCTGTTATACTGTTTAAATCGGATAAACTCCAAACATACTTAAGAGACGCTTTCAGATGCTTGTGTGTTCTCAGCCGCACAAAGTTAGGCACGTTATCGAGCTGGCTAATGCTAACCTGCTAACACGACTGCGCAGTCTGCCAGCCACAAACAAACGTGTATCGTTTTATTATGAAGTTCGGTCCTTCACCGCGGCGAATCGGTCGTTTTAATCCACTTCTTCCTCAGCATCACTTCAGTCTGGAATGAAAACTTGGCATTGGCGTTTATCCGATTTACAAAGTTTAACAGAGTAGTAGCTGGCTGATTATTGTTAGCAGGTTAGCATTAGCCAGCTTGATGACGTGCCTAACTTTGTGCGGCTGAAAACACACAAGCATCTGAAAGCGTCTCCTTTATTGGCAGTCCCCAGTTGTTCCACTGGAAACGGGGGGGTACAGACCCGATTTTCAGATGTTTGTGTGTATTAAGACGCACAATGTTAAGCGCGTCAGTAAACGCTAGCTGGCTAATGCTAGCATGCTGTGAAGTGCTGGTGTTGTGCCCCACCGGCGACAAACAAACGTGTGATTTATTATAAAGTTCGGCCCTTCACCGCGGTGAATCGATCGCTTTGATCCAGCTTTTGATCCAGTATCACTTCAGTCTAGAATGAAAACTTAAGTATGTTTGGAGTTTATCCGATTTAAACAGTATAACAGAGCAGGAACAGCTGTTGTTAACATGGCCCGGAAGAGGAAGTGTCAAAATCCAGGAACTTCCGGTAAGCGTGATAATCCCCTATTGGTCGTCTTCACCACATCTACGTGACTAGATGCAGCCACACAATTGGTCGTTTTTACGGCGTCTACATGACCAGATGCTGCCGCACGATTGGTTGTCTCCACCGTATCTACGTGACTAGATGCAGCCACACAATTGGTCGTCTTTACGGCATCTACATGACCAGATGCTGCCGCGCGATTAGTCGTCTTCACCGCATCTACGTGACTAGATGCTGCCGCGTGACTGGTTGCATCACTGCACCTACATGACCACATGCTGCCGCTCGATTAGTCGTCTTCACCGCGTCTACGTGACTAGATGCTGCCGCAGGATTGATCGTCTTAAACGCGTCTACGTGACTAGATGCTACCACACATTTGGGTGTTGTCACCGAGTCTACATGACTGGATGCTGCTGTCCGACTGGTAGATGACTACATGACTAGATTCTGCAGCATGATTGGTCGTCTTCACCGCGTCTACATGACCAGATGCTGCCGCGTGATTGGTCGTCTTCACTGTGTCTACGTGACTAGATGCTGCCGCGTGACTGGCTCAGCCAGCTTTCTGTAGAGCAGCAGCCAATCAGCTGTGAGATGAGCGCTCCGTGTTTCCGTACCTGCACCACATTCTTCCCGATCATCAGTGACAGCACGTAGATGCCAGAGATCTCCTCCTCTATCATCTTCTTTATGGCTCCCATGCTGAGAGGGTTGCAGCAGCTGTCACCTGGTGGACAGGTGCACGTTCACGTCACATCACTGACACAGCTGACCTCCATCAAGACAGGTACTGGGACTAACCTGGGTCTACCTGGGAACATGACTGGTCTAACTGGGATCAGGCCAGCAACGTGAATGGGTACAAAAGAAGCATTTTACAGAGGCAGAGTTTCTCAGATGGATCCTCACCAGAAACAGGACCTCAACTGAACAGAAACATCCAGAGAAGAACTTCGGAAAGTCTTTAGATGATCCTGGAGTAAGTTAACTAGGTTAACTAAGTAAGTCTAGTCCGAAACTCTGGGTTAACTTAGTCAGAGTTTAGTTGGGAACTTTTGTTAAACTAAGTCTGAGTCTAGTCGGAAACTCTCAGTTAAATTAGTCAGAGTCTAGTCGGGAACTCTGGGTTACCTTAGTCCGAGTGTAGTCAGGGTCTCTGGGTTAACTAAGTCCGAGTGTAGTCGGGATCTCTGGGTTAACTAAGTCCGAGTGTAGTCGGGATCTCTGGGTTAACTAAGTCCGAGTGTAGTTGGGATCTCTGGGTTAACTTAGTCCGAGTTTAGTTGGGAACTTTTGTTTAACTTAGTCCATGTCTAGCCGGGAACCCAGAGATCCCGTTAGATCCAGTTAGATCCAGTTAACTCTGGGTTAACTTAGTCCGAGTCTAGTCGGGAACTCTGGGTTAACTAAGTCCGAGTGTAGTCGGGATCTCTGGGTCAACTTAGTCCGAGTTTAGTTGGGAACTTTTGTTTAACTTATTCCATGTCTTGTCGGGAACTGTGGGTTAACTTAGTCCGAGTCTAGTCGGGAACACTGGGTTAACTAAGTCCGAGTTTGTTTGGGAACTTTTGATTAACTTAGTCCATGTCTAGTTGGGAACTCTGGGTTAACTTAGTCCGAGTCTAATCGGGATCTCTCGGTTAACTTAGTCCGAATTAAGTTGGGAACTTTTGTTTAACTTAGTCCAAATCTAGTCGGGAACTATGGGTTTACTTAGTCCGAGTCTAGTTGGAAAGTCTGGGTTAACTCAGTCCAAGTCTAATCAGGAACTCTCAGTTCAATTAGTCCGAGTCAAGTCCAAAACTCTAGGTTAACTCCGTCTGAGTCTAATCGGGACCTCTGGGTTAACTTAGTCTTAGTCTAGTTGGGATCTCTGGTTTAACATAGTCAGAGTTTATTTGGGAACATCTGTTAAACTTTCAACTAAGTCCAAGTCTAGTCGGGATCTCTGGGTTAACTTAGTCTGAGTCTAGTCGGGAACTCAATATTAACTCAGTTCAAGTCTAGTCCGGAACTCTGGGTTAACTCAGTCCAAGTCTTGTCTGGATCTCTGGGTTAACTCAGTCCGAGTCTGGTCGGGATCTCTGGGGTTAACTTAGTCCGAGTCTAATCGGGACCTCTGGGTTAACTTAGTCTTAGTCTAGTTGGGAACTCGGGGTTTAACTTAGTAAGAGTTTATTTGGAAATGTTTGTTAAACTTGGTCCAAGTCAAGTTGGGAACTCTGTTAACTTAGTCCAAGTCTAGTCGGGATTTCTGGGTTAACTCAGTCTGAGTCTAGTCGGGAACTCAATAATAACTTAATCCGAGTCTAGTCCGGAACTCTGGGTTAACTCAGTCCAAGTCTAGTCAGGAACTCTCAGTTAAATTAGTCAGAGTCTAGTCGGAAACTCTGGGTTAAATTAGTCAGAGTTTAGTTGGGAACGTTTGTTAAACTTTAAAGTTAGTCTGAGTCAAGTTGGGAACTCTGGGTTAACTTAGTCTGAGTCTAGTCAGGATCTCTGGGTTAACTTAGTCCCAGTCTAGTCTGGATCTCTGGGTTAACTTAGTCCGAGTTTAGTTGGGAACCTTTGTTTAACTTAGTCCATGTCTAGTCGGCAACTCTGGGTTAACTCAGTCCAAGTCTTGTCGGGATCTCTGGGTTAACTTAGTCAGAGTTTAGTTGGGAACCTTTGTTTAACTTAGTCCATGTCTAGTCGGCAACTCTGGGTTAACTCAGTCCAAGTCTTGTCGGGATCTCTGGGTTAACTTAGTCAGAGTATAATCCAGTCCTCTTGGTTTACTTAGTCTTAGTCTAGTTGGGAACTCTGGTTTGACTTAGTCAGAGTTTATTTAGGAATGTTTGTTAAACTTAGTCCGAGTCTAGTCGGGAACTCTGGGTTAACTTGGTCCGAGTCAAGTCGGGATCTCTGGGTTAACTCAGTCCAAGTCTAGTCAGAAACTCTCAGTTAAATTAGTCTGAGTCTAGTCGCAAAACTCTAGGTTAACTCAGTCCAAGTCTAGTCAATAACTCTCAGTTAAATTAGTCTGAGTCAAGTCAGGAACTCTGGGTTAACTTGGTCCGAGTCAAGTCGGGATCTCTGGGTTAACTCAGTCCAAGTCTAGTCAATAACTCTCAGTTAAATTAGTCTGAGTCAAGTCAGGAACTCTGGGTTAACTTAGTCCGAGTCTAGTCGGGAACTCTGGGTTAACTTGGTCCGAGTCAAGTCGGGATCTCTGGGTTAACTCAGTCCAAGTCTAGTCAATAACTCTCAGTTAAATTAGTCTGAGTCAAGTCAGGAACTCTGGGTTAACTTACTCAGAGTTTAGTTGGGAACATTTGTTAGACTTAGTCCGAGTTAAGTTGGGAACTCTGGGTTAATTCAGACCGAGTCTAGTAGGAAACTTTGGGTAAACTTAGTCTAGTTCTAGTCTGTAACTCTCAGTTAAGTTAGTCCGAGTCTAGTCAGGAACTCTAGGTTAACTCAGTCCGAGTCTATTCGGGAACTCTGGGTTAACTCAGTCCGAGTCTAGTCGGGAACTCTGGGTTAACTCAGTCCGAGTCTATTCGGGAACTCTGGGTTAACTCAGTCCGAGTCTAGTCGGGAACTCTGGGTTAACTCAGTCCGAGTCTAGTCGGGAACTCTGGGTTAACTCAGTCCGAGTCTATTCGGGAACTCTGGGTTAACTCAGTCCGAGTCTAGTCGGGAACTCTGGGTTAACTCAGTCCGAGTCTATTCGGGAACTCTGGGTTAACTCAGTCCGAGTCTAGTCAGGAACTCTGGGTTAACTCAGTCCGAGTCTAGTCGGACTCAGTCTAAATATTCCCCTAAAGACCATGAGGAGTGGCCTGAGTCTGGTTCTGGTTCAGATACTGGATCTAGATTCCTGTGGGCCATGTTTCAGAGACTCAGCTGCTTCCTTCTTTACTGTTAAATAAAGAAATGAAAGCTGTATCGTGTAGCCTACCGGGAACAGGTAACCCAGTTTTCTGTTCCCGCTTCCCTTCGGCTGTTGGACTGAAACAATGAGGACCGAGTTCCTCATCAGGTCTTGCAGCTAATGTGGGAACCAGATGATGATGTTTCTCGTACTTTCATGCAGATTCTCATTTAAAGATGATTTTAAAGGATGAAAACTTGTGGTTATCTCTGCATAACGACAGAGAGGGCGAGAGTTCTTTACATAAAACATTAGAAGAGTCACAGCGGGGCGAAGAAGAAGCATAAAAGTAAAAGAACAAAAGAAGAGAAGCAGGATTTAAAATCATAACAAAAGAGGGAATATGGGGGATCTGGATTCCTGAATAAAACTTGGTGAGTCTTTCACGTGGGAGTAAATGAACTGTTTCAGCTGATCGGAGACTTTCTGGGAGTTTGTTCCAGACATGTGGAGCACAGAAGCTGAACACAGCTGATCCAGGTCTGGTTCTGACTCTGGGACTGACTAGGACTGCAACGATAAGTCGATTAGTTGATTAATTGGTGAATCACTGACTATCAAAATAGCCTGTGATCAATTTCATAATCGACTAATCATTTATTGTTTATAAGCTTTGTTTTTCCTCTCAACATCGCCGCTGTACCTTCCACTGCCTTGTCTGTCCGTCTGTCTGCTCAGCTGTTCATGAACAGTTCATTGACATAAACACAAACACCACCAGTCAAAAGTTTGGACATGTTTTCCATCAGATTCAATGAGAAAGTGTCCAAACTTTTGACTGGTTCTGTAAATATGCTGCAATTTTCGCATGATCCGATTACTCGACTAATCGACAAAATAATCTGTGATTAATCGATTACCAAAATAATAGTTTGTGACAGCCCTAGAACTGATAGAAGACCAGATCCCTTTGAGGAGTCTGGTGGGTTCGTACAGGGTCAGGAGGTCCTGAACCGTTCAGATCTTTATAGACCAGCAGCAGGACTTTGACGTCTGTCCTCTGGACCGGTCGCCAGAGTAAAGACCTCATAACTGGACTGATGTGGTCCAGGTTTCTGGTCTTAGTGAGAACTGGAGCAGCAGAGTTCTGAATGAGCTGCAGGTCTAACGGGTCACATGAGGACCTGGTTTCAGTAATCCCTCACCAAAGGTGCAGAAGTGGAGTTAAGACTTTCTTTTTCTCCATAATTACAGTTAATCTTTTCTATAAAATCTTTGTTTATTGTTTATTGTTTGTGTTTTGGGGACTCACCCATCCCATGCCACATGACCAGCGGGACCGTCCCGTTGCTGGAGCCCCGGACCGGGCTGGAGGCGACCAGCAGCACCGGGGCAGTCAGGAGGAGGACCGGGAGGAGGGCCATCCTGGACCTGGAGCCGTTCACACCAACAAAACCACGTAAATCAGCCAAACTGGGGCAGAAATAAACCCTGGTCTGGGTCCAGAACTGTTCCGGTGTAGGATCTGGTTTCAGTCCCTGGACCTGGAAGTTCCTGTTCCAGCCTCCAGCTGACATAACACATGCCAGGAGCTGCTGGCTTTGTGGAGATTTCAGCGTGTGAAGGACAAAGTCTGAAGACTTAAAGAAAACAGTTTGTCTCTGATGCTGCGTCAACAACAACAACAACAACAACGAGCTACCACAACTCTGATTTACGCCTCAGAAACTCAACTCTTACATGAAAAAACTCCTAATAATGTTGAAACCTTCACACGCTTCTCAGTAAGAGCAACGTTTGGATTAAAGCCGCTTAAATAACATTTAAAAGGTTAGAAAACAGAAACATTACTCACGTTCGTTCTTCCTGTTTAGCTGGTCGGCTGCTTGTCACGTGACTTTCATGTTTGGCGCCGACAGCCAATCAGATTGAAAAGGAGGGCGGGGCTTGAGGCTGAAGACCGTGATCATCAATAAACGTCGTAAATGTGGTGATTGATTGTAAGTCATCTGGGTCAGAAACAAGAAGCTTAATCCGAACCCTTCAGACGGTTTTACCGCCATGGTTTCATGAACAGACCGGAACAAACTGGTGGAAACATGCGCCATCTGCTGGTGAGGAGCTGGCACTGCGCTCTCTCAGACGGGGCGCTTTTTATTTTATTTATTTATTTATTTATTTGAGCAATGCGACACATTGTGTTGAAACAAAGTGGAGAGAGAGGAAAGCAAAACAAAAGGAATATAAAAGAAAATAAAGGAACACAAAAACACAAATAAATAAATTCATGAAATGACATGTTCATCTGGGACATAAAATCGGCCCGAGCATTTTGAATCAGGACTGGCCCACCAGATATCCATGACGCCAACTATGACGCCTCTGAATGAAAACAAGTGTTTGTACACTGTCTTGTAAAAAAAAAAAAAAAAATCCGTAATGTGCTGCTAGGTGGCTGCAGTTTGTAACTGTTTTATTGACATTACTTGTCAGATTAGGTTTTTCTTGGAGGATTTTTTATGCTGGTTTGAAGGGTGTGCAATTCAGGAGATTTTTCCTCATATATTTGGCTTTTTTCACTACTCTTATGATGTGTATCCATGGGAACGGAAAAGTTGTTTACCACCGGGAACTGTTAAAACTCTCCCAAATCAAGATTTTCAATGAAATAACACGCCAAATCCCAGTGGAGTTAAAGAGAAAGTGAAGAGGATGCAGGGCAGGGGTAAGGCAGAGAGAAAAACGGTGGAGATTTAAACCGTTTCTTCCAACTGTTGTGATGGGTAATGTGAGATCGCTAGCTAACAAGATGGACCAGCTTGAAGTGCTAACAAGGTCTCAGAAAGAGTACAGAGAATGCAGTATCATGTGTTTCACCGAGACATGGCTGCATGAACACATCCCGGACTGTAATGTGTCTGTACACGGCTTCAAGACGGTCCGTGCAGACCGAAATAAACAGCTCAGCGGGAAGCGGAAGGGAGGCAGAATTGCAGTGCTGGTCAATCAGCGTTGGTGCCATCCATGACATGTCACTGTCAAGGAGAAGATCTGCACAAGAGACATTGAACTGTTAACTGTGAGTTTTCGTCCATATTATTTACCCAGAGAGTTTGCCTGTGTTATTCTGGTAGCGGTTTATATAATACCAGGTACCGCACCAGAGACAGCCTGTGATGTCATCAGCTCCGTCGTGGCTAAACTACAAACACAGCATCCAAACTCTTTCATAGCGATCTCTGGAGACTTCAACAACGTCTCCCTCTCTGCTACGTTACCAACTTTCCAGCAGTTTGTCAGCTGCTCCACCAGAGAAAATAAGATGTTGGACTTATTTTATGCAAATACTAAGAATGCATACAGCTCCTCTGCCCTGCCTCCTCTAGGAAGATCAGATCATAATCTGGTTCTTCTCACCTCCACCTACAAGCCCATCGTTCAGCAGCAGCCAGTCATTAGGAGGACGATTAAAACCTGGTCTACTGAGGCTGAAGATGCTCTGAGAGGGTGCTTTGAGGCCACAGACTGGAATGTCCTCTGTGAACCTCATGGAGACGACATCAACACCATGACTGAGTGTGTGACAGATTACATAAACTTCTGTGTGGACAACATCGTTCCAACAAGAACAGTGAGGTGCGTCCCCTATAACAAACCCTGGATCACCAGTGACCTGAAAAAGCTGCTGAACATCAAAAAGAAGGCTTTCAGGGATGGAGACAGGGAGTTACTGAAGACCACACAAAAACAACTGAAAACACAGACTAAGAAGTGAAGGAGGACGACAGGAAGAAGTTGGAGAGCAGCTCCAGCAGAACAACGTGAGGGATGTGTGGTCGGGAATGAAGAAGATCACTGGCTTTAAGTTAAAGGGGGATCAGACTGACGGAGGTCTGGACAGAGCTAACGAACTGAACATGTTCTTCAATAGGTTCAGTTCCCCCCCTGCCGACAACCCAACATTCCACACACCCTCCATGAGCCCACAGCTTTCCTGTCCCACCTCCACTCTGTCACCCTGCACCTCAGTCATGGACCTGAACACAGCCTCCTCTCCCTCCACATCAGGACACCCTGAGACCTCCTCTGTCTCCACATCAGGACATCCTGAGACCTCCTCTGTCTCCACACCAGGACATCCTGAGACCTCCTCTGTCTCCACATCAGGACATCCTGAGACCTCCTCTGTCTCCACATCAGGACATCCTGAGACCTCCTCTGCCTCGACATCAGGACATCCTGAGACCTCCTCTGTCTCCACATCAGGACATCCTGAGACCTCCTCTGTCTCCACCTCCAGCCTGACTGTCTCCTGTGACCAGGTCAAGAAACAGCTAGAGAAACTGAACCGGAACAAGGCTGCAGGTCCAGATGGTGTCAGTCCCAGAGTTCTCAAGACCTGCTCAGAACAACTATGTCCGGTTCTGCAGCACCTTTTTAACACCAGCCTGAGACAGAACAGAGTTCCTGTGCTGTGGAAAACATCCTGTCTTGTTCCAGTCCCTAAAAAACCACAACCAGCTGAACCAGATGACTACAGACCAGAACCAGAACCAGATGACTACAGACCAGTTGCTCTGACATCTCACATCATGAAAGTCCTGGAGAGACTCTTACTGGCTCACCTCAACAAGCAAGTCAACACCTTTCAGGACCCATTACAGTTCACATATGGTAATGAGTTTGGAGTTGAAGACGCCATCATCTTCTTGCTTCAGAGAGCCCACTCTCATCTGGACCAGTCAGGCAGCACTTTGAGGGTCATGTTCTTTGATTTTTCAAGTGCCTTTAATACTATTCAGCCTGCTTTGCTATGTGAGAAGCTCTGAAGACTCTGCAGTTGTGGGGTGTATCAGTGATGGACAAGAAGCCGAGTACAGGGAACTGGTCAGTCAGTTTGTGAAATGGTAACAATCAGCTCATCTTAAATACCAGCAAGACTAAAGAGATGATTGTAGGACATTCCCCTACCGTACTCATGTACCGTTAACGACAGTATTCAGCTCTGCGCGTGCCTGTAGGCGACGCATCGGCGTAGCAGGAAAAATATTCCAGCTGATCTCCACATTCACGTCCCTGGTAGAGTTACAGTAGTCCAGCCCTGCTGTTTATCAGTGTATGTAGAAGATAACGCAGTGGCAATAACAATTACAAAACTGATCAAAGTGAAAATTAAAATTAAAGTAAAATCTTCATTTTCATTATTATTATTATTAGTAATGGTAATAACAATAACAGTAATAATAATAAAGATGACAATAACACATAATAATAATAATAAAAGGAAATCTGGTTTTAGGACGAACCACAGTACTGAGACGGCCCTTTTAAAGATTGTTAATGGTCTTTAATGTAACATGGACTCATGGAAACTTTCTGTTCTGGTTCTACTGGATCTCCGCCTTTGACACAGCAGACCACCAGATTTTGTTAGACAGACTCAGGTGTCTGGTGGGCCTCTCTGGTACCGTTTTAAAATGGTTTTACTCCTACCTCACAGGTCGACAACTTTTAGTAAGTTTGGATACATGCTCCTCAAGGATCTGTGAAATTGAGTGTGGGGTTCCCCAAGGTTCAATTTTAGGCCCAATACTTTTTAATCTTTACATGTTACCACTTGGGGACGTCATCAGGAGACACGGCATTGACTTTCACAGCTATGCTGATGATACTCAGCTTTACACCGCCGTGTCTCCTGATGACCTGGAGCCAGTTAACACCCTTTTAAACTGTATTTTAGATGTAAAGTCATGGATGGCAGAGAACTTCTTACAGGTCAACCAGGACAAGACTGAAGTTTTAATTATCGGTCCTGAAGACAAGAGAGATCATTTTAATAAAATTACAGAATTTTAATCCTTCTTAGTGTGTGAGAAACTTGGGTGTTCTTTTCTACTCTGAGCTGAATTTTATTCCACATATCAGAAATGTCACAAAGACAGGTTTTTATCATCTTAAAAACATCACCAGTCGCCCATTTCTCTCTCCTGCCAGCACGGAGGTGCTGATGCTTTTATTTCCAGTAGAATAGACTACTGTCATGCCCTGCTCTCTTCTCTTCCTAAAAAGTCTGCTTCCAGCTTACAGTTACTGCAGAACTCAGCGGCACGAGTTCTGACGAGGACCAGAGGGCGGGAACACATTACAGCAGTTTTAAAATCGCTGCATTGGCTCCCCGTGCGTTTCAGGATTGATTTTAAGCTTCTTTTAATAGTTTATAAATGTCTTCATGGTCTTGGGCCTTCTTATTTATCTAACCTACTTCTAAACTATGAACCGTCGCGGACCCTGAGGTCCTCTGGTACCGGCCTTTAGTTGTTCCCAAAGTCAGGACAAAAACCCACGGCGAGGCTTCTTTCCACCATTATGGGCCTCGTCTGTGGAACAGCCTGCCTGAGAAGCTCAGGGCTGCAGAGACTGTTGATGCTTTTGCTCAAGACCTTTTTAATAAACCATTTAATTAGTCATTTGTATTTTCGGCTGTTTTATTCATCGATTTATCGTGTTATTATGGTTCTGATTTTACAAACATGTCATATTAGCTGTTTTTATTACTCTTATGTCCATATTTTAATACTTGTAGTTCTTATTTGTTCTTATCGACATTTATTTGATTTAGTCTTTAACATCAACTCCAGTGTTTTCCTCATGGGGGGGCCTCCACGCTGGGAGCTTTGCTTTTTGGTCTGTGGGGTTGTTTCCATTGGGGGGCTCTCTTGGTTGGGGTGGCTGGAGGGTCCTGCTCTGCAATTGTATGGTGGTGGTGTGGGCCCCTCATGGCCGGGACCTGGGGGGTCCCCCTGGTGGGGGCTTCGGAGACCATGGTGGCTCCCAGTGTGGACGGATCCCCAAGATATCGTTTCCTCACAGCAGCATCACACCAGGTTCTATTTATTAAGTTATGACAAATACTGAGGGAGGGTGTGTGCATGTGCATGTGTGTGTGTGTGTGTGTGTGCATGTGTGTGTGTGTGTGTGTGTGTGTGTGGGGGGGGGGGGGTTTGTCTGTCATTTTGTTGAAATAATTATTTTAATATGTAAAGCACTTTGTGCTACATTTGTATGAAAAGTGCTTTATAAATAAATTTCATTCATTCATTCAAATAAAACGGAAACGTAAAATCTTCACTTTCAATGTTCATTATTATTATTATTATTATTATTATTATTATTATTATTATTATTATTATTATTATTATTATTATTATCATTATCATCATCATCATCATCATCATTATTATTATTATTATCATTATTATCATTATCATTATCATTATCATTATCATTATCATCATCATCATCATCATTATTATCATTATTATTATTAATAATAATAATGATAAGTTTGGCGCGTTCTGGTGTTTATCCAGCAGATGGCAGAATGTTCCCACAAAACTGAGGAGGACCGCGCTTCTTCATCCTCCCCTCTCAGATCAGCACGCTGCAGCTCCTCTTCCACACATGCAGAGGAGGCCTTCATCACTTCACCTCCTCATCCTCATCAACAGGCCGCAGACCTCCGGCGTGGAGCCCAGAAAGATGATCCTGGACCAGGGAAGGGGGTCCTGGAGGCTGCAGTCTGACGGTGACCACAAAGTCAACGTCACAAGGTTGCTGGAGGAGGAAGAGGGGGAGGAGGAGGAAGAGGAGGAGGAGCTCCAGCATCCTGGGGAAGGATGGAGGAGTGAGCAGAGATCAAATGAACTCATGATGAAGTGAAGGAGGAGGAGGAGGAGCTCCCAGCAACGCTCTCCTTCACGCGCCGCAGCCTCCTCAGTTGGTGGAAAGTCTTTTAACTCTTCAGCTGCGCGCGAGCGTCTCCAGAAGAAGCGCGAGGAGCGGTGAGTTCACCTTTACTAACAGATTTACACCTGAAACAGACAACAATCCTTCCCGCCAACTGTTTATTCAACCACACTAACCTGAAGCAGGTGTCTTACCTGCGCATGCGCACACGTACCCACCTGTTTAAATGTAAATTACTCTCATTCCCGGTTAAATCAGCTGTTTTCTCAATCTTAAAGTGGTCATAAGTTTTAATGAATTCGATTAATGATCGATAACGGATCGATACATTGACAGCAGGTTGCCAGGTTGGTAAAATCCCCCTGATAGCCAGGGAAGTGCTGAAGAGAGGAGGACCGGAAATGTCAAACATTTTAGTTTTTTCTTTCAGATTAAAGTGAAACACAGGTGATGACGTCAAGGAGGATTTTAATTTTGTATGGGCATACCGATACCCTGAAGTCGATACTAAGATACCAGCTTTACAGAATATCATTTCAATACTTTTTGAGTATGGAGATACCATGGTACACATACAAAAAAGGAGTCTTTTCCACTTCTGAGAGTTCTAGGCAAAAAATGATGTGAAAGCAGCCAGATTCTAGCTTCTGTGTCACATGATGGTGGTAGCCTATCAGATTCTAGCTTCTGTGTCACATGATGGTGGTAGCCTATCAGATTCTAGCTTCTGCATCACATGATGGTGGTAGCCTATCAGATTCTAGCTTCTGTGTCACATGATGGTGGTAGCCTATCAGATTCTAGCTTTTGTATCACATGATGGTGGTAGCCTATCAGATTCTAGCTTCTGCATCACATGATGGTGGTAGCCTATCAGATTCTAGCTTCTGTATCACATTATGGTGGTAGCCTATCAGATTCTAGCTTTTGTATCACATGATGGTGGTAGCCTATCAGATTCTAGCTTCTGCATCACATGATGGTGGTAGCCTATCAGATTCTAGCTTCTGTATCACATGATGGTGGTAGCCTATCAGATTCTAGCTTTTGTATCACATGATGGTGGTAGCCTATCAGATTCTAGCTTTTGTATCACATGATGGTGGTAGCCTATCAGATTCTAGCTTCTGTATCACATGATGGTGGTAGCCTATCAGATTCTAGCTTTTGTATCACATGATGGTGGTAGCCTATCGGATTCTAGCTTTTGTATCACATGATGGTGGTAGCCTATCAGATTCTAGCTTCTGTATCACATGATGGTGGTAGCCTATCGGATTCTAGCTTCTGTATCACATTATGGTGGTGATTCTAGTGTTGACTGGGATTAAAGGTTCCAATGCTGACTGGGATTAAAGGATCTAATGCTGACTGGGATTAAAGGTTCTAGATGCTGACTGGGATTAAAGGTTCTAGATGCTGACTGGGATTAAAGGATCTAGATGCTGACTGGGATTAAAGGTTCTGATGCTGACTGGGATTAAAGGATCTAATGCTGACTGGGATTAAAGGTTCTAGATGCTGACTGGGATTAAAGGTTCTAGATGCTGACTGGGATTAAAGGTTCTAGAAGCTGACTGGGATTAAAGGTTCTAGAAGCTGACTGGGATTAAAGGTTCTGATGCTGACTGGGATTAAAGGTTCTGATGCAGACAGGGGGTAAAGGTTCTGATGCTGACTGGGATTAAAGGTTCTGTTCGGCTCGTTTCTAAAAGGGCTATTGAGCTGTCAGATGAAGTTTTTCTCTAACAGTCTCTCTCAGTCATGTTGGACGTGAGTCGCTGTGGTGGATGTTTGGGAGTTCATGGGTCTGAATCTGCCAAATAAATCTGTGATAACGAGAATAAAAGCTTTTGATGTTCATGAGCAGAACAAGGAGACCTCTGAGGACACGTCTCCTGAGACCTGGACCGGCTCAGAGCAAAGATGCTGAATAATATCTGAAGTGTTTCACACACTGGTCTGGTCCAAGCTGGAGTCCCGTCATCATCCCCCCCTCATAGTTTCCATCACGTCTTCCCCGTGTTCTGGTCCGTGTTGACTCAGACAAGGCTGCGTTCTGCCTGGAGGAGATGTGCTGTTGTTCATCCAGAGAGGAATTCCTGACTCTCTGTGGGTGGGGGGGTGGGGGGGTGGATGCCTTTTCTGTGTTGCAACCACACGGCTTTGCCACGTTCCAACCACAGCAGCATTCCTGAGACATTCCCGGGTCGGGTGACTCGGTTCTGGCAGACGAGCCTCTGGACGGGAGGAGTTTTAATTTCCACCAACGGCGTCTCATCACGAGACTGTCTCACACTCATCGCTGTCCTCTCCATTCCTGGTCCTGCCACGCGACCCCCCCAGCAGGAGATCTGACAGACATGTCTGCTGAGAGAGATGAAGGACGGAGTGTCCAATCAGGAGACGGCGTGGACGCTGAGATGAAGGACGGAGCGTCCAGTCAGGAGACAGCGTGGACGCTGAGATGAAGGACGAAGCGTCCAATCAGGAGACGGCGTGGACGCTGAGATGAAGGACGGAGCGTCCAATCACGAGACGGCGTGGACGCTGAGATGAAGGACGGAGCGTCCAATCAGGAGACGGCGTGGACGCTGAGATGAAGGACGGAGCGTCCAATCAGGAGACGGCGTGGACGCTGAGATGAAGGACGGAGCGTCCAGTCAGGAGACGGCGTGGACGCTGAGATGAAGGACAGAGCGTCCAGTCAGGAGACAGCGTGGACACTGAGATGAAGGACGAAGCGTCCAATCAGGAGACGGCGTGGACGCTGAGATGAAGGACGGAGCGTCCAATCAGGAGACGGCGTGGACGCTGAGATGAAGGACGGAGCGTCCAATCAGGAGACGGCGTGGACGCTGAGATGAAGGACGGAGCGTCCAACCAGGAGACGGCGTGGACGCTGAGATGAAGGACGGAGCGTCCAACCAGGAGACGGCGTGGACGCTGAGATGAAGGACGTCCGGTCAGGAGAAGGACCACAGCGTGGATCATTACGATGATGATGATGACGATGAGGCGAGATGGAAATATTGCGATATCAGCAATATCCAGATGTTGACCTGATCTGATATACGATATTGATACCAATACTTTTTATGAGGGCTGTCAAAATATCAGATTTTTGCAAAGATTCTGGGGAATCTAGACACTATTTTAACTCATTAATGCACAAACAACCAAACTATCATCCATCCCATAATAATCTGAATGTGTCATTATTTGCATGAGAAGCTGATATCTGGCATGTAGATATCTGGTCACCAGGTGAACCGGATCCACCAGAAACCAGTTTATCCTCCATATTTATGAGGATTCTCATAGTTTTCAAGACTTGCATTGAACTTTCGATATTGTCACACGAGTATCGATCAATATCGATACCAACATTGGTAACGATATTTGTGTCGATCTGCCAATCATTAGAACTAGTCTCCGAAGACCCAGACTGGTTTATGAGACGATACACGCGTCATAGTGAACCAGAACCAGAACCTGGACCTGAACCTGGACCTGGACCTGAACCTGAACCTGAACCTGAACCTGGACCTGGACCTGAACCTGAACCTGGACCTGGATCTGGACCTGGACCTGGACCTGGACCTGAGCCTGGACCTGAACCTGAACCTGGACCTGGACCTGGACCTGAGCCTGGACCTGAACCTGGACTTGAACCTGGACCTTTACATGGACTTGGACCTGAACCTGGACCTGAACCTGGACCTGGACCTGGACATGGACATGGACATGGACCTGGACCTGGACCTGAACCTGAGCCTGGACCTGAACATGGACCTGAACGTGGACCTGGACATGGACCTGAGCCTGGACCTGAACCTGGACCTGGACCTGGACCTGAGCCTGGACCTGGACCTGGGCCTGGACCTGGACCTGGACCTGGACCTGGACCTGAACCTGAACCTGGACCTGAACGTGGACCTGGACCTGGACCTGAGCCTGGACCTGAACCTGAACCTGGACCTGGACCTGGACCTGAGCCTGGACCTGGACCTGGACCTGGGCCTGGACCTGGACCTGGACCTGGACCTGGACCTGAGCCTGGACCTGAACCTGAACCTGGACCTGGACCTGGACCTGGACCTGAGCCTGGACCTGGACCTGAGCCTGGGCCTGGACCTGGACCTGGACCTGGACCTGAGCCTGGACCTGGGCCTGGGCCTGGACCTGGACCTGAACCTGGACCTGAGCCTGGACCTGGACCTGGGCCTGGACCTGGGCCTGGACCTGGACCTGGACCTGGACCTGGACCTGAGCCTGGACCTGGACCTGAGCCTGGACCTGGACCTGGACCTGGACCTGAGCCTGGACCTGGACCTGAGCCTGGACCTGAACCTGGACCTGGACCTGGACCTGAGCCTTGACCTGGACCTGAGCCTGGACCTGGACCTGGACCTGGACCTGGACCTGAGCCTTGACCTGGACCTGGACCTGAACCTGGACCTGGACCTGAGCCTTGACCTGGACCTGAGCCTGGACCTGGACCTGGGCCTGGGCCTGGGCCTGGGCCTGGGCCTGGGCCTGGACCTGGACCTGAGCCTGAGCCTTGACCTGGACCTGAGCCTGGACCTGGACCTGAGCCTGAACCTGAACCTGGACCTGAGCCTGAGCCTTGACCTGGACCTGGACCTGGACCTGGACCTGGACCTGAGCCTGGACCTGGACCTGGACCTGAGCCTGAACCTGAACCTGGACCTTAGCCTGGACCTGGACCTGAGCCTGAACCTGGACCTGGACCTGGACCTGAGCCTTGACCTGGACCTGAGCCTGGACCTGGACCTGGGCCTGGGCCTGGGCCTGGACCTGAGCCTGGACCTGGACCTGGACCTGGACCTGAGCCTGGACCTGGACCTGAGCCTGGACCTGGGCCTGGGCCTGGACCTGAACCTGGACCTGGACCTGAGCCTGGACCTGAGCCTGGACCTGGACCTGGGCCTGGACCTGGGCCTGGACCTGGACCTGGACCTGGACCTGGACCTGAGCCTGGACCTGGACCTGAGCCTGGACCTGGACCTGGGCCTGGGCCTGGGCCTGGGCCTGGACCTGGACCTGAGCCTGGACCTGGACCTGAGCCTGAGCCTTGACCTGGACCTGAGCCTGGACCTGGACCTGAGCCTGAACCTGAACCTGGACCTGAGCCTGAGCCTTGACCTGGACCTGGACCTGAACCTGGACCTGGACCTGGACCTGAGCCTGGACCTGGACCTGAGCCTGAACCTGAACCTGGACCTTAGCCTGGACCTGAGCCTGGACCTGGACCTGGACCTGGACCTGGACCTGAGCCTTGACCTGGACCTGAGCCTGGACCTGGACCTGGGCCTGGGCCTGGGCCTGGGCCTGGGCCTGGGCCTGGACCTGAGCCTGGACCTGGACCTGGACCTGGACCTGAGCCTGGACCTGGACCTGAGCCTGGACCTGGGCCTGGGCCTGGACCTGAACCTGGACCTGGACCTGAGCCTGGACCTGAGCCTGGACCTGGACCTGAGCCTGGACCTGGACCTGGACCTGGACCTAAGCCTGGACCTGGACCTGAGCCTGGACCTGGACCTGGACCTGGACCTGGGCCTGAGCCTGGACCTGGACCTGAGCCTGGACCTGGACCTGGACCTGAGCCTGGACCTGGACCTGAGCCTGGACCTGAGCCTTGACCTGGACCTGGACCTGGACCTGGACCTGAGCCTGGACCTGGACCTGGACCTGGACCTGGACCTGGCTGATGGAGGGGAAAGCTGTACGTTTAAACTCATCCATCCCTCTGATCAGCCCGCAGAGCGCAGCCGGGGGTCCGTAAACAGCCCCGAGGCCGCGGGGAGTGATGTCGTCATGGTGACGGTGGCTTCATCATGATGTGGTCTGTGAGCCAGACACCCGTCTGCATTCCTCCATGAGGAAAATGAAGCTCAGAGCTCAGGAGACGGCCGGCGGCAGGTTGTGGAGGACGAGTGGGAGACGTGAGACATGTATAAACACGGACGTCGTATCCGGTCACGTCTGAATACAGCGAAGCCAGGTGGGTGTGTCCCACCGCCGCCATCTTTCCGTGTCAAGTGTGTCGTCACTCCTGGAAAATACTAAAATGGGTAAAGTGTGGTCTCGGGACAAATGATTGACAGCTGACGGCTAAATGCTAACCGAGCTAACTGGAACCTAACAGGAGCTAACGAAGATTAGCCTCCTGAGTGGTGGATAAAGACACGTTTGGACTGTTAGCTGCTAAAAACCACCATGTTGCTGCTCTGCTGCAGACTGAGACCTTACTGAGAGCTAACAAGGAGCTAACTGTTAGCCTGCAGGCCGACATCCGGTCTGTCACATGTCAATCAAAAGAACACGCCCCAAATTATGTTAATTTCAAGATGAAATAACATCTGAACGAATGATTTATTAATAATTCACCCCCCTCACAGTTGAAATGAAGGTAAACTTGACCTATTAAACCTAAAATGATGTTTGAACCAGACTGTAAACATGTTTATTTCCGCTGTAAACATGTTTATTCCTGTTGTAAACATGTTTATTTCCGCTGTAGACATGTTTATTCCTGTTGTAAGCATGTTTATTCCTGTTGTAAACATGTTTATTCCTGTTGTAAACATGTTTATTTCTGCTGTAAACGTGTTTATTTCCGCTGTAGACATGTTTATTCCTGTTGTAAACATGTTTATTTCTGCTGTAGACATGTTTATTATTGTTGTAAACATGTTTATTCCTGTGGTAAACATGTTTATTCCTGTTGTAAACATGTTTATTCCTGTTGTAAGCATGTTTATTCCTGTGGTAAACATGTTTATTCCTGTTGTAAGCATGTTTATTCCTGTTGTAAGCATGTTTATTCCTGTTGTAAACATGTTTATTCCTGTTGTAAACATGTTTATTTCCGCTGTAGACATGTTTATTCCTGTGGTAAGCATGTTTATTCCTGTTGTAAACATGTTTATTCCTGTGGTAAACATGTTTATTCCTGTTGTAAACATGTTTATTCCTGTTGTAAACATGTTTATTTCTGCTGTAAACGTGTTTATTTCCGCTGTAGACATGTTTATTCCTGTTGTAAACATGTTTATTTCCGCTGTAGACATGTTTATTATTGTTGTAAACATGTTTATTCCTGTGGTAAACATGTTTATTCCTGTTGTAAACATGTTTATTCCTGTTGTTAACATGTTTATTCCTGTTGTAAGCATGTTTATTCCTGTGGTAAACATGTTTATTCCTGTTGTAAGCATGTTTATTCCTGTTGTAAACATGTTTATTCCTGTTGTAAACATGTTTATTTCTGCTGTAAACGTGTTTATTTCCGCTGTAGACATGTTTATTCCTGTTGTAAACATGTTTATTTCCGCTGTAGACATGTTTATTATTGTTGTAAACATGTTTATTCCTGTGGTAAACATGTTTATTCCTGTTGTAAACATGTTTATTCCTGTTGTAAACATGTTTATTCCTGTTGTAAGCATGTTTATTCCTGTGGTAAACATGTTTATTCCTGTTGTAAGCATGTTTATTCCTGTTGTAAACATGTTTATTTCTGCTGTAAACATGTTTATTCCTGTGGTAAACATGTTTATTTCCGCTGTAGACATGTTTATTTCTGCTGTAAATGTGTTTATTCCTGTTGTAAACATGTTTATTTCTGCTGCAAACATGTTTATTCCTGTTGTAAACATGTTTATTTCCGCTGTAAATGTGTTTATTCCTGTTGTAAACATATATATTTCCGCTGTAGACATGTTTATTCCTGTTGTAAACATGTTTATTTCTGCTGTAAACATGTTTATTTGTTGCTCCCGTATGAAGGTGGTGAGGACGACACGGAGCTGAACCTGCTGCAGACTGTTGGGACCATTTTGGTTTGAACAAAGAGTCTAAACGAAAGTTTAAGCCGCTTTCTAACTCAGGTTTTTCAGGCAGAGTTCAGATGAGGTCCAACACGAATAACATCCATGTTTTAACCAGAAAAATGCCGTTTTGGGTGGTGACTCTTGTACCAAGTTATTATGATAGTGATAGAACAATGAGACAGAACAGAGTTCCAATACTGTGGACAACATCCTGGCTGTTTCTCAGCATGCGTACTTGTGTGTACTTGTGTGTACTTGTTCGCACTTGGACCCATTACAGTTCGCATATCGTAATGGGCTTGGGGTTGAAGACGCCATCATCTTCCTGCTTCAGAGAGCCCACTCTCATCTGGACCAGTCAGGCAGCACTTTGAGGGTCATGTTCTTTGATTTTTCAAGTGTCTTTAATACTATTCAGCCTGCTCTGCTATGTGAGAAGCTCCATAACTTCCAGGTGGATCCTCCACAACCACCTGGATTTACGACTACCTAACAAACAGACCACAGTTTGTGAGACTGAAAGGTTGTGTGTCTGAGATGGTGGTCAGCAGCACTGGAGCACCACAAGGGACTGTACTCTCACCATTCCTCTTTACACTGTACACCTCAGACTTCCAGTACAACTCTGATCCTGTCATCTGCAGAAATACTCTGATGACTCTGCAGTTGTGGGGTGTATCAGTGATGGACAAGAAGCCGAATACAGGGAACTGGTCAGTCAGTTTGTGAAATGGTAACAATGAGCTCATCTTAAATACAAGCAAGACTAAAGAGATGATTGTTGACTTCAGGAGGAGCAAGAATAAGCAGCATAGTCCTGTCTACATCCTGGAAGAGGAGGTGGAGGTGGTGGAGAACTACAAATACCTGGAGTTCAGCTGGACAACAGACTCGACTGGAAATGCAACAGTGACTACATCTACAAGAAAGATCTGAGCAGACTCTACTTCTTAAGGAAGCTGAGATCATTCAACGTCTGCACCAAGATGTTGCAGATCTTCTACAAGTCTGTTGTGGAAAGTGCAATTAGCTTTGCAGCATCTGCTGGGGAAGCAGCATCAGAATCAGAGACTTGAAGAAACTGAACAAGCTGATCAACAAAGCTGGTTCTGTGCTGGGGAGAACTCTGGAGCCGCTGGAGCAGATCGTTCAGAAAAGAATGCTGCACAAGCTGATGAAGATGATGGAGGATTCTTCATCCTCTCCACAACACGGTGAAGAATCAACAGAGTGTGTTCAGTGGGAGGCTGCGTCAAGTTTGCTGTAGGACGGAGAGATACAGAAATTCATTCCTGCCAGCAGCATCACCCTGAAGAACAAGACTGACTGATTATTATTGTTGCACTGTTAGTTTTTATATTATTGTCATGTTGTAAATATGTTATATTGTTAGAAAAAAAGAAAATAAAGGAGTCAGCATTACAACATTGAATTTCCCTCCTGGGTTAAATGAAGTATTTTTCATTTCTTTTCATAGAAACACAAAACAGCAACGCTGAGTCTGTATTTTTTTTATAAACTCCGACCTCAGCTTGACCTACGTTCTCTAAATAAGGTCATAGCCAAATAAGGTGTAGCCAATCAAAATGAAATCAACTTGGTCTCTGGGTAAAGCTGCATATCATTACTGCACCCAAACGTTTTACTGAGGAAGGAGGTGTAGCTGCCAAAACAACCCCCCCGCTGTAAAAAGTGCCGTATTTCCATCTGCAGTAATGTCACCTACATGAACCAGTTTTTACTGCTATGATGTCATCACTGCTTTAAAACACAACAATCTCTGTGTGTTTCGTCAGGTTGCTTTACATTTTTACTAATGACGAGTGTTCGGCCGTAGACTGCAGTGCAAACAGGCTTTTTGCCCCCTGGTTGCCTAGCAACTGCCAATGTTTGTAAACGGGAAATCATCTATGAAACGTGCACGATGAGGCGGAAATCGCCTCCTCTGTCCAGCCAAGCGACAGGCGACATTCGTGCATGTGAAAGTCCGCACTCGTTCACGTAGATGTGCACACGGGAGTTTGCGACGCGACAACAGAAATCTCCTGCTGATTTCGTGCTCGTGGACGTAAACTGGATCATTTGTAGGTTTTAAAAATGTCAGCAGTTCTCTCAGATCTGAACTTCAGCTACGCCACTGAGTGAAACGTCGCATCAGGACGTTTTCTTTCATCAGTGGGGATTTTAATCACCAGGGCTGAGTTCAAAAGTCGGTTATTTTTAACCAGCCGTTAAATACATTCAACCGACTGTTAACTTTAACAGTCCGGTCATCTTGTTGTTCAAGCTCAGTTATTTTTAACCAGGTGTTATCTTACGAACTTTTTGCAATACCAAAACTAAACAAAATGGGGAATTGTGGGATACATTGGTGCTAACCAGTGACGCTAACCACATGGTTAACTTTTACAGTGCCGTTAGTTGACAGCATGCTTTGAACAATGCATATTTAATGGTCGGTTAGCTAACGGCAGGTTAACGATTTCACCGACCGTTAGGGGTTAACCACTGGTTAAAGTAACCGAGAACTGAACAACCGGGCCCTGGTTCCGTGATGAAGTTCAGAAATGTGAACGTCACATTTCACCTACTAGCTTCATTTCATGCTAAACTTACTTTGATGTGAATTAGAATTGTAATGCAAAAAATGCATTTTTTTTTGCCTGTTTTGAATTTTACCCAAGTACAAATACCCCCCCCTGCTGCTTTGCACACCCTGACTTTTAGCAGAACGTTCCCTCGGTTCCTTCGGTTCCTTTGGAGCCTCACACGTCTGCACAGCTGCTCCATCCGATCTGCAGGACGGAGCTGATGCAGCCAAACCTCTGAGACAGCAGACATGTCTGTTCACAGGGAGGGACAGACAGACATTTGTCACTGGGGGGGCCATAAGTAGATACCTCAGAGTGCATGATATATATTATATAGAGATCCAACTGTAAGGGTAGTTTGTGTCTGAAATAAGAAGGGACAGTGGTTTGGAAGCAGCAGCTTTCTCTCCTCAATCACATCTCAGTGAGAAAAGTGGGATTTTCTACTTCTGCACGTCCGATCTGAAAAAATCCAACTGTAAGGGCTAGTTCGTGGTTAAGTGCCACCCGGTTAAAGCGTGGGGGTGGCCAGTGAGTCTGATCCGCCTGGAGAGTCGAGTCGTCCGCCCCCCCCCCCCATCTGGGGATGTTTGGAAATCTGAAAGTTCTCAAACGTCTATTTTTGCTGCCTGAATGTGGATGATGTCAGACCGGGTCCATGGCAGCCGCTGAGACACCATAAACAAACACGAAGACCAGGACCTGAGGCGGACCCACCAGGACCCAGCAGGACCCGGCAGGACCCGGCAGGACCCAGACTGGACCCACCAGGACCCACCAGGACCCAGCAGGACCCAGCGAGACCCGGCAGGACCCACCAGGATCCAGCAGGACCCAGCGAGACCCGGCAGGACCCAGACTGGACCCAGACTGGACCCAGACTGGACCCAGACTGGACCCGGCAGAACCCAGACTGGACCGTGGTGGGAAGCTGTTTACACGCTTGTTTGTGTTGGAAATCCCCATCAGGCCTGGTTCATTGGCTCTGATCAGGGTTCCCTCTGGCTTCCTCCCACCGTCCAGACAGGATGTCAGAACAGAATAAAACTTTATTGTCTGTTCAGTGGAACAAACATTCTCCTTTTAACACAGCAGATGAAAAAGATTCCTAAAAATAAAACCACACTGTGTTAAAAAGCTTAACTGGTTCCTCTAAATGCTCATCGCACTGAAAACAATCGGATCTTACCAAGTAGATTTTCTCATTTCTAACCAAAATATCTCATCACATCAAAATAAGACAAATCACCCAAAGAGAAACATTCAGAGAGATACAGGAACTAGTTTTAAAACGATGAAATCTCAGAAAAATGCTCGTTCTGTTGGCAGTTTCTCTTTGCTGATTACGATCTCGGCCGCTCTTAAAGCAGCCGTTACCGATGCGGCATCGTGACACCACGTTTTTAGTGCTGGATGAGGTGATGGAACCCTGAAATACAAGACAGACCCACCATTAATCAAAATCAAATATTATTCCAATCTCTAAATCAGGGCTGTCCAATCCGGGGCCCGGGGGCCAAAGTTGGCCCGCATGCTATTATTGTTGGCCTGCGACCAATTATCATTATATTCAAAATTTAGATTTTTTGAGCGATGTGAAAAGTTGTTTTGTATTTATTCAATGTTGCACTTCCCCTGCTGACCACTGCATTGCATTGTGGGAAGGGGGGGCTCAGATCTGGAAGCCCATGATCAGAGAATAAATGTCGGTAGATGAAAGGCAGCAGCACACTGACAATTTCAGTCGTCTGGAACATGAGAACTTTTGCAGAACCTGATTTTAAAGCAGAATGTCTGATATTCCAGCAGACAGTCGCTGTTTTCAAAGGACGATAATCTGTTTATATATTTGTGGTCTCATGGAGCTTTGAATCTTTGTTTTACTAAATGTTTTTGAGGGCCCATCCGGATATTCAGTCATTTCAGGCTGTAAAAAAAGTGTTATTCATTTTCCACATCACCTTGTATGAGGTTTTATTTCGGGCAATTATGCTAAGAAAGCGCTAAGAATATTGAAGTTCATACGCTGCAACACTGAATTTTTAGTTTTGGCCAAGCGGCAACTTCCCGCGGCCGACTATGACCCTCCCCGGAAAAAGCCTTCATCCGCGAGGGGCTGCAAGTCTGAGCAAACCCCAAAGACTCCCATGTTAAAAAGACCAACTTCACAGCATGGTGTTTTAACTAGGGGGGGGCTGCCAAATGAATGAATGAATGACGTCATTTTCCCCCATGCGCGTGATTCGCCAGATCATGTCATTTGTTGACGAGAGTGGAATCATGTTTTGTTTTTTCCCACTTATTGATCAATAATCTCATCTGCGTCTTTTCCTGCTGCAGAGAAAAAGCTCGAACACCTCATTACATAAATCTCATTTTTCACTTCACATAAGAAAACAACAGGACAGGCTCTGTGAACTTTCATTTTCTATATCACTGATGAGGCTGTTAAATGTGTCTGCTGTTTAAATCCAGTAAAATCTTTTACAAAAAGAAAATTTAGAGGTATGTTGGTGTGAAAAAAACAATTCATTAATTAGATTTCTATCTTGCAGTTACACTGCAGGCATTAACCTAATATTTTTTTTATTTGTTTCTCTTTTCTGTTTCAGCAGAAATAAATGTGTTTACAACAAGAATAAACACGTTTACAGCAGGAATAAACATGTTTACAGCAGGAATAAACATGTTTACAGCAGGAATAAACACGTTTACAGCAGAAATAAACACGTTTACAGCAGGAATAAACATGTTTACAGCAGGAATAAACACGTTTACAGCAGGAATAAACACGTTTACAGCAGGAATAAACACGTTTACAGCAGAAATAAACGCGTTTACAGCAGAAATAAACACGTTTACAGCAGAAATAAACACGTTTACAGCAGAAATAAACACGTTTACAGCAGGAATAAACACGTTTACAGCAGGAATAAACGCGTTTACAGCAGAAATAAACACGTTTACAGCAGGAATAAACACGTTTACAGCAGAAATAAACACGTTTACAGCAGAAATAAACACGTTTACAGCAGAAATAAACACGTTTACAGCAGGAATAAACACGTTTACAGCAGGAATAAACATGTTTACAGCAGGAATAAACACGTTTACAGCAGAAATAAACATGTTTACAGCAGGAATAAACACGTTTACAGCAGGAATAAACACGTTTACAGCAGAAATAAACACGTTTACAGCAGAAATAAACACGTTTACAGCAGGAATAAACATGTTTACAGCAGGAATAAACATGTTTACAGCAGAAATAAACATGTTTACAGTCTGGTTCTAATCATTTTAGGTTTAATAGGTCAAGTTTACCTTCATGTCAACTGTGAGGGGGGTGAATGTTTTTATAATTCCTTTGTTTAGATGTTTTTTTATCTTGAAATTAACATAATTTGGGGCGTGTCCTTTTGATTGACAGGCGGCAGACCAGATGTCGGCCTGCTGACCGGTGGCTAACAGTTAGCTCCCTGTTAGCTCTCAGTCTGCAGCAGAGCAGCAACACGCCGGCTTTAGTCAGATAATAGCAAGTCTAAGCGTGTCTGACCTTTACCTCACCGCTTAGCAGACTTATCTTCGTTAGCTCCTGTTAGTTTCCAGTTAGCTCGGTTAGCATTTAGCCCAGCTGTCAATCATTTGCCCCGCAGCCCCGTTTGCCCAATTTAGTATTTTCCAGGAGAGCGTCACACGTGACACAGCAAGATGGCGACGGTGGGACACGCCCACCTGGCTTCATTTTTAGCTCTTCAGAAACCAGCGGTGACGTCGCGGAAGCTTCGTCCTTCTCTTTTAACGGTCTGTGGTTTTGGCCCACGAACACCCACACCGAGTCATTTTTGGCCCTCCAATGCACAGAATTTGGACACCCCAGCTCTAAATCTTCAATGAAAACACCAACCAATCCTTGCAGCGGGGGTGCAGGCATAGGATTGGCTGAGGGACCTGCCTGTCAGACCTGTGCTTCTGCATTAGGAGGTGGAGGGAATGGGGGGAAATGCCAGATCGGTTCGGGCTGCTTTAAAACAAGTTCTTACATCTCACTGAAATGTTTGTCTTACGGTCATTTTGTCTTATTTTGATGTGATGAGATTTTTTTACCTGCAATTAGAAAAATATACTCGCTAAGACTGGAGTTTTGCAGTGTGGCTGGATTGTAAACCTCCTGGACGGGACAGAAATGCTGGAAAAGCTCCGTAGATCAGCTGGAGGGGGAACTATCCATCACAGAGGTACACACTGATGATGATGATGATGGAGGAAGACCTACGAAGATCCTCCATGTGGTGATTCCCTACATTTCAGGGTTTGGAGCCATCTACATCACCGCTGTAGATGGTGGTCTTACAGAACCATGAAGGTCCGGGTTCAGCAGGGACAGGCTGTAAAGGTAGAGTCTGGAGTATTTCCCATTCAGGGGGGGCAGCTCCGGACTCTACCTTTAATCAGGTCCCGTCAGAGTCCACCAGAGACCAGAAGGAGGCCGTGAAGACGGAGACAGCTGGAGGACCAGGACGTGTCTGCAGATGTGGAGCAGGAAGCTGAGAGGACCGAGTCCGGAAGGAAAACCATTGTTCTGAAGACGGCCCAGAATAGAAACCTGGAGCTGGTCCTGGTTCCAGGAGGAGGTCCTGCAGACGGAGGACAGACGGAGGACATGGAGCTGGTCCTGGTTCCATCATCCTGGTGATGAGAACAGCTGACCGCGCACGGCAGCTTACAGTGAAGTGCGTGTTGGTATCTGTCGGACAAATAACTTTTGAACCGATCCAAATCTCAGCTGCCGTCCTCAGTCTCTGTCCAGTGGACCACACGTGGACCACAGAGTCCAGATTGGGATCAGAAGATCTGCGGCTCCATTAAAATCCCGATTTCATATTCTGGTGTTTCAGAAACGACACCAGCAGCTCGTCACAAGTAACATGTGACACCTGAGGAAGAGGAGGATCCTTCAGAAACTGGAGGCTTCCGCAGAGGAAGTCCAGTTCTGATGCAGAAACCATTCTGGTCTGGTTCTGTTCTGGTTCTGGGTCTGGGTCTGGGTCTGGTTCTGGTTCTGTTCTGGGTCTGGGTCTGGTTCTGGTTCTGGTTCTGGTTCTGGTTCTGGGTCTGGTTCTGGTCTTTGTGGGTTGTGACAGCTTCACTGTTCTCTCTGACGTCTCCTCCTGTTTGTGTTCTCTGACAGACTTCCTGCCTTGGCTGACCTCTGACCTTAGGCGTCCTCTGCAGGACCTCAGAGACCAGCATGAGCGACCGCTTCGACTGCAGGAGCTGCAGCGAGTCCTTGTACGGACGGAAGTACATCCCGGTGGACGAGAAGCCGCACTGCATCCCCTGCTACGACCGGCTGTTCGCCAACACCTGCCGCGGATGCAGCCAGACCATCGGCCACAATGCCAAGGTACGGGTACGGGTACGGGTCCAGGTCCAGGTCCAGGTCCAGTCCAGGTCCAGGTCCAGGTCCGGTCCAGGTCCGGTCCAGTCCAGGTCCAGGTCCAGGTCCAGGTCCAGGTCCAGGTCCAGGTCCTGGACTCAGCCGTCCTGGTCTGCTTCTGCTCCACCAGAGTTCAGTGATTCTACATCCAAAAATATATAAGAATATAAATGAAAAATATTCTTTTATTTTGTTTCCTGGAGTCCAGCCTGAAGTCTTTATTTATTTATTTATTTATACATGCATATAAATATTTAATCATTTATTTATTTATATAAACATATAGATATTTAATCATTTATTTATTTATATAAACATATAGATATTTAATCATTTATTTATTTATATAAACATATAGATATTTAATCATTTATTTATTTATATAAACATATAGATATTTAATCATTTATTTATTTATATATACATATAGATATTTAATCATTTATTTATTTATATAAACATATAGATATTTAATCATTTATTTATTTACATAAACATATAGATATTTAATCATTTATTTATTTATATATACATATAGATATTTAATCATTTATTTATTTATATATACATATAGATATTTAATCATTTATTTATTTATATAAACATATAGATATTTAATCATTTATTTATTTATATAAACATATAGATATTTAATCATTTATTTATTTATATATACATATAGATATTTAATCATTTATTTATTTATATATACATATAGATATTTAATTATTTATTTATTTATATAAACATATAGATATTTAATCATTTATTTATTTATATAAACATATAAATATTTAATCATTTATTTATTTATATAAACATAGATATTTAATCATTTATTTATTTATATAAACATATAGATATTTAATCATTTATTTATTTATATAAACATAGAGATATTTAATCATTTATTTATTTATATAAACATAGAGATATTTAATCATTTATTTATTTATATAAACATATAGATATTTAATCATTTATTTATTTATATATACATATAGATATTTAATCATTTATTTATTTATATAAACATATAGATATTTATTTAATTATTTATTTATATACATATATTCATTTATTTTTATTTATATATACATTTATATATTTATTTATTTTTATCTATTTATATAAGTAGATATTTATTTAATCATTTATTTAATTAATTAAATCTATTGTAGCTATAAATGCAGTAAGTGGTGGAACTCCGTTTGTTTCCAGTATAACTGATTTTGCGGGACTTTCCTCTAAATACGTCAGTGAAACATCAACATTTGACTTGTTTACACACGTTTATCTGTTTAGTATAAAAACAGAAGCATGTAAGCAAAGTCCAGTCTGCTCCTTCATCATCATCATCGTCATGGAGCTCTGCTGACCTGCTTTGCTTATAAAGCAGCATGTGATTGGTTGAAGCGGAGAGTCTGGATCATTACTGGGTCTGAGGTCAGCACGACTTCTGCAGCTGGAGAAGAAAAGGACGGAAACTCTGCAGCCACAGACGCCACCAGGACACCGGTGTCCTGTGAATCATGGACTCCCTGCAGGGCAGCGCAGTAAATCACAGCTGCTGTTCCTCCTCCTCCTCGTCCTCCTCCTCGTCCTCCTCCTCCTCCTTCTCCTTCTTCTCTTCCTTCTCTTCCTCCTCCTCCTCCTCTTCCTCCTCCTCCTCCTCCTCCTCCTCGTCCTCCTCCTCCTCATCCTCGTCCTCGTCCTCCTCCTCCTCCTCCTCGTCCTCCTCCTCGTCCTCCTCCTCGTCCTCCTCCTCCTCTTCCTCCTCCTCCTCCTCGTCCTCCTCCTCCTCCTCCTCCTTCTCGTCCTCCTCCTTCTCGTCCTCCTCCTCCTCGTCCTCCTCCTCCTCCTCCTCCTCTCCGCTGTGAAAATAAACCTCAAACACGAGTTTTTCTCGTCCGTTCATCTCAGTGCTGACGGGAGACAAAACCAGGTCCTGTCAGAGTTCATCCTGAAACTGGAGATTCCTGCAGCTGCAGACGCACTCGAACACGTCATCATTTCCTGATGTTAGACCTGGTTCAGGACCAGAACGGTCTGGACCGGGTGATGAGTTCAGACCTGGTTCAGGACCAGAACGGTCTGGACCGGGTGATGAGTTCAGACCTGGTTCTGGACCAGAGACAGACCGGTCTGGACCAGAAGGTTGGACGGATGATGAGTTCAGACCTGGTTCTGGACCAGAACAGTCTGGACCGGATGATGAGTTCAGACCTGGTTCAGGACCAGAACAGTCTGGACGGATGATGAGGAGAGGAGTGGGAGGACCAGAGGTCTGGACCGGATGATGAGTTCAGACCTGGTTCAGGACCAGAACGGTCTGGACCGGATGATGAGTTCAGACCTGGTTCAGGACCAGAACAGTCTGGACCGGATGATGAGTATAGACCTGGTTCAGGACCAGAACGGTCTGGACCGGGTGATGAGTTCAGACCTGGTTCAGGACCAGAACAGTCTGGACCGGATGATGAGTTCAGACCTGGTTCTGGACCAGAACGGTCTGGACCGGATGATGAGTATAGACCTGGTTCAGGACCTGAACGGTCCGGACCGGGTGATGAGTTCAGACCTGGTTCAGGACCAGAACAGTCTGGACCGGATGATGAGTTCAGACCTGGTTCTGGACCAGAACGGTCTGGACCGGGTGATGAGTATAGACCTGGTTCTGGACCAGAACGGTCTGGACCGGATGATGAGTTCAGACCTGGTTCAGGACCAGAACGGTCTGGACCGGGTGATGAGTATAGACCTGGTTCTGGACCAGAACAGTCTGGACCGGGTCATCATTCACCACCACCGTGGCTCCACTTCGTTCTCCTGGAATTACGTGACCGTTTTCTCAGACGCCACGATTCCGCTCCACCTGCCTCAGATCAGCTCATTTATATGCAGAAACACTCATCAGCTGCTCTGCATTGACCATTTATGGTAGAATGTGGGTGTGTAGGGGGCGGGGCCAAACTCACCTGCACAAACGTCCAGGAAGAGAGTGGTCAATAAAGAGGAAACTGCTGGAATCTGAGCGTATGCACGGTTTCATAAATCGGAATAATTTTGGGCGACTGTAGACTTTTATAAATGAGACATCTGGACTTTCTGAACCTTTCCAGGATCTGAAGACTGTCCTGATACCTGTGGTACTGTTTGTGTTTACTGAACATGAGTCCTGACCAGTTTTATGACTTCATGTTCTCTGTCCCCCTGCAGGAGCTGGTCTACGAGGACCAGTTCTACCACGAGGACTGCTTCCGGTGTTCCCACTGCGAGCGCTCTCTGGCCGACGAGCCCTTCACCAGCCAGGAGGAGGCGCTGGTGTGCAGCGACTGCTACTGCAGCCAGTTCTCCTCCAAGTGTGTGACCTGCGACAAAATCGTCAAGCCAGGTAGACGTTAGAGACCATGTAAAGGTCTGTGGAACCCCCAAGAACCCGCCAGAAAACCTCCAAAAACCGTCCTGAACCCTTCAGAACCCTCCAAACCCCACCAGAACCCTCCAGAAATGATCCAGAACCCTCCAAACCCCACCAGAACCCTCCAAAACCCTCCCAAACCCACCAGAACCCTCCAAAAACCGTCCTGAACCCTTCAGAACCCTCCAAACCCCACCAGAACCTTCCAGAAACCGTTAAGAACCCTCACAACTCTCCCAAATCCTCCAGAAACAGAAACCCTCCAAAACCATCCAGAACCTTTCAAAACTCTCTAAAACCCTCCAGATATTCCAGAACCCTCCAGAACCATCCAAAACCCACAATAAATCCTCCAGAAACAGAAACCCTCCAAAACCTGCCAGAAACCACCCAGAGCCCTCCAGAACCATCTAAAACCCTCCATAGTCATCAACAACCCTCCAGAAACCCCACAAAACCCTCCAAAACCCACCAGAACCCTACAGAAACCGTCCAGAACCCTTCAGAACCCCCCAGAACCTTCCATAACCCCCCAGGATCCCTCCCAACCCCTCCAAAACCCACCAAAACCCTCCAGGAACTCCAAAACCCCACAGAAATCCTCCAGAACCATCGAAACCCTTCCAGAATAATCAAAAAACCCTCCAGAAACCCCCCAGAGCCCTCCAAAAACATCCAGAAAACCATCAAAACTGTCAAAAACCCAGAAACAGAAACCCTCCAGAATCATCCAAAACCCGCCAGATATTCCAGAACCCTCCAGAACCCTCCAAAACCCACAATAAATCCTCCAGAAACAGAAACCCTCCAAAACCCACCAGAACCTTCCATAACCCCCCAGAACCCCTCCAAAACCCACCAAAACCCTCCAGAAACTCCAAAACCTGCCAGAAACCCCCCAGAACCATCTAAAAAAACCCACACAGCAAATTTTGCAGTGTTAAATCAACATTTATAGAGTTAAATTTAACACTGTATCCGAGTGTATTTGGTCCTTATCAAAATAGTGTTGAATGAACTCTTTCCATAGTGTTGAAATTTCAGAGTAAAATTAACTCATAATTGAGTTAAAATTTAACACTGGCTTACACTGTACAGTGTTTATAACACTGGATAGAGTTAATCTGGGCTGCACAGTGGCGTGGTGGTTAGCACCGCAGTCTCACAGTGAGAAGGTTACTGGTTCAATTCCCAGCTGGCGAGGGGGTTTGCATGTTCTCCCCGTGTACGTGTGGGTTCTCTCCGGGTTCTCCGGCTTCCTCCACCATCCAAAGACATGATGTTAGGTTAATTGATAACTCTAAATTGCCCCTAGGAGTGAATGTGAGTGTGAATGGTTGTCCGTTCACACCTGTGACAGACTGGTTACCTGTCCAGGTGTTCCTGCCTCTCGCCTGATAACAGCTGGGACAGACTCCAGCAACCCTGAACTGGATACGCGGTTCAGAAAATGACTGACTGATGACTAGAGTTAATCTGATTCTCAGCAGTGTTAAAGAGTTACTCGATTGTGGTGATAAATCAACTCAGACGTGAATACTTTTTGCACCTGTATTGAGTTAATGGAGGTGACACTAAGTGCGCAACAAAGTTTTGATAATAACATCCATCCCATCATGAACTGAGCGATGGACTGAGCCACCGCTCGCGCTCAAAACAGCATCACAGAATTTGTGACAGTTGTGAGGAACAGCTTATTGCTATGACAGTTGTCAGGTGTGCGCTGGTGCACAAAACAAGCTGTCATCTTCATCATCACATGCTGACAAACACACACGACACACCACAGAGACCCAAAGGGATCACATATCTACTTAACTCGCGGTGCAGGACCATGCAGGGAAGTCACAAAGCATGATGGGAAATATTCAACTAAAGAGGGCGGAGTCTTCCTGGGTGCACTTAGTTACACTTGACAGAGTTAATTATACACTGAAAGAGGAAACTTGTTTTAACTCTGAAAATTTTCACCAGCACTGGTGGTCATTTTACTCTCAATGGTGTTACAATTACTCTGAAAGAGTTAATATGATTTAACAACTCAAGTTTCACACTGAGGGTTTTACTGTGCAGAATCATCTAAACCCCTCCAAAACCCTCCAGAACCCTCCAAAACCCACCAGAACCCTCCAGAAACCATCCAAAACCCTCCAGAACCCTCCAAAACCCACCAGAACCCTCCAGAAACCATCCAAAACCCTCCAGAACCCTCCAAAACCCACCAGAACCCTCCAAAACCCTCCAGAACCCTCCAGAAACCCACCAGAACCCTCCAAAACCCTCCAGAACCCTCCAAAACCCACCAGAACCCTCCAGAAATCCTCCAGAAACCCACCAGAACCCTCCAGAAACCCTCCAGAACCCTCCAAAAACCTCCAGTCCTGGCTGGAACCAGCTGGCTGAAAATGACCTGGTCTGGGGGGTCCGGGGGGTCCGGTCGGTTCGGCGGTTCTGGGGGTCCAGCAGGTCCGGTGGGATTCTGCAGCCCACCAGCTGTTTTCTGAGCTCTTTCCTCCCGTTCCAACGCCGCTGGCCTCCAAGTCCAAGTTCAGAACACCATGAAGCCTCTGGGCCGCGGTTCAGGTCCCAGAAGTCATAAAACCGAGTCGGTGATTAAAGATCTGACGTGCCGGCTGGGAACAAGCCTCCAGTCAGACTTTAAAATAGCTAAAGCAGCTCTGCTTTCTGTCGGGCGGTTCTGCTGGTTCTGGTCCAGATCAGCTGACGAGAAACAGGCTGGAAAGACGAGCCAATCAGGAGCCGCTGCTCCATCTCTGACCTTGTCATCATCCAACAGGATCCAGGATGCTGGAGTACGGCGGCTCCACGTGGCACGAGGACTGCTTCACGTGTCACGGCTGCGGGAAGCGGATCGGAGCCGAGTCCTTCATCCCGGACCAGAACCAGTTCTACTGCATGCCCTGCTACGAAGGCCGCTTCGCTCCGCAGTGCAGCCACTGCAGGAAGGTGAGGAGGCGACACCGCACCATATGCACCGCATCATTGGCCCCATGTCAGGTAGATATCGGACGATATCTGGCCGATGCACCGCATCATTGGCCCCATGTCAGGCAGATATCGGCCGATATCTGGCCGATGCACCGTATCATTGGCCCCATGTCAGGTAGATATCGGACGATATCTGGCCGATGCACCATATCATTGGCCCCATGTCAGGTTGATATCGGCCGATATCTGGCCGATGCACCGTATCATTGGCCCCATGTCAGACAGATATCAGCCGATATCTGGCCGATGCCCCATGTCAGGTTGATATCGGCCGATATCTGGCCGATGCACCGCATCATTGGCCCCATGTCAGGCAGATATCGGCCGATAGCTGGCCGATGCACGGTATCATTGGCCCCATGTCAGGTAGATATCGGCCAATATCTGACCAATGGAACGTATCATTGGCCCCATGTCAGGTAGATATCGGCCGATATCTGGCTGATGCACCGTATCATTGGCCCCGTGTCAGGTAGATATCGGCCAATATCTGGCCGATGCACCGTATCATTGGCCCCATGTCAGGCAGATATCGGACGATATCTGGCCGATGCACCATATCATTGGCCCAGTGTCAGGTTGATATCGGCCGATATCTGGCTGATGCACCGCATCATTGGCCCCATGTCAGGTAGATATCGGCCGATATCTGGCCGATGCACCGTATCATTGGCCCCATGTCAGGTAGATATCGGACGATATCTGGCCGATGCACCATATCATTGGCCCCATGTCAGGTTGATATCGGCCGATATCTGGCCGATGCACCGTATCATTGGCCCCATGTCAGGCAGATATCAGCCGATATCTGGCCGATGCCCCATGTCAGGTTGATATCGGCCGATATCTGGCCGATGCACCGCATCATTGGCCCCATGTCAGGCAGATATCGGCCGATAGCTGGCCGATGCACGGTATCATTGGCCCCATGTCAGGTAGATATCGGCCAATATCTGACCAATGGACCGTATCATTGGCCCCATGTCAGGTAGATATCGGCCGATATCTGGCTGATGCACCGTATCATTGGCCCCGTGTCAGGTAGATATCGGCCAATATCTGGCCGATGCACCGTATCATTGGCCCCATGTCAGGCAGATATCGGACGATATCTGGCCGATGCACCATATCATTGGCCCAGTGTCAGGTTGATATCGGCCGATATCTGGCCGATGCACCGTATCATTGGCCCCATGTCAGGCAGATATCAGCCGATATCTGGCCGATGCCCCATGTCAGGTTGATATCGGCCGATATCTGGCCGATGCACCGCATCATTGGCCCCATGTCAGGCAGATATCAGCCGATATCTGGCCGATGCACCGTATCATTGGCCCCATGTCAGGCAGATATCGGCCGATATCTGGCCGATGCACCATATCATTGGCCCCGTGTCAGGTAGATATCGGCCGATATCTGGCCGATGCACCGTATCATTGGCCCCATGTCAGGTTGATATCGGCCGATTTATCTGGCTGATGCACCATATTATTGGCACCATGTCAGGTAGATATCGGCCGATATCTGGCCGATGCACCATATCATTGGCCGCATGTCAGGTAGATATCGGCCGATATCTGGCCAATGCCCCATGTCAGGGAGATATCGGACGATATCTGGCAGATGCCCCATGTCAGGTTGATATCGGCCAGATATCGGCCGATGCACCATATCATTGACCCCGTGTCAGGTAGATATCCGCCGATATCTGGCCGATGCACCATATCATTGGCCCCGTGTCAGGTAGATATCAGCCGATATCTGGCTGATTCCCCATGTCAGGTTGATATCGGCCGATATCTGGCTGATGCACCATATCACTGGCCCCATGTCAGGTAGATATTGGCCGATATCTGGCCGATGCACCGCATCATTGGCCCAGTGTCAGGTTGATATCGGCCGATATCTGGCCGATGCACCGTATCATTGGCCCCATGTCAGGTTGATATCGGCCGATATCTGGCTGCTGCACCATATCATTGGCTACATTTCAGGTCAATATCTGCCGATATCTGGCCGATGCACCATTTCATTGGCTACATGTCAGGTAGATATCGGCCGATATCTGGCCGATGCCCCATGTCAGGTTGATATCGGCCGATATCTGGCCGATGCACCATATCATTGGCCCCATGTCAGGTAGATATCGGCCGATGTCTGGCTGATGCCCCATGTCAGGTTGATATCAGCCGATGTCTGGCTGATGCACCATATCATTGGCCCCATGTCAGGTAGATATCGGCCGATATCTGGCCGATGCCCCATGTCAGTTTGATATCGGCCGATATCTGGCCGATGCACCATATCATTGGCCCCATGTCAGGTAGATATCGGCCGATATCTGGCGCATGCCCCATGTCAGGTTGATATCGGCCGATATCCAGCCGATGCACCATATCATTGGCCCCGTGTCAGGTAGATATCGGTCAATATCTGGCCGATGCTCCATATCATTGGCCCCATGTCAGGTAGATATCGGCCGATGTCTGGCTGATGCCCCATGTCAGGTTATCAGCCGATGTTTGGCTGATGCACCATATCATTGGCCCCATGTCAGGTAGATATCGGCCGATATCTGGCCGATGCCCCATGTCAGGTTGATATCGGCCGATATCTGGCCGATGCACCATATCATTGGCTCCATGTCAGGTAGATATCGGCCGATACCTGGCGCATGCCCCATGTCAGGTTGATATCGGCCGATATCCAGCCGATGCACCATATCATTGGCCCCGTGTCAGGTAGATATCGGTCAATATCTGGCCGATGCTCCATATCATTGGCCCCATGTCAGGTAGATATCGGCCGATATCTGGCCGATGCACCATATCATTGGCCCCATGCTAGGTAGATATCGGCCGATATCTGGCCGATGCACCGTATCATTGGCCCCATGTCAGGTTGATATCGGCCGATATCTGGCCGATGCACCATATCATTGGCCCCATGTCAGGTAGATATCGGCCGATATCTGGCTGATGCACCATATCATTGGCTACATTTCAGGTTATCTGCCTATATCTGGCCGATGCACCATTTCATTAGCTACATGTCAGGTTGATATCGGACGATATCTGGCTGATGCCCCATGTCAGGTTGATATCAGCCGATGTCTGGTTGATGCACCATATCATTGGCCCCATGTCAGGTAGATATCGGCCGATATCTGGCCGATGCCCCATGTCAGGTTGATATCGGCCGATATCTGGCCGATGCACCGTATCAGTGGCCCCATGTCAGGTTGATATCGGCCGATATCTGGCCGATGCACCGTATCATTGGCCCCATGTCAGGTAGATATCGGCCGGTATCTGGCCGATGCACCGCATCATTGGCCCCATGTCAGGCAGATATCGGCCGATATCTGGCCGATGCACCGTATCATTGGCCCCATGTCAGGCAGATATCGGCCGATATCTGGCCGATGCACCATATCATTGGCCCCGTGTCAGGTAGATATCGGCCGATATCTGGCCGATGCACCGTATCATTGGGCCCATGTCAGGTTGATATCGGCCGATTTATCTGGCTGATGTACCATATTATTGGCACCATGTCAGGTAGATATCGGCCGATAGCTGGCCGATGCGCCATATCATTGGCCCCATGTCAGGTTGATATCGGCCGATATCTGGCTGATGCACCATATCACTGGCCCCATGTCAGGTAGATATCGGCCGATATCTGGCCGATGCACCATATCATTGGCCCCGTGTCAGGTAGATATCGGCCGATATCTGGCCGATGCACCGTATCATTGGGCCCATGTCAGGTTGATATCGGCCGATATCTGGCTGATGCACCATATTATTGGCACCATGTCAGGTAGATATCGGCCGATATCTGGCCGATGCACCATATCATTGCCCCCGTGTCAGGTAGATATCGGCCGATATCTGGCCAATGCACCATGTCATTGGCCCCGTGTCAGGTAGATATCGGCCGATATCTGGCCGATGCACCGTATCATTGGCCCCGTGTCAGGTAGATATCGGCCGATATCTGGCCGATGCACCATATCATTGGCCCCATGTCAGGTTGATATCGGCCGATATCTGGCCGATGCACCATATTATTGGCCCCGTGTCAGGTAAATGTTTTAATATTTTATTAATCTATTTGATAGGGACATAACCCGAAATCCTATTCGTCGATATTGGCTTTAAAATTGAATATCAATATCCAGCCAATATCAACCTGGTATGGGCTTTATGCACAGCTCCACTACTTCCTGAACTTAGTACTGCTCCTTTGTCTGCTGTCTTTCAAGATATCTCTCTCTCTCTCTCTCTCTCTCTAATATATATATATATATATATATATATATATATATATATATATATATATATATATATATATATATATATATATATATATATATATAGGCCGATATTTTAAAAGTTTAACATTGGAGCATATAAAAACAAATAAGAACTTGTAAATATGCCCGATTTATCCAGAAGTCTAGTTTCCACCTGTTGTCTCTAACCAGGTCTGAAGGCTCCTGAAATGAGGAAACACAGAAATGTCACATTGTAAATGAAACAACTGTTAATAAAATCAAACGATATATAACAGGTGATGTTTGATGGAGAACCCGCAGAATGACGCTTTTTTATTTTTCTCTTTTTTAGGGCTGTCAGAAAATGAATCCTGATTAATCACATTGCTTTTATCACTTCTAGAACATACATGTATGTAGGGGAACATATGTGACGTCAGTATTTCCCCATAATGACCTGCGTGTCAGACATTATCCTGCTTATTACACGGCTACTTGCAAAAAATAAATTAAAGTCTTCTATTTTTGTGAGGGTGAAATGACTTTCTGATGTTTTACGCTCAGATTAAAATAGTTCCCCGCAGTCGAGGCCAGGTCGGGGAACTTGTTGCTTAGCAACGTTTGTTAGTTGAGCCATAGCGGCTGGAATTTGTGCTAGCACCTTTGGCTAGCATCGGCTATTCCTGTATGTTAACCTGGACGTTTCCTCCTCTGCTGTTAGCTGTATGCGTCGTACCACTGGTCTTCTTTTTGTCTTTTTTGTTTTGGGGGGGGTGAATCCTTAAACTCAGCCTGGACCCAAAGCTCAGAATGTCCACACTCGCTGAAAACGTTCAAATTTATTGGGAAGTCGTCCATTTTTGGTCACGAGGTGTCGCTACGTGCTCGCTGTAGTGACCGGACTACTTGCGACGCGGAGGGATATCAGGATCACCATAAGACCACAGGTTAAAAAAAAAAAAAAAAGATCCGTTGCCATTGACAGCGGTCATTATTCTAAAATAATGACCGCTGGAACGTTGGGAAAACCCGTTCAAGTCAACGGAGCATTCAACAGCATCTAAAGAGCCGTATGATATTAGGATGAAAGGTGTTTCATCTGCTTTTATCTTCAGTAGACCAGACTGCTGACACCACGTCCTCACACGTCTCCCTGATGTCCTTCAGACGGCATTTTAGTCCAGAATGCTGCTGATCCTCACAGGCTGACTTCACAACTGCATTAATGTGACGCTGAAGTTCAGCTCTGAATCCTGGACGACGCCCAGATTTAGACTTTAAGTTGTAAAATAAAAGCTAATGTATTTTCTACATATAGTAGGACTAAAGAATAAAAAAAAATCTCTTGTTTGACAATGGGATTAATTCATCTTTTGACAGCCCTACTTTTTTTTAAATCCACGGTGTATGGGGACATTAGGCCACGCCCACCGTGCAACATCATGACATCACCAGCAGCTACTGGATCTGCAGCAGAAGGATTTTTCTAACATGTACAAGCAATGAATATTACATCATTTTCAGCTTTAATATCGGTATCGGCCATGAGCAGAAAAATATCGTTATCAGTATCGGTTGGAAGTTTTCATATCATGCATCACTTATTTGAATCCATCAAACATCAGATTCAGTTCAGATTTGTCTGAAATCAAACCCACCACCATAAATCCAGGTTATCGTTTATATCTATAGATGTGTCTATATAGATGTGCTCGAAGTCAACGTGTTTTTCGCAGAGACATGATGATGGACACTGTCTCATGTCCTCATTCTGCCTTTTTTTGCTTTACGATCACCAGCTGTTACCATGGAAACCGCGGCGGCAGCCATGGCGATGACGATGTCATCCCAAATCAAATCCACCATTTCATCTGAAAATATTTGTAGTTTTGTGTTTTCCGCTGCTCGCTGTGCCCGCCCCCTCATGAAATAAACGTGTGCTCCGGTTGAACCTGCAGGCTCTGACCAGAGGGGGGGTGACCTACCGGGACGAGGTGTGGCATAAAGAGTGCTTCGTGTGCAGCGGCTGCAGAGCGCCGCTGGCCGGCCAGCCCTTCACCTCGCAGGGCCAGAGTCCGTACTGCGTCAAGTGCTTCAGCAGCCTGTACGCCAAGAAGTGCGCCGGCTGCAGCAGCGCCATCACGGGTCAGTGAACGCCTCGTTTTCCCCTCCGCTGCATCTCCGGGCTGTTCCTGGAACCGTTCCTGGTTCCTGGAACCGTTCCTGGTTCCTGGAACTGATTCTGGTTCCTGGAGCTGATTCTGGTTCCTGGAACCGTTCCTGGTTCCTGGAACTGATTCTGGTTCCTGGAACCGTTCCTGGTTCCTGGAACCGTTCCTGGTTCCTGGAACTGATTCTGGTTCCTGGAGCTGATTCTGGTCCCTGGAGCTGATTCTGGTTCCTGGAACCGTTCCTGGTTCCTGGAACTGATTCTGGTTCCTGGAACTGTTCCTGGTCCCTGGAACTAATTCTGGTTCCTGGAGCTGATTCTGGTCCCTGGAGCTGTTTCTGGTCCCTGGAGCTTTATCTGGTTCCTGGAGCTGTTTCTGGTTCCTGGAGCTTTATCTGGTTCCTGGAGCTTTTTCTGGTTCCTGGAGCTTTATCTGGTTCCTGGAACTAATTCTGGTTCCTGGAGCTGTTTCTGGTTCCTGGAGCTGTTTCTGGTTCCTGGAGCTTTATCTGGTTCCTGGAGCTTTATCTGGTTCCTGGAGCTGTTTCTGGTTCCTGGAGCTTTTTCTGGTCCCTGGAGCTTTTTCTGGTCCCTGGAACTGTTTCTGGTTCCTGGAGCTTTATCTGGTTCCTGGAGCTTTTTCTGGTCCCTGGAGCTGTTTCTGGTCCCTGGAACTGATTCTGGTTCCTGGAACTAATTCTGGTCCCTGGAGCTGTTTCTGGTTCCTGGAGCTGTTTCTGGTCCCTGGAGCTGTTTCTGGTCCCTGGAACTGATTCTGGTTCCTGGAACTAATTCTGGTTCCTTGAGCTTTATCTGGTTCCTGAAGCTGTTTCTGGTTCCTGGAACTTTTTCTGGTCCCTGGAGCTGTTTCTGGTTCCTGGAACTAATTCTGGTTCCTAGGAACTTTTATGGTCCCTGGAACTGTTTATGGTCCCTGGAACTGTTTCTGGTTCCTGGAACTGATTCTGGTTCCTGGAGCTTTTTCTGGTCCCTGGAGCTGTTTCTGGTCCCTGAAACTAATTCTGGTTCCTGGAGCTCTATCTGGTTCCTGGAACTAATTCTGGTCCCTGGAGCTGTTTCTGGTTCCTGGACGTGTTTCTGGTTCCTGGAGCTGTTTCTGGTTTCTTTAGCTGTCTCTGGTTCCTGGAACTGTCTCTGGTTCCTGGAGCTGTTTCTGGTTCCTGCATCTGTTCCTGGTTCCTGCAACTGTTCCTGGTTCCTGGAACTGTTTCTGGTTCCTGGAACTGTTTCTGGTTTTTGGAGCTGCTTCTGGTTCCTGGAACTGTTTCTGGTTCCTGGAACTGTCTCTGGTTCCTGGAACTGATTCTGGTTCCTGCCTCTGTCTGGTTCCTGCATCTGTCCTTGGTTTCTGGAGCTGTTTCTGGTTCCTGGAACTGTTTCTGGTTCCTGGAGCTGTTCCTTGTCCCTGGAGCTGTTTCTGGTTCCTGGAACTGTCTCTGGTTCCTGGAACTGTCTCTGGTTCCTGGAGCTGTCTCTGGTTCCTGCATCTGTTTCTGGTTCCTGCATCTGTCTCTGGTCCCTGGAGCTGTCTCTGGTTCCTGGAGCTGTCTCTGGTTCCTGGAACTATTTCTGGTTCCTGGAGCTGTCTCTGGTCCCTGGAGCTGTCTCCGGTTTCTGGAACTGTCTCTGGTTCCTGGAGCTGTTTCTGGTCCCTGGAACTGTCTCTGGTTCCTGGAACTGTCCCTGGTTCCTGGAACTGTCTCTGGTTCCTGGAGCTGTTTCTGGTTCCTGGAGCTGTCTCTGGTTCCTGGAACTGTTTCTGGTTCCTGGAACTGTCTCTGGTTCCTGGAACTGTTTCAGGTTCGTGGAACTGTCTCTGGTTCCTGGAGCTGTTTCTTGTTCCTGCATCTGTTTCTGGTTCCTGGAACTGTTTCTTGTTCCTGGAACTGTCTCTGGTTCCTGCATCTGTTTCTGGTTTCTGGAGCTGTTTCTGGTTCCTGGAACTGATTCTAGTTCCTGGAACTGTTTCTGGTTCCTGGAGCTGTTCCTGGACCCTGGAGCTGTTTCTGGTTCCTGGAACTGTCTCTGATTACTGGAACTGTCTCTGGTTCCTGGAACTGTTTCTGGTTCCTGCATCTGTCTCTGGTTCCTGGAACTGTCTCTGGTTCCTGGAACTGATTCTGGTTCCTGCATCTGTCTCTGGTTCCTGCATCTGTCCTTGGTTTCTGGAACTGATTCTGGTTCCTGCATCTGTCTCTGGTCCCTGGAGCTGTCTCTGGTTCCTGGAACTGTCTCTCATTTCTGGAGCTGTCTCTGGATCCTGGAACTGTTTCTGGTTCCTGGAGCTTTTTCTGGTTCCTGCATCTGTTTCTGGTACCTGGAGCTGTTTCTGGTTCCTGGAACTGTCTCTGGTTCCTGGAACTGTCTCTGGTTCCTGGAACTGTCTCTGGTTCCTGGAGCTGTCTCTGGTTCCTGGAGCTGTCTCTGGTTCCTTGAACTGTCTCTGGTTCCTGGAACTGTTTCTGGTTCCTGGAACTGTCTCTGGTTCCTGGAGCTTTTTCTGGTTCCTGCATCTGTTTCTGGTTCCTGGAACTGTCTCTGGTTCCTGGAGCTGTTTCTGGTTCCTGGAGCTGTTTCTGGTTCCTGCATCTGTCTCTGGTTCCTGGAGCTGTCTCTGGTTCCTGGAACTGTCTCTGGTTCCTGGAGCTGTTTCTGGTTTCTGCATCTGTTTCTGGTTCCTGGAACTGTTTCTGGTTCCTGGAGCTGTTTCTGGTTTCTGCATCTGTTTCTGGTTCCTGGAACTGTCTCTGGTTCCTGGAACTGTTTCTGGTTCCTGGAACTGTCTCTGGTTCCTGGAGCTGTCTCTGGTTCCTGGAACTGTCTCTGGTTCCTGGAGCTGTCTCTGGTTCCTGGAACTGTCTCTGGTTCCTGGAACTGTCTCTGGTTCCTGGAGCTGTCTCTGGTTCCTGGAACTGTCTCTGGTTCCTGGAGCTGTCTCTGGTTCCTGGAACTGTCTCTGGTCCCTGGAACTGTCTCTGGTCCCTGGAGCTGTCTCTGGTTCCTGGAGCTGTCTCTGGTTCCTGGAGCTGTCTCTGGTTCCTGGAACTGTCTCTGGTTCCTGGAACTGTCTCTGGTTCCTGGAACTGTCTCTGGTTCCTGGAGCTGTCTCTGGTTCCTGGAACTGTCTCTGGTTCCTGCATCTGTCTCTGGTTCCTGGAACTGTTTCTGGTTCCTGGAACTGTCTCTGGTTCCTGGAGCTGTCTCTGGTTCCTGGAGCTGTTTCTGGTTCCTGGAACTGTCTCTGGTTCCTGGAACTGTCTCTGGTTCCTGGAGCTGTCTCTGGTTCCTGGAGCTGTCTCTGGTTCCTGCATCTGTTTCTGGTTCCTGGAGCTGTCTCTGGTTCCTGGAGCTGTCTCTGGTTCCTGGAGCTGTTTCTGGTTCCTGGAACTGTCTCTGGTTCCTGGAACTGTCTCTGGTTCCTGGAGCTGTCTCTGGTTCCTGGAGCGGCTCCAGGTCCTCTGGTGGCTGCAGCCTCTCTGTTCTCTCCATCATGTCTGGTCTCTGTGATGACGTGAGCTGGATCCGCAGCAGGAACCTGGAGGAGGATCATCACCAGCTGCTGATGGAGATCCTGATGTTTAGATCCACAGAAACTGTTTTCCATCATATCAGCAGAAACTGTCTCAGGTTTTACTTCCAGAAACTTCTGCTGAGTGGACAGGAGGGTTTGTGCTGGAGAATCCTGCAGGTTTACTGAACATCTGAGACGTTTATCAGAAACATTTACGACTGCGTCCATGTTTCCGCTCTGCAGGAACGCGGCCTGAAGTCCTGCTCAGAACTTCAGCATGCAGGATCTGGACGAGCAGATGTTCTGCGTCCAGCTGCTTCATCGGCTGCGTGCTTGTCTTGCAGGATTCGGGGACGGGACGTACGTGTCCTTCGAGGACAGGCAGTGGCACCAGCCCTGCTTCAGGTGCTCCGGCTGCTCCGTGTCGCTGGTGGGCTCCGGCTTCTTCCCCGACCGGGACAAGATCCTCTGCACCGACTGCCACGAGGACGAGTGACCCGCAGGAGGAGGCGGAGCCTCGGCAGCGTCATCCCGGTCCGACCCGGTCTGACCCCAGCAGATTTCACCTTCCCCGCCTCACCGGCGTCCTGGTCAATGAGTCGCCATCTGAAACGTTTTATATTAAAGATTTAACCTCTGAGTTTCTCTGGTTTCATTTTTCACCTAAAAGTGTCGAATCAGTCAGGAAGAGGAGGTCCTCCTCCGCTGATCCAGTCTAGACAGCATCTGGTTCTACATGCAGGTTCCCCAAGTTCCCCAGGGTCCTGAGTCCCCCAAGGTTTCCAGGTTTCTCGTAGGTCGGTTTGAACTCTCCATCACCATCAGGACATGATCCACATAAATATCTGCAGACCAGAACCAGACCAGAACCAGACCAGGCTTGTGATCCAACCAGGGGGAGGGGGAACGAGACCAGATCTGGGTGAGTTCTGCCGGTCCTCATCAGGTCTGGTTGGCCTGGAAACTGGTCTGAAAACCCTGAAGAAACTGACACCATCCTTCGTTTAGACAGAGTAAAACCGAACGGGCCAGATGCAAGACTCCACTACTCCCGAACTTAAAGGGCAAGTTGGGTTTTTTTCCAACCTGGATCTGTTTTCCAGCATGAATCCGTTCGTTTCCTCATCCAGACGGTTTCGGTGCAACTTTAATTCCATCAGCAGATATTTAGATCCTCCAGATCAGCGTATGTCCGATATAATGGCAGTGATGTGAGAACCGCCCGCAGCCTCTAAATAATCATTATCTGCCACGAAATTCTTTATTTCACCAACATTTGGTTACCGAGCATCAGTCCCCCCCCCCTCCCCCCGTGAGCTCCAAGCAGCTTTGCGTTGCTTATTTGTGGTGATTCGTCCTTATTTACAGACGTTTACTTGCTACGGTGTCACATACGTAACGTCATCAAAGCTGCCGCAGTGAAAACGAGGACCCGGTCTTGTGGTCCGTCTCTTCCTCACCAGCTCTGTCCTCTCATCAGGACCGACTCCAGGACACGTCTGTCTCAGCCGTTCCCACGACTCTTCCTGGAATATGTCTGACCTTGTCCTCCAGGATGTAGGACAGCGGCCTGGTCTGGTCCCAGGAGGAGGAGGAGGAGGGAGGGGGGAGGAGGAGGAAGGGGAGGAGGAGGAGGAGGAGGAGGAGGAGGAGGATGGGGAGGAAGGGGAGGAGGAGGAAGGAGAGGAGGAGGAGGATGGGGAGGAAGGGGAGGAGGAGGAAGGAGAGGAGGAGGAGGAGGAAGGGCCTGAAACTTAAGGCTCAGATGGATGCTGAGGAGAATTCTGGTCCGAGCATCCAGACCGTCCCTGCAGCTCTAGATCCGTCTGTCCGGTGACACTCAGCTGTTCCTGGAACTCCGGGATCCGGTCTTCCCAGAACTGGAGGCAGGAAATGAAGTCTGCTGCTGGGGGGTGAACGCGTCATGCAGTCGTGGTTCGTTACCCCCCCCCCCCTCAGGGTCAGAGCGGATCCAGCTGGTTCACGTTACTTCCTCACGCGTGTTCTGGAGGTGACGTGTCGCTGAGTCACGGCTCGACATGAAACCTGGTCCTGATCCTGATCCTGGTCCTGTTCCTGGTCCGGGTCCTGTTCCTGATCCTGGTCCTGGTCTGGATCCTGGTCCTGGTCCTGGTCCTGATTCTGGTCCTGATCCTGTTCCTGATTCTGGTCCTGATTCTGGTCCTGATCCTGTACCTGATTCTGGTCCTGGTCCTGATCCTGGTCTTGGTCCTGGCCTGGTCCTGGTCCTGATCCTGTTCCTGATTCTGGTCCCGATCCTGTACCTGATTCTGGTCCTGATCCTGGTCCTGATTCTGGTCCTGATCCTGGTCCTGATTCTGGTCCTGATCCTGTTCCTGATTCTGGTCCTGATCCTGTACCTGATTCTGGTCCTGATCCTGGTCCTGATTCTGGTCCTGATCCTGTTCCTGATTCTGGTCCTGATCCTGGTCCTGATTCTGGTCCTGGTCCTGGTCCGGATCCTGGTCCTGGTCCTGGTCCTGGTCCTGGTCCTGATCCTGATCCTGGTCCTGGTCCTGGTCCTGATTCTGGTCCTGATCCTGTACCTGATTCTGGTCCTGATCCTGGTCCTGATTCTGGTCCTGATCCTGGTCTGGATCCTGGTCCTGGTCCTGATCCTGGTCCTGGTCTTGGTCATGGTCCTGGTCCTGATCCTGGTCCTGATTCTGGTCCTGATCCTGTACCTGATTCTGGTCCTGATTCTGGTCCTGATTCTGGTCCTGATCCTGGTCCGGATCCTGGTCCTGGTCCTGGTTCTGGATGGAGGACCGTGCTGAAAGTCTGCAGACACGATGACTTCCACCATCCGTGATTGAGGAGAGGAAAGCTTCAGATGTGCACACGTGCACTAAAACCAGAGAAAGATGAAGACGATGCAGCTGCAGAGGAAGAGGATTCCAGTAGATGCAACGCCTGCCCCCCCCCCCCCCCCCCCCCCCCAAAAAAAAACCAAATCCACCTGGATTTAACTCAGCAAATACACTACATATCCAAAAGTATCGTCCCACCCTGACCCACATCTGAGCGTCAGTAACATCCCATTCCTGATCCGTCGGGTTCAGGATGACGTTGTTCCACCTGTGCAGCTAGAACAGCTTCATCTTCTGGGAATTCTGTCCACAAGGTTTAGGAGTGTTTCTGGGAATCTTTGACCATCTTCCAGAAGCACATTTGTGAGGTCACACTGATGTTGGACCAGAAGGCCTGGCTCTCAGTCTCCGCTCTGATTCATCCCAAAGGTGTTCTATGGGGTTGAGGTCAGGACTCTGTGCAGGCCAGTCCAGTTCCTCCACACCAGACTCTGCATCCAGGTCTTCATGGACCTGCTTTGTGCACTGGTGCACAGTCATGTTGGAAGAGGAAGGGGCCAGCTCCAAACTGGTCCCACAAAGTTGGGAACATGGAATTGTCCAGAATGTCTTGGTATGCTGAAGCATTCAGAGTTCCTTTCACTGGAACTAAGGGGCCAAGCCCAGCTCCTGAAAACACCCCCACACCATAATCCCCCCTCCACCAAACTTTATACTTGGCACAATGCAGTCAGACATGTACCGTTGGCATATTTAGAAGTTTTTTTGTTTTTATATGCTCTGGTCCTACCATAAAACAATTGTTCAAAAATTAAATATCGGCCGATAGTGATATTTTGTTTTAAAGCTAATATCAGGCCGTTAATATTGATCATCACTATTACATATGTAAAATGTTATGATATGTGTATATCTAAGTGGAATCTATTACTATTACATACAGGGCCGTTGCAACAAGGCAAGCAAACCCAGCAATTGCCGAGGGCCCCGAGCTGGACTGGGGCCCTGGCCACCCCCACGGTTTAACCAAGCGACACTCAGCAGCTACTGAGCCCCCAAGCTGCTTCCAAACCACTTTTCTTTCTTATTTTAGACACTAGCTACACTATACTGTTGGAATTTTTAAGATCGGACATGCAGAAGTTGAAAACCCCACTTTTGAGGTTTTCTTGCTGAGATTTTGCGAATGGGGAGATAAAACTTCTGCTTCACAGGGGAGGCCCAAAGCTGCTTCCAAAACCATATCACCTTCATATTTTAGACACAAACTACCCAATACAGTTGGAATTTTTAAAATTGGACATGCAGAAGTTGAAAATCCCACTTTTAAGCATTTCTCGCTGAGATATTGCGATCCATTTGAAACTGACAGCAGTCAGCCGGCGGTGGAGGGTCAATGACAGGGCCCGTTTGGACATGTGTCCATTCCCATTATGGGGTGTCCATCAGAGTATGTTTCCCCTGCTATGACCAACCATTTATTAAAACGTAATCCTATCATTTTATTATTATGGTATGGGTGTGGTTGCATCCAGCATTTTTTTTTGGGGGGGGGGGGGGGGGGGGGGGGGGGGCGCGCTCCAAGTCCATTTTGCTTGGGGCCCCATAATTCCTTGAAACGGCCCTGATTACATAGACGGTAAACTTGTCTAACTCCAGGTATCAGACGTTCGTCTGTGGTCGTGTCTGAACCATCTTTGTGCTTCACCAGCCGCGGGGGTGCAGAATTATTAGGCAAATGATTATTTTGACCACATCATCCTCTTTATGCATGTTGTCTTACTCCAAGCTGTATAGGCCCAAAGCTACTACCAATTAAGCATATCAGGTGATGTGCATCTCTGGAATGAGAAGGGCTGTGGTCTAATGACATCATCACCCTATATCAGGTTTATTAGACAACACAATTATTAGGCAACTTAACAACAAACAAATATATACCCATTTCAATGATTTATTTTCACCAGGGAAACCAATATAACAGCTCAACATCCACAAATATACATTTCTGACATTCCAAAACAAATCAGTGAGCAATATAGCCACCTTTCTTTGCAAGGACACTGAAAAGCTGCCATCCATGGATCCTGTCAGTGTTTTGATCTGTTCACCATCAACATTGCGTGCAGCAGCAACCACAGCCTCCCAGACACTGTTCAGAGAGGTGGACTGTTTTCCCTCCTTGTAAATCTCACATTTGATGAGGGACCACAGGTTCTCTATGGGGCTCAGATCAGGTGAACAAGGAGGCCATGTCATTAGTTTTTCTTCTTTTAGAGCCTTTCTTGCAGCCACGCTGTGGAGTACTTGGATGCGTGTGATGGAGCATTGTCCTGCATGAAAATCAGGTTTTTCTTGAAGGATGCGGACTTCTTCCTGTACCACTGCTTGAAGAAGGTGTCTTCCAGAAACTGGCAGTAGGACTGGGAGTTGAGCTTGACTCCATCCTCAACCCGAAAAGGCCCCACAAGCTTATCATACCAGCCCATACCAGTATCCCACCTCCACCTTGCTGGCGTCTGAGTGGGACTGGAGCTCTCTGGCCTTTACCGATCCAGCCACGGGCCCATCCATCTGGCCCATACCAGTACCTCACCTCCACCTTGCTGGCGTCTGAGTGGGACTGTAGCTCTCTGGCCTTTACCGATCCAGCCATGAGCCCATCCATCTGGCCCATACCAGTACCTCACCTCCACCTTGCTGGCGTCTGAGTGGGACTGTAGCTCTCTGGCCTTTACCGATCCAGCCACGGGCCCATCCATCTGGCCCATACCAGTACCCCACCTCCACCTTGCTGGCATCTGAGTGGGACTGGAGCTCTCTGGCCTTTACCGATCCAGCCACGGGCCCATCCAGACTCCCTCTCATTTCATCAGTCCATAAAAGCTTAGAAAAATCAGTCTGAGATATTTCTTGGCCCAGTCTTGACGTTTCAGCTTGTGTGTCTTGTTCAGTGGTGGTGGTTTTTCAGTCTTTCTTACCTTGGCCATGTCTCTGAGTATTGCACACCTTGTGCTTTTGGGCACTCCAGTGATGTTGCAGCTCTGAAATATGGCAAAACTGCTGGCAAGTGGCATCTTGGCAGCTGCACGCTTGACTTTTCTCAGTTCATGGGCAGTTATTTTGCGCCTTGGTTTTTCCACGTTTCTTGCGACCCTGTTGACTATTTTGAATGAAACGCTTGATTGTTGGATGATCACGCTTCAGAAGCTTGGACATTTCAAGAGTGCTGCATCCCTCTGCAAGATATCTCATTATTTTTTACTTTTCGGAGCCTGTCAAGTCCCTCTATGACCCATTTTGCCAAAGGAAAGGAAGTTGCCTAATAATTCTGTTTGCATAATAAACCTTATATAGGGTGATGATGTCATTAGACCACACCCCTTCTGATTACAGAGATGTACATCACCTGATATGCTTAATTGGTAGTAGCTTTGGGCCTATACAGCTTGGAGTAAGACAACATGCATAAAGAGGATGATGTGGTCAAAATACTCATTTGCCTAATAATTCTGCACTACCTGTACACATTTTACTTCGATCTCCTTTTGAATGTACTTGTGTGTAGTGTTTGGGTTTTTTGCTCTTCTTTTCTTTTCACATTCAAAATAAAACTTCAAATTATAAATCTATATTCATCAAAACAACCAAATATGCAACTATTGAATATCTGACAGTAAATATCAGGTGTGTTGAGGGATCATGTCATCAAACAGGCCTTTAAAGAGTTAAACTGATGTGACTAGACATGGTTGTTTAAACAGGACTGGATTTGATTGGAAAATGTTTTTAAAAAGAGGGACAAAATATTAACCTGTTTTTGTATCAGTTTTTGTCCGCTAGTGACCTGAAGGTAACCTTTATCCGGTTGACCTTTCAGAATAACTGAAATTTTAAAGCTCTTGAGAACATTTTCCTACAAAAATCATCTCCCATGAGAGGAAACACGGCCAGAATGGATGGAGCCAGAAATGAAGGGAAACTGACGTGAGAATGAAGTCGGTACGAACAGCCGGAGTTAAACTGTTCTCCCGTTTATAAACCGTCCGCATCTGGAAGCGTTCATGATGCGCCATTCCTCAGAGAATGTTTCTCCGTCTACGCCAGCAGATACAGTCTTCCTCAAACTGATACAAATAAAAAAATCAGCTGTTGGTGAAATGTTGAAAATCATGACATTATTCTGAACAGAAACATTAAAAATAAAACAAGTAAACAAACATGAAGCTCCGAAACTTTGATTCAATCACTGCAATCAGGTGTTTCTGTAACGTCCAATCAGACGTCTGCACCTGCTGACAGGTATGTTGGTCCATGTTCATGGGAAAGATGCTCTAATGTGTCTGAGACAGTTTTAATTATTTTCTTTTCAAAAGGACTTTATTTCACTAAAGATCATTTTCTAAATCTTTATTTATTAGTTTCTTATTGGAATTATTGTGAAATTAGCCTTTAATTAGAGGGGCTGAATACTTCTGGGACTGTAAATGAATCTGGGGTAAAATCCGGTGGCGCCCCCTGCTGTTAGACGGACTGCTGCGGGGAGGATCCGGGCTGAGCGGCTGTTCCAGACGCATGTTTGCTTTCCCAGAAACGGTCGCGCTGTTGTTTACTTCCATGTTTCCCTGAAGCAGCTGACAGCAGAGAATGTGGAACATAAACAGCAGCAGGCCGAGACGCGGTGGGAACCCCGTCTGTGATTGGCCGCCGACTGACAGAAGAACAACAAACAGGAATCCTTCCACAAACAAACAACCAGGTCAACGTTGCCGTGGTTTTATTGGTTTTCTGTAAACAAAGAGTCATAAAAGGATGCAGAACAAAACAACGGGGACGTGAAAGTCGGCTACACAATAAATACGTTCTTTTAACGCCGAACAGGACGCGTCACTTCCACCAACCAGGCCGCAGTAACATGCAAACACCGCAGGTCTGCTGGTCCGCTTAGAAGCAGGACCAGGACCGGGACCGGGGCCGGGGCCGGGACCAGGACCAGGACCGGGACCGGGACCGGGGCCGGGACCGGGACCAGGACCAGGACCAGGACCGGAGGCGGTGTGGAGGGAATGTCTCAACGATACAAAGTACAGGCTGAAAGATGATCACAGAAGGCAAACAAAGTTCATCTGGTCCAGAGACACCATCAGTCCTCAGCTGTGTCCAGGTCCCGCTGACGTCAACGGGTCCCAAACACGTCTTCAGGTCCCGCAGACGTCAACAGGTCCCAAACACGTCTTCAGGTCTGCAGACGTCTCCGGGTCCCAAACACGTCTTCAGGTCCCGCAGACGTCAACAGGTCCCAAACACGTCTTCAGGTCTGCAGACGTCTCCGGGTCCCAAACACGTCTTCAGGTCCCGCAGACGTCAACAGGTCCCAAACACGTCTTCAGGTCTGCAGACGTCTCCGAGTCCCAAACACGTCTTCAGGTCTGCAGACGTCTCCGGGTCCCAAACACGTCTTCAGGTCTGCAGACGTCTCCGAGTCCCAAACATGTCTTCAGGTCTGCAGACGTCTTCAGGTGGAATAATCCTGCAGGACAAACACAAAAAACTCATCTCAGATTTTATGTTTTTCACCTCAGAAGGAAACGAGTGATTTATTCACCAGCCTGAAGCTGAGGGGGGGCAATAGAGGAGCAGGGGGACAGTGGAGAAGTAGGGGGACAGTAGAGGAGTGGGGGACAGTAGGGGAGCAAAAGGGACAGTAGAGGACTAGGGAGACAGTAGACAGAAGAGGGGGGACAGTAGAGAGCAAAAGGGACGGTAGAGGAGTGGGGGGACAGTCAAGATCAAAAGGGACAGTAGAGGAGTGGGGGGACAGTAGAGGAGCGGGATAGAGGAGCAGGGGGACAGTGGAAGAATAGGGAAAAGGAGCAGGGGAACAGCAGAGGAATAGGGGGACAGTAGATGAGTATGGGTACAATCAAGGAGCAGGGGGAAAGTAGAGGAGCAGAGGGACATTAGAGGAGGGGGAGACAGTAGAGGAGTGGGGGGAACAGTAGAGAGCAAAAGGGACAGTAGAGGAGTGGGGAGACAGACAGGGAGAGGGGGGACAGTAGAGATCAAAAGGGACAGTAGAGGAGTGGGGGACAGTAGGAGCAAAAGGGACAGTAGAGGAGCAGGGGGACAGTAGAGGAGTGGGGGGACAGTAGAGATCAAAAGGGACAGTAGAGGAGTGGGGGGACAATAGGAGAGGAGAGGGGGGGCAGTAGAGAGCAAAAGGGACAGTAGAGGAGTGGGGGGACAGTAGAGATCAAAAAGGACAGTAGAGTAGTGGGGGGACAGTAGACATCAAAAGGGACAATAGAGGAGTGGGGGGCAGTAGAGGAGCGGGATAGAGGAGCAGGGGGACAGTGGAGGAATAGGGAGAAAGGAGCGGGGGAACAGCAGAGGAATAGGGTGACGAGAGGAGTATGGGGACAATAGAGGAGCAGGGGGACAATAGAGGAGTGGGGGGACAGTAGAGGAGCAGGATAGAGGAGTGGGGAGACAGTAGAGATCAAAAGGGACAGTAGAGGAGCGGGATAGAGGAGCAGGGGGACAGTGGAGGAATAGGGAAAAAGGAGCAGGGGAACAGCAGAGGAATAGGGGGACAGTAGATGAGTATGGGGACAATCAAGGAGCAGGGGGAAAGTAGAGGAGTGGGGCACAGTAGAGGAGCAGAGGGACATTAGAGGAGGGGGAGACAGTAGAGGAGTGGGGGGACAGTAGAGAGCAAAAGGGACAGTAGAGGAGTGGGGAGACAGTAGACAGGAGAGGGGGGACAGTAGAGATCAAAAGGGACAGTAGAGGAGTGGGGGACAGTAGAGGAGCAAAAGGGACAGTAGAGGAGAGGGGGACAATAGAGAGGAGAGGGGGGACAGTAGAGATCAAAAGGGACAGTAGAGGAGAGGGGGACAATAGAGAGGAGAGGGGGACAGTTGAGGAGCAAAAGGGACAGTAGAGGAGTGGGGGGACAGTAGAGATCAAAAGGGACAGTAGAGGAGTGGGGGGACAGTAGAGATAAAAAAGGGACAGTAGAGGAGTGGGGGGACAGTAGAGATCAAAAGAGACAGTAGAGGAGTGGGGGACAGTAGAGGAGCGGGATAGAGGAGCAGGGGGACAGTGGAGGAATAGGGACAAAGGAGCGGGGGAACAGCAGAGGAATAGGGGGACAGTAGAGGAGTATGGGGACAATAAAGGAGCAGGGGGACAATAGAGGAGTGGGTGGACATTAGAGTAGCAGAGGGACAGTAGCAGAGGAGGGGACAATCAAGGAGCAGGGGGAAAGTAGAGGAGCGGGGGCACAGTAGAGGAGCAGGGGGACAGTAGAAGAGCAGGGGGACACTAGAGGAAAAAGGGGGCAGTAGAAGAGCAAAGGACAGTAGAAGAGCAGGAACAGTAGAGGTGTTTGGGGAAAGTAGAGGAGCGGGGGCACAGTAGAGGAGCAGGGGGACAGTAGAGGAGTAGGGGGGACAGTAGAAGAGCAGGGGGACAGTAGAGGAGCAGGGGGACACTAGAGGAGTAAGGGGGGCAGTAGAAGAGCGAGGGACAGTAGAAGAGCAGGAACAATAGAGGTGTTTGGGGAAAGTAGAGGACGGTGGAGGACAGTAGGGGACATGGAGGACTTACAGCTCTGGGTTTCTTGTTGACCTTCATGTCAAACCTGAGACAAACAGAAACAAGGCAGCGTTAGACTCTGTCCTGCTGGAACCGGCTGTGATGGACGTGGTGAAAAGCAGAGCCACTACTGAACCGAGGACAAGCCTACAGACAAAGCTGGACACGACCATCATGAGACAGCCAGCAACAGACGAAGCTGGACACGGCCGTCATGAGACAACCAGCAACGTGATTCTCTGCAGCTGAAATGAGTCTGAGGTAGAAGATCAACGTTACAGCAAGCAGGAGGATGAGATGGAGCTCAGAGACCTGGATGGAGGCATGCAGCCCAGCATGCAGACAGGCAGCAGGAGGAAGAGGAGCAGGCAGGACGAGGACGAGGACGGACAGCAAGTAAAATTCAGACTTACTCAAAGTCATAATCAAACATGGCAGAAGGGCTGAGGGGGCAGCGGTATGGGAGGAAGAGAGCAGCAGCTGTTAGTCGACCGGCCGCAGCCGTAGGACTCGCCTCAGCATCATCATCATCATCATCATCACACGACATCGCCTCAGCATCATCATCATCATCACACGACATCGCCTCATCATCATCATCATCACACGACATCGCCTCATCATCATCATCATCACACGACATCGCCTCAGCATCATCATCATCACACGACATCGCCTCATCATCATCATCATCACGTGACATCGCCTCATCATCATCATCATCACACGACATTGCCTCATCATCATCATCATCACACGACATCGCCTCAGCATCACACGACATTGCCTCATCATCATCATCATCACACGACATCGCCTCATCATCATCATCATCACCCAATCAACAAGTCAACACTCCAAATCTTTACCAATAAAAACATTTGAAGGGGGCGTGGCCTGATAATCAGGGTCTTCTCCTTCAGTGACATCATTAACACACGCGCCTGAACATGGCTGCTAGGGTGGGAAAAAATATCCATACACTGAAATATCGTGATTTCATATTGATATTTAAAAATGCGGGATCTTACCAACAAAATCTCACGAGACTTCATAACAGAACTACGGAATCTGGCAAGATATCTCGAAATCTCACCAGATTTACTGGCGAAATCTCGCGAGATTTTGTTCGTAAAATAGATCGATACTGCGTTATTAAATATCGGCATATGAAAATATAGCGATATTTCAGTGTATTGATATTTTTTCCCACCCCTACTGGCTGCCAGCGCCCACCATGGGGCTGGCAGGAGAAAATCATCGTCTCGTGGACGCCGAGTCCACAGACATGCAGCTTCAGAGACCAGCTGAGGAGCTTCAGGAAAACCAGCAATCCAGGACCGGGTCGGGGGGGCAGCTGGCTAAGCGTCCACATCCACCAGCTCATCCGGGGGGGATCCTGAGGTGTTCCCCAGGAGGCATCCTGACCAGATGCCCGAGCCTCCTCACCTGGCTCCTGGATGTGGGGGTCTTCCTGGATGTCGTCTCTCTGAGGGGAGGGTGGGGACCCTGAGGAGGAAGCTTGAGCCCCTTGTACCCCTGATCCAGTTCTTCCAGTCTCTACCTACACCTGGCGACTGGGGCTGCCACAAACCATCATTTTGATAGTCGACTAATCACAGATTATTTTTCAGATTAGGGACCTAATCAGATCAAACGTAAACAGACTCATACTTCTCCAGATTGGTCTTAGTCTCGAGACCAGTCTCAAGACTTTCTTTGCGGTCTTCATGCCATCACGGCCTCGGCAGTCTTTGGTCTCGGTCTCGCAATGTCTCGGACTGGCCAAGCGGTCTTGAAGGGATTTGTAAGTTGTAACCTATAATTTCCAGGTCAGTACGGTCTGGGTCTCGAGCTGAACTAGTCTTGAGTTGGTCTGTCTTGGTCTTGACCCCCTCTGGTCTTGGTAGTGTCATGGTCTACCAGGCGGTCTTGACGACGAGTCTAGTAAAACATCCAGCTGCTTTTATATAAACGTAATTAGTTTTCACTTTGAAGTGATTAATGTGTATGCTAGCTAAAAATAAAGATGACGGTTCATTAAACCTTTAATGAAATATGCTGCAACCTTCTCAGGTGCTGCTGTGGAAGTTCTGTCTTACAGGTGCTGCTCTGCACACTTTTCTCATTCGTTTTGTTAAAATACTCCCACGCTTTTGAGCTTCATCGTCGTCAGGTTGCCATGACTACACACGGGCCCCGTCTGGTAAAACTTGCAGTGACATCACGGCTGACTCAGATTACCACTCCTGTCCATGTGTGTCAAGTAGGGCTGGGAAAAAATATCGATACACTGAAATATCGTGATATTTTCATCTGCTGATAAATTGATATTTAAAAATGCAGTATCTATTTTACGAATGGAATCTCACGAGATTTTGTCGTTCCATTACAAAACCTCGCGGGTTTTCGTGAAATCTCGCGGGTATTCGTAAGAGAAAGATGGAATCTCGCGAGATTTTGTCGTTCCATTACAAAACCTCGCGGGTTTTCGTGAAATCTCGCGGGTATTCGTAAGAGAAAGATGGAATCTCGCGAGATTTTGTCGTTCCATTACAAAACCTCGCGGGTTTTCGTGAAATCTCGCGGGTATTCGTAAGAGAAAGATGGAATCTCGCGAGATTTTGTCGTTCCATTACAAAACCTCGCGGGTTTTCGTGAAATCTCGCGGGTTTTCGTAAGAGAAAGATGGAATCTCGCGAGATTTTGTCGTTCCATTACAAAACCTCGCGGGTTTTCGTGAAATCTCGCGGGTTTTCGTAAGAGAAAGATGGAATCTCGCGAGATTTCATTGATAAACTAGATCAGTATTGCGTTTTTAAATACATTGATTAAAGCAAAAAAAAATGTTTGACTGAATGTTTTTCCCAGGCCAGCTGTTATTTGCCAGCTATGTATGTGCCAGCCGCACCACGCTTTAAGATCGACCCGTCTGCCATGAGGTCACTTTCCAAATATCTAAGTAAAACAGTGAAATGTTGCATCAGCCCTTCGGTTCCCGTATGAAACACTTATAAGTTGTGAGAAGGTTTTACTTTTCTACACTATTGAAATACCCAGGACTAAGAATTTTAGAAGAATAAGATCTGACAGGTTTTGTCAGTTTGCTGTAAGATAATCCAGTTCTGTCCTGTTTACTAGCTGGGTGAGTGACACACCTGAATTTTCTGCCAGGTTTCAATAAAGTATTCCTTTTTCCTTTCCACCTATCTAAAATGTTTCACTGACTCTTACTCGGTTTTTTTTATGTCTTCTTACAAATAAATGACCATCTATAAATCTTTTCAATGCAAGTTTTATTCCTCTTAGAATAGCTAATAAATCAGAAGAAATGGCTGTAATTGTTCTAGCGGTGCCAGGAAAGAGGCCTGGATATATCAGCACAGAACGAACGCAAATTTAGTCACATGCGGGTCTTTTCAGAGAAAACAAAGGTCACCTACATGTAAATCTAACGGACTATCGTGGATCCTCATCAGTTCGTCTTTCATTTTTGAAGATCTTCTTTAAATATACTTTATGTTTGGCTGCTATAAATATTATTATTCTACAGAGAAGAAGAGATCATTTTTAAAGCCACAGGAAGACATTAAAACCAATAATTCACATGATAACTGGTTAGTGGCATTTTCATGGCTTGATGAGACTTCTGACTAGTAAATCAGTGACATGACTTTGTAATAGTAACAGCTGATATTACTCTTACACTAGTAAAGTTTCTGCATCACTTTGAATCCTCCAGAAGATATTACGTGAAGACGCTGTTCACTGGACATCCTGTAAAATGGCGGTAACGGGGCAGCCTCTATAGAAGACGTTATCTGCAGCAAAACTCCTTCATTTCATCAATACTTTAAGTAGAATGAATGAACGGGTACTTTTGTCCTGTGAGTCCAGATTCATCTTTCCGTTAGTTATCAGGGTTCTACACACTTTTCGGGGCCGCGTGTTCACGATGCGCTTCCGTAGTACCGCTGAGAAGATCAGCTGCTACCCAGACAACAAAAACACAATTAGAGAAACTCTGAACTCACAGGACAATAGTACTCATTTGTTCCTTCATTCTACTGAAAGTATTGATGAAATCAAGGAGTTTTACTGCAGATAATGTCTTATAGAGAGGCTGCCCCGTCTCTGCCATTTAACAGGATGTCCGGCGAACGGCGTCTTAACGTTATATCTTCCAAAGAACTCAAAGTGATGCAGAAACTTTACCGGTGAGTAAATGCACGTATAAACTCCTAGAAATAAGGTGCAGGTTGAAAAAAATGAAGAAACTTATCCTTTAACATCCGTTAAAAAAAAAAAAAAATCACATCTGTTTTTAAGACATCTTGTCAGAGTAGCTTCTCGTAGCTTTATCTGTTATTTAGGCTGCAGCTCTGATAAAAGTACATTAATAAAGGAGCAGTTTTTACAGATGGTTATTAAAGCAGTAAGCTCAGAAAAGCCGTGTGTTACAGCAGGTTTACAACGGTACCCGTTTTATAATCATAAATATTCCGTTCAGATTCATAATCTTACATGATGCAGGGTTTGATTTCACCAACAAGCTGGTTTTCGGTCTCGCGCAAGATAAGATGCAGGTCTGCACCGCTCACTGCAACGAGGAGCTCCACAAACGCTGCAACGATACTGTACAAGCTTCTGTACGGCGCTGCCGAAGCAGGAAAAAACGCACAGCGGTGACAGATGTAGTAACACGGACATAACGCTGAACTTTCATCACATTAACTCTGACCTCAACAGCACATTAATGGCGTTCATAAGCAGCAAACAGACTCACCAAAGCTGCCGTCTGACGCTACCAGCGATCCGTTTAGAGAAAAGTTAATCCACATATAACATCGGACCTGCAGCTGCATTAATTCCACCCTCGCTAACGTTCCTTCGTCTCAGGTGATTTAAACAACAGGTCTCGCAGTTCAACGGTCCCAACTTTGTTTTAACATGTCGAGACCGGTCAAAACGCGCCATTCCATAGGTTGCAGTGACCCACCCTCTTCTGATTCTGATTGGCTAACGTTACGGCAGCATCATGTTAACACAAATTTAAAAAGTGTTCATGCAATCGCAACAAAATCAAGTTGATCCATTTTTTTCCTCATTTTCCAACTGACGGAAATCCGTTGCAGCGACGGAAAACTTTAATCCCTGTAAATATCAATATGAAATCTGCTTATGAAAATATCACGATATTTCAGTGTATCGATATTTTTCCCCAGCCCTAGTATCAAGAACCGAAGCAGTGGAACGTGCTGCAGCAGTTTGGAGAGAACAAGGACAAAAAAATGTAAAAACGATGTGTCGACTATTAAATTAGTTGATGAGTTTAACAGTCGACATAATCGTGGCTAATCGACCAATCGTGGCAGCCCGACTGGTGACAGGAGGTGAGAACAGGAGCGTAGATCGGCTGGTAAACCGGACTAAAGCACTTCTTGTCCACCTACGTCCACGTCTGAGGACAGGGGGGATTTTTGTCCCAGAACACCAACATGTCGTCCCTGGGAGGACAAAGTCTTTCCAAGCACTTAGTCCTGGTTCAGATCTGCTTTCTGGTTTACGTCTGATTAACTCTCTTCATCATCGCACTTCCTGAGCGTGGATCCTTCATCCGGCAAAGTTTAGACCTGCAAACCGGGTAACCGGGCTGGACCTGAACCACAGACCTGTTTCTGACTGTAAACTGTTGTTCTGGACGACGACGGTCTCACGGATCTGGGTTTGGTACCTGTGTCTGTTCTTGTTCTTCCTCTTCTTGTGGCTTCCGTGATGGCTGCCTGAGGAAGAGGAGGAGGCGGCCTTCTGAGGCTTCAGGTCCTGGAGCGTGGAGTCCACGTCCTCCGTGTCGTCCTGGCTGGGCTCGTTCTCCTGATTCTGAAGGTCTGGAGACGTGTCGCTTTCTGTGCCGCTGCCGGCCTCGCCTGAGGAGACCCAAGCAGAACCCAGTCAGGACCAGGACCACCGGGGACCAGGACCACCGGGGACCGGGTCCACCGGGGACCGGGTCCACTGCTGCTGCAGTCCCAGAGGAAGTGAAAACAACTCACGCTTTTCATTCATGTGGTCCGGGATCCCTCCGAGCGCACACACCGCCTGCCAATCACAACACAGCAGGTGCATGAGCAGGTGCACGAGCAGGTGCACGAGCAGGTGCACAAACAGGTGCACGAGCAGGTGCACGAGCAGGTGCGGCGCAGCGACAGAGACGGTAAAACGAGGCGATGACTCACCGCTACAGACGTGACGGACGACTTGCTGAACAGACGCTCCGCTTCCTTGAACTTCCGGTTCCTTCTGTCCGTCTTGCTGTTGGAGTTCCTGAAAAACAAAAACAGCTTCAGTTTCAGTTCAGCTCGTTTCATGAGTTAACGTTCCTGTTAGAAGAAAGAACGTTTAAGAAAGAGACTCGTATAAAATACATACATAATAAATAAGTTTTAAAACAGCTGACGGAGTCTTTAGTTCCTGATAAAGACTAAAGATGTAACGATAAAAAGACAACGATGACAACACGGGTGGATATTTTCTCTGAAATTTAAACTTGATCCCAATGAAGCTCCCGTCTTCCCCACCATCATCATCATCATCCTCATCTTCACACTCTAACCTACTTCTGGTTGGTGAGGTAGCGGTCCCATCCTCTGATGATGTTGCCGTACATCTGCGTGTCCTCCAGGTAGCTGCCCTCAAACGCATAGATCTGTCTCTCCAGGTTCACCAGCGTCTCCTGGAAGATCGAAAAAGACATTTATGTCACGTTCATCCTCTTCTAAACACTTGCAGACCGTCTGGCATCACTGCAGGAGGTTACAGAGGGAAACACGGACATCTGAAACCGGACGCTTAACCAGCTGATCAAGCAGAAGAGATCAATTAATACTTTTCACAAATACATTTTCGATTTGATGGTTGGACATAAGTTTAGGGCTGTCACAAACTATTATTTTGATAATCGACTAGTCACCGATTAATCGACTAATTGGATGTGAAAATTGCAGCATATTTACAAAACCAGTCAAAAGTTTGGACACTTCCTCAGTGAATCTGATGGAAAACGTGTCCAAACTTCTGACTGGTGGTGTTTGTGTTTATTTATGTCAATAAACTGTTCATGAACAGCTGAGCAGACAGAAAGACGGACAAGGCAGCGGAAGGTACAGCGGCGATGTTGAGAGGAAAAACAAAGCAGATAAACAATTAACGGTTAGTCGATTATGGAATTAGTCACCGATTATTTTGATAGTCGATGATTAGTCGATTAATGGTGGCAGCCCTAACTAAATTCTTATTAAAATACCCACAATGCAACATTTAGACGTTTAGAGCCACGACTCTCACGAAGGCCCGGTCCATCCTGGCTGACTGCAGCCCCCCTTTACATGTGCAACTGACCCGTGGCTAAACCACGCCCCCAAACGCAATGAGCCAATCACAGTGCCCACAGCCAACCCGATACACAGACATTCTGCTTGAACGTCCATTAAAGTGCATTGAAGTTTTTGTTTGTTTTTATGTGTTTATGCGTTTTTTAGTTTAAAATGGTCAAACGTGTGCATGGGGTACACAACTCTGACACTAGGCATCCTGAGAGGCTGGACGACGGGATGGATTTACTGTCCTTTCCAAAGACACATCTGAAATGACAAAAGTGTCTGCTTTGGATAAAGTCATGCAGCAGACGACAACATCAGCTAAACGCGGATAAAATGAACAAGGACGTCTCCATCTGCTCTGAGGTAAAGCAACATCGTATCTGAGGCAACATGTCACTTTGCTGGAAAGACATATGAAGTTATCGTTACAGGCGTGGACAGGTGTAGTACACCACAGGTGTAGTACACCACAGGTGTAGTACAGGCGTGGTGTAGTAGAGCTGTGGTGTAGTACAGGTGTGTAGTAGAGCTGTGGTGTAGTACAGGTGTGTAGTAGAGCTGTGGTGTAGTACAGGTGTGTAGTAGAGCTGTGGTGTAGTACAGGTGTGTAGTAGAGCTGTGGTGTAGTACAAGTGTGGTGTAGTACAGGTGTGTAGTATAGCTGTGGTGTAGTACAGGTGTGGTGTAGTACCAGACTCTACTCCGCTCCCATGGCTGTTAATCACTCTTTGGCAGACGATCACTTTTTGGTACAACACCGGCAGCCGTGCTGGAGTTTGTCTTAGGCCTGGGATATACTTGCTGTTGGCGACGCGCCCGCGTACGCATCATGGCGCCCACGCGCTCCCAGCGTACCTACGGCACGTAGGTCGCTCGCGTTGACGCGAGGTAACGTGCCGCATGCGCGTGGTGCAATATTGACTTGAACGCTAGAGGTGCTCGTGCGTACAAAAAGCGTGAACACAGGTCAGAGGTAAACACAATGGCGTCGGCGAGTAGTTTTGAAGAGCGTCTCTCGGACCTGGTCCGAAACTACAGACACTTATATGATATTTCCTCCCCGTTGCACAGCGACCTCTTTTTCTTTCGCAGTAGTAAAGTAAAATGATCGTTTCTTCTTCGAGAGCAATAACATTGTCTATTTTCCACATACACCTGGGTCGTTCACATATGCCCCGGAAAAACAATCTGACCGGCAGACTGACCTTTTTACGTTCTCATGAAGTGCTGTGTACTCCTCCTAGCGGTGGCCTCCAGTATTGAGCGTTTCGGCCGCGATGTGCTGCAGCAAGTATATTCACAGACGACGCAGACCGCTTGCGTGAACGTTTGCGTCCACAGCAAGTATATTCCAGGCCTAAGAAACTGAGGGAACTTACACTCGTCACATTCCAGAGATTCACAGGCTGATTTATTCTCACAGTTTCAGACTCATAAATGTTTATTTTTTGTTTGTTTTTAATTTTGTTTTTTTATTCATCTTTTCACGTTCTCTGTCTGATCCTGCGTCTGCTGTCCATGCTGACAGCTGTCATCTCCCGAGACGTCACATAGCGGCTGTCCCCAAGAGGATTGTCGATTGAGTGAGTGGAGAGGGCGTGGCTGAGCCATCTGTCAATCATATGTCAATCATGTCTTCATCTATTGGAAATGCAAGTGGAAGGGTTCACAAACAGAAATGTCGGCTTTCTGCCTGTAAATGGTATGAAAGCAGATCAGGAGATGTAGATGTGGAATGATCAGAAGTAGAGCAGAGAAGCAGGACTGCCTGCAGACTGCAGGTCTGACGTGGACAGGAAGAGGGGCGGCGTCGGCGACTTAATCAGCGCGCTTCCGCATGCAGTGCGTCCCCAGCTTCACATGTCCCAGGAGCAGCGTGTCCCCAGCTTCACATGTCCCAGGAGCAGCGTGTCCCCAGCTTCACATGTCCCAGGAGCAGCGTGTCCCCAGCTTCACATGTCCCAGCTTCACATGTCCCAGGAACAGCGTATCCCCAGCTTCACATGTCCCAGCTTCACATGTCCCAGGAACAGCGTATCCCCAGCTTCACATTTCCCAGGAACAGCGTGTCCCCAGCTTCACATGTCCCAGGAGCAGCGTGTCCCCAGCTTCACATGTCCCAGGAGCAGCGTGTCCCCAGCTTCACATGTCCCAGCTTCACATGTCCCAGGAACAGCGTATCCCCAGCTTCACATGTCCCAGCTTCACATGTCCCAGGAACAGCGTATCCCCAGCTTCACATTTCCCAGGAACAGCGTGTCCCCAGCTTCACATGTCCCAGGAGCAGCGTGTCCCCAGCTTCACATGTCCCAGGAGCAGCGTGTCCCCAGCTTCACATGTCCCAGCTTCACATGTCCCAGGAACAGCGTATCCCCAGCTTCACATGTCCCAGCTTCACATGTCCCAGGAACAGCGTATCCCCAGCTTCACATTTCCCAGGAGCAGCGTGTCCCCAGCTTCACATGTCCCAGGAGCAGCGTGTCCCCAGCTTCACATGTCCCAGCTTCACATGTCCCAGGAACAGCGTATCCCCAGCTTCACATTTCCCAGGAACAGCGTATCCCCAGCTTCACATTTCCCAGGAGCAGCGTGTCCCCAGCTTCACATGTCCCAGGAACAGCGTGTCCCCAGCTTCACATTTCCCAGGAGCAGCGTGTCCCCAGCTTCACATGTCCCAGGAGCAGCGCGTCCCCAGCTTCACATTTCCCAGGAACAGCGTGTCCCCAGCTTCACATGTCCCAGGAGCAGCGTGTCCCCAGCTTCACATGTCCCAGGAGCAGCGTGTCCCCAGCTTCACATGTCCCAGCTTCACATGTCCCAGGAACAGCGTATCCCCAGCTTCACATGTCCCAGCTTCACATGTCCCAGGAACAGCGTATCCCCAGCTTCACATTTCCCAGGAGCAGCGTGTCCCCAGCTTCACATGTCCCAGGAGCAGCGTGTCCCCAGCTTCACATGTCCCAGCTTCACATGTCCCAGGAACAGCGTATCCCCAGCTTCACATTTCCCAGGAACAGCGTATCCCCAGCTTCACATTTCCCAGGAGCAGCGTGTCCCCAGCTTCACATGTCCCAGGAACAGCGTGTCCCCAGCTTCACATTTCCCAGGAGCAGCGTTGGTGTCGTTACGGACCGCCACATTCAATTCAAGTTACACTCTGTGGTGTGATAATATTCAATATCGATTTATGGTCCTTTTACATTGCAGCTGCACAGTCTAGCATGGTCCAGCATGGTCCAGCACGGTCTAGTACCACGCTAAAGACGACCGGGACGTTTTTTGTTTCCACACAGTGGAAGCAGTACTCTACTACCTGGAAGTGGGCGGAGTCAGCACGGTAGAGACTGCCGTGACATCACTGCCGTGCCACACGGTGGTCAGTAAAGTAAAAACAATGGAGGCGTTGGATGATATCGTGGTGTTACTGCTGTTTTCTCGGTGGTTTGTAGTCACCGAAAACAGAAGCAAAACACGTATAACGACAATTTCCTTTGACCAATCAGTGGACAGCCGCTGCGTCACGTTTTATGGTAGGTTCAGCACGGTTAGAGCTTCCTCTGACACGGGTCGTAGCGGGTTTCCCAGAGGAAACACAAATAAAGCGTGCCACGTGGAAGAGTTGTGAAAATGTGCCGTGGAAAAGGCCCATTAAAGCAGTCATCACCCGGAAATGCCACTTTTCCACGTTAAAACGTGTACTGGAACAGGACCTCAGTTAAAATGTGCCAGAAACTCTGCAGAGTGAAAGTGGCTTCGTCTCTCTTCTCACCAGAATCAGCCCCATAAGCGCGCTCTCCGCTACGACATTTTGGGTTTTTTTCTCCGAATGACGTGATCCACAGAGGCTGCTAGCTGCTAAGGAAAAAAAATATTTCATTTTCATGGGCTGAATTTCGAGCGGCTGTAGCTCAGGTGGAGGAGCAGTCATCTTTCAATCGGAGGGTCAGGGGATCGATTCCAGGCTTCCATAAACTACATGCCGAAGTGTCCTTGGGCAAGACACTGAACCCCAAGTTGCCTCCCGATGTGCCCATCGGGGTTTGATTGTGTACAATTGTGTGTGTGACTGGCTGAATGTGATATGTAGTGTAAAGCGCTTTGAGCGGTTAGTATGACTGGAAAAGCGCAATATAAGTACAGTCCATTTACCATCTAAGCTAGCCTCTTTAGCACCACCTGAAATCAGCTGATTACCTGCAGCGGAGTAGCGTTACCTGACCAGCTTTGTCAGAGGAGGAGGAGGAGGAGGAAGAGGACGGCGACAAAAATAAAATGGTCACATTTCTCAGTTTTCAGTTCAACAGGAGCAGTGGATTATATTTATCAGTGAGGATGTGCAGTCGGTAAGTGTTGCTGCTGTGTAACTTATTATCTTTTGTGTCAGACCAGTAAACGGTGGTAGACGAACGGACAAGCTGCTAATGTAGCTACAGAAGCTAACACTGTTTGGTTAACTTCACGTCAGATGTCCACTCCTTATATCCATCAGAGTCCAGCCCTTTTACTTAGGGCTGTCCCCGACGCGTCGATGTAATCGATTCAGTAAATACGTCGATTTATATAAACGTACATCGACGCATCAGAAAAACGGTAACAAAAAGAAGTTGAATGCTTTTATTTCGGAAACCGGAAACAGCGTTGTCGCGGTTAGCAGCAGAGCAGCCAGAAACAACAGTAGAGATGGCGACGTGCTGAGAGAGTGAAACTGAGCGCATGCACAATTCAGAATCCGATAGAACAGCATCAACAAGTGCAAGTAAGCCACCACGTCCACGAGCACTTACTTCAAAGGTGTGGGATTATTTACCAAGGAACCACATACCATCGTACTCTGCAGCTCTGCAGAATGAAAACATCGTTTCACAGCAGCACGACTGCAATGAACGAGCACTTAAGCTAAACTCCCAGAAGCGCTTTTGCTGCTCATTAAAGGAGCCCTATCATGAAAAATGGACTTTTAAGAGCTTTTCAGCATGTGTGTGTTATTTCCTTATCAAGAAATGATTTAAGTCGTTATTTTTCTTCATTCATGCATATTTGAGTAATCTACATGAATATTTAAACCAAGCGCTACCTCCCTGCAAACGGCTGACTACCCACCCCGTTACGTATGAACGTGGCACCAATCACGAAGTGACAAACACGCATGCGCAACATCGTAGCAAGACGCCCTCTGTTGAACAGAAACTCAGAGAATCCTATCCACACTCTCTGAGGAAGAAACTAACACCTGCAGGAAGATTTCCTCAGAGACAAACAGCCATCAGCTAACAGACGTTTGATCCAGAGTTCAGGAGAATTTTCTTCCTTTTTTTTAAGCTCTAGAGGACAGCAAGTTGGGGAAAATGCAGTTACGTTCAGTGTGGTTATGTTCAGCGTGGGAGTTTATTTGTTGTACTGGATGAATCGACTTGCCAGAAGTGGTTGGATTTTAACTTCAGGAGCAGAAAAAAAACCTCAACTTTGTGTGTGAACTTCACTCCTGACAACTTCATGAATCTCGGGCAGTAAAGTGTTTTTTTCTCTGGGATTACTTCTGAAACCTGACGCAGTTCCTACTATAAAAACGCGCATGGACAGATAACAACACTGGTGAGTCAGCACATCTCTCAGCTCAATGCTAACTGTTAGCCTATGATTTGTTCGCTAAATTACTTGCTTGTCAGGGGTCTCTGTGGTACTTCTGTGGTACTGCGTGTACTTCAAACTCCATATCAGACTCTGGGTCGAGCGCATACAGCTCCATAACAGGCTGGTCTGTTTTATCCCGTCGATCAGAGTAATTATCCATCAATGTTTACTACTAACATCCACATGAGAGTTGCCGGTGCCGGTGCTACAGACAATTCTGTGACCCTTCAGAATCAGTGTCTCTTCCGGGGCGACGTCATGAAATGGGTGTAAAACATGCTGCAATTGGTCGAGAGCTCCGCGGTTCAGGACAGTCAGCCATCTTACTTCCGTGTTGGAAATTAGACGCATATAAAAACCTAATATTTAACACCAAATTAGTTTCTATAGTAACGATGGGAACATATCTAGCTTATAAATGCCTGTATTTGACTTTTGGAATGTTTGAAAAGCATGATACAGCTCCTTTAAGTAGTTTAATTTTCTTCTGAACACGTCTTTTAAACATTAACACAGAACGTGTTTATGATGGTGGTTAGTCGCTTACCATCACAAACTTCTATTACTTCTCAATCACCAGCAGCTTCATCGCCAGGTTTAAAGTACCGCAACTCACGTTAACAACGAGCATCATTTAAAGCTTCTTACCTCCGGATACGGAGGAAAGCGTGCATATCAGTTTTTGCATCGAAAAAATAATCTAAATATGAATCGATTCTGAAGATAATCGTTTGGGACAGCCCTACTTTTACTCCGGATCCTCTCCATCAACCGCACCGTTACGTTTTTATCATGTTTTTCTCTGTTGGGACATCATTTCCTTCACCTTCAACTAGGCATGATAATCGAAAACCGGTTCCTCGGGGCCATCGATAAGAAATGGATCAATTTCCCGGAATCGAACCCCGTTTTGAGACCCGGTTCCCCTTATCGATGCCTTGACGTGATTTCCGCAATTTCTGTCGGCGAATTCCCAAAGACAAGATGGAGCGGAAGAAGCGGTGGAGGGCATGGCTTCACTTCTCAAAAAAAGATGAGGAAAAGGCTGTAAGCAACCACTGTGATGCTGTGCTCTCCTGTAAGGGAGGCAATACAACCAACATGTTAAAACATTTAGATGCAGTTCACAACCTCAATGTGCGAGACGCCTGTCGTGTCTTCGAGACGTGGAAACAAGGCGAGCGACAGTCACAACGTCCCCCTTCAGCTTCCAGCAGTGTCACAGCTCGTACAGGATCAGGCAACATGCTTTCATTTTCAGGTTGGTTAGTTACTTAATAGCTATTGTTTGCCGAATGACTTCCATAGCATTTTCCATCAGGTACAGCAGGTAGCTCTGTTTAACTTGGCTAACGAGCTTATCCGTAGTTATCTACGGTACTCCATTAACGTAAGCCTTTTTATTCGTGTCGGGTAACGCAGCGTTGTACACCACTCCAGATTGTGTTGGTCTGTCTGGAAGCAGTAGCTAACGTTATTGATGTAAGTTAACGTTGGTGCTTACAAGATGCAAAATGAAGTAAGAACGATGCTGTTTCAGATGATGACAGCAGCAGCCAGAGTGACAAAGGCAGTGGCAGCAGAGCTGGCTCTGCGCCTAACCCTTTCTCCATAGCAAAGTTCAGCGCTGAGCGCAGCAAAATGAGTGAGGATGAGACAAACATCACTCGCCTCCTAACGCGAATGATGGTTAAATGTCTTCTCCCTTTCAGTTTGGTAAACACAGACGAATACAAGTAGGTTAATTTGCATTTTTCTGACATTAAATGTCACTATCAGGCTTTATGAACTTAAGGTTAAGTTATTTGGATTGAATGCTTAACAGTCGTCCTCAAAATTATTCACACTTTCCAATTAAAGAAAAGGCTAAGTGAACAATAGTAATTCAAATAACAAGGAAATAAATAAACTAGTAATAAATAACAATTTACAAAGTTGTAATTTAGTGAAACGAAATATTGCTTAGGAATTGTGGTTGAAAATAATGATGATGATGATAAAGAAACAAAACTGTCCAGGACACATTAAAGCACCTTTCCTGTGAAATTTGGACTAAAATACCTGTTAACAGGTGTATAAGTCTTCTTTCACATTAGAGAAAACACCTGATTGCAATGATTGCCTCAGAATGTTGCTCAACAAAATTTTAGCTTCAGAGCCCCATCATGCTTGTTTGCTTTTTTTTTTTTTTTAATATATATATATATATATATATATATATATATATATATATATATATATATATATATATTTCTGTTGAACCACAATTCAAAATCAATGTCAGGATTTTCATGGAATTTTTATTTGTCATTACTTTTGTCAGTTTCAAGTTATTTTACTGACAGCTGATTTTTTTTTTCTTTTTTAATTGGACGGTATTAATCATTTTGAGGATGACATTCAGAGGAGCAGACTTGATCCAGAGAAGGCAGACATGCTCATTTTCTTGAAAAAAAATTGTTGATTTTCTTGTAAATTTTTCAGAGTTCAGAGGTCATTCTTGTGTGGGAAGGGGTGAAACACACATGAAACACCACATCAGAGTTCAGTGGCTGCACTTATTTCCAGATAAAGCTTCTTTTTGTTCTAGATGTTTTTGTTAGTTTCCCCCTGTTTTTCTGTGACATTGAGTATCTGCTGATACTCAAATGTAGAGCACATTGAATAAAAGTAAGCTTTTGTTACAAGCTATACATTGTTTCTTTTCATATACAACAAAGTATCAGACATTGATAAGAAAATCGATAAGGAATCGAATCGATAAGCTGCATCAATAATGGCATTGACATCGATAATTTCTTATCAATTATCATCCCTACCTTCAACTGATAAAACTTTGTTTTGGCTTTGACGTTTGCCTCGTGAACGCGCTCACAGACAGGTCTGATTCTCGTGCGTATTCTCGCGACAAACAATAGTTGGGGATAAAAAGAGGTTAAAATGAGCTCATTAAATTTTCCTCCCACCCAACTAGAATTAAAAATTCATTTGTAGATAATTTAAGGATTGTGTGTGTAAAACAGCAGGTTTTCAGTAAGAAGTATCATGCCCATGTGAAAGTATGTCACTTCATATTTTTGGGCTATATTTTCAAAAATATTAAAGATAGTTGCCATTTGTGTGTCGTATGAGCTAACTTTACCTTCGTCCGTAGGTGAATCCATTCAAATAATTTTTTGATTTGATATTAAATCACGCTGGGAAGTACGGCGATGCATCGATTAATCAATACTTTTAGCGACCCAGGAACCGTTATTTAAAGTCTGGGTGACATGAGCGGTTCAGACAAGTCTTCTGATGCAAACCTGAAATGAGATGGACCTTCCAACACCTGCCAGGGGGGAGGCAGGGTTTGATGCTTTGCAGCAACATCTGGCGTTTGCTGCCGCGCGGACCGGTGACGTAGAACCGGTCACTCTGCTTCCTGGGAGACCTGTTTGGACCCGAGACCAGGAACGACGTCAGGCTACGTTAGCCTGCGCTGCTGCAACAGCCTGTAACATGCGTGAAGGTCTGATGGAGTGGGCTTGGAAAACACGGCGTCAGAAGCGATAAAAAGTTCTCCAGCAGTAAATATCGCGAGAGTTCAGCCAACGGTCCGTGGTTGATCTGTAGCCAAGCTATTTAGCTATGCTAGCACAAAATAAAGCATCTATTTAACACGAAACAGGACAAAATATTTAAAGTGAAACACGTTGAGCTGAACGGGACAGAATTTTTTTTAAATACTGTATAGGTAATCGTTTTTAAGGAACAACAAACAATATAGCATGGATGAGCTAGCTGAGTTGCGTTAGCTACCGGCTATATAAAGCGCTAGCCACCGTTAGCTTAGCATGCAGGCCTCGCGCTGCTGGGACCAACTCCCGGTACCGGTTTAGACCAGCTGAAGACGTCCTGAAACCATTTCAGGTCCCCACTTACAGCGAGCTCCTGCTTCCTCTTCACCAACTCCGCCAGCTCGCGCCGGGTATCGGGGATCTGCGGCGGGGCCGCCTTCGGGTGCATCGCCATGATAGAGCTCAGGGAACCGATGAGGGGCGGGACGCATGCGCGGAGGCGTCGTCGGGACCCCGCCGGGAGATGGCAATCAAGTATCGCGATAGGAGCTCCCGTTTAAACGCGCCCATAATCGCGCCCTGTTTTCACGGCGTTGCCATGACAACTGTTTGGAGCCGCCCCCAACATCATTCATCCCTACAGAAAAAGTTAAAATCGTCAGTTATTCAAATAAAAGAAACTAAGAAAAGTGATAATAGATCAAACATTTAACAAACTATTATTTAGTATACACACACACACACACACACACAATATATATATATATATATATATATATATATATATATATATATATATATATATATATATGTGGATGGATGTAGGACTGCTTCAGAGCAACAGAACAGCCTGGTGCTGCAATAACTTTACTTTCCAGCTGGAGACATTGTTGTCGGAGGCAAAAATCCCCGCCCGTTGCGTATCTCTGGTCAAAAAACAAGGAAGTGTGAAGAAGGTCTATTGTACCTAACCCAAAAACAAAAAATAAAATATGACGTAGAACTAGGCATAACCATATAAGTAAACAACATACAGAGACAAACTAATACATTTTCCCACAAAATTCTGACCCCAGGAATTCAATGGAATAGTTATTTATGACATTTGATAACATTTAGACCCATTTATGGACAAAAACAGCAGAAAATGGTCAAAAATGTGTGTTTGACCACCTATCTTGTAAATGGTGAATGGTTTCAATGACTTTTTTGTTAATGTTACCACTGTTTTGGCATCGTGTTTTCCAGATTCCAGTGATGACCCTTGTAGTTATATTGAAGGGCAATATCCTCCCGTCAAAACCTTTGATCCTCCAGCTACACAAGAGGTCTGTAATATCATCGTGGACTTGAAGAACTCGGCGTGTGTGCTTTGATCAAAGAAACCATTGATCACTTAATTCTTCCTTTAACCCACATTCTTTCATTATCATTACAGTCTGGTAATATCCCACATGATTTAAAAATTGCCAAAGTCACTCCTATTTATAAAACTGGAGATATTAATGACTTTGGCAATGATCGACCTATATCTGTCCTCACATGCATCTCTATTGGAGAAATTAGTTTACTCAAGATTGTTGAAGCACTTACAAGGAAATGATATTTTGTATGATCACCAGTACGGATTTAGAAAAAAAACATTCTACTGAGCATGCATTACTTCAGTTAACCAATACTATTTCAACTGCAATGGACCAGGGAAAATTTGTCCTTGGGGTCTTCCTAGACTTAAAGGAGTGATGACATAGCAGTTAAAAACTAGTTTATGTTGTTGGCATTACTGCATATGTAAATACTCCAAAGAAAAAAACGGCACTTTTTACAGCGGAGTATTGTTTTGAAACGCCAGACCTCACTTCCTCAGTAATACAGTTGGGTCCGGTGATGATATGGAGCTTTACCCGGAGACCACGTTGACTTCATTTTGATTGGCTACACCTTATTTGGCTATGACCTTATTTGGAGAATCTAGGTCAAGCTGCGGTCGGAGTTTGCTAAAGGCTAACTGCTAGCAACATGGGCACTTCAGACAGTGTGAGCTACGTTTATCAGACAAGACAGCATTTAGAAAATGAATAAACTTACAGGTAATGACAAGGTTGTGGCCCCCTCCCTCAGTGTTACTGCAGAAGTTTGCTTTTAAATCCATTTGTTTGAAAATCCAGACCTGACTGCACAGAAGTTTCTACTAGCTCCATACACGAAGCTGAATCAGACAGGGAGGGGAGGGGGGAGCGGACGGTGCATAAACCGTTAGGAGAGAGAGAGAGAGGGGGGAGCAGAGAGACAAAGCTGACAGACCATAAACAGGAACTTTGATTCTCACTCTGGACATTCACATGGCCTCATCAGTGCACAACAGATCATATTATACACCCAAAACCCCAGAAAAGTGAAATTTGATGTCAAGGCACCTTTAACCAAGGCATTTGATACTGTCGACCACAGTATCTTCATGGCCAAATTGAATAGATACGGTGTGAAGGATATTGCCCTTCAGGGGTTTAACAATTATTTATGTAATAGAGAACAATATGTGTCATTAAATGGCTACTCCAGTAGCCTAGAATCTCACATGGGGTACCCCAAGGCTCAATTTTGGGCCCTTTATTATTTTTGATATATATTAATGATTTGGTTTCATCTTATAAACATCTCCTTCCTCTACTATTTGCAGATGATACCAAGCTTATAGCAACCCATAATGAATGATTTTAGGTGTTTGATTGATAGTGCAAATGATGATTTATCCTCAATCTCCAAATGGTTCCATCTAAATAAACTAACACTTAATGTGAAGAAGAGTAACTTTGTAATCTTTTGCACCATTAACAAGCCTTATCCCAAAGAACAATCAAAATTATATATAAATACAATAGAAATCCTTCAAGTTAAAACTTCTAAATTCTTAGGAGTTTTAATTGATGAAAGACTTGATTGGACAAAACATATGGATCATGTTAGCAAAAGATCAACAAAGTCATTGGGGTTATTAAGAAAAGTCTGTCCATTAATTCATTACTCTGCCCATCTAACGTTGTATTATACCTTCTTATTCCCATATCTGAATTACTGTAATGGTTTGGGCAGCTACATATCCAACTTCTCTCAAGAAACTATGTATTATTCAGAAGAACATACCACGTTTTTTTCCCCAAGCACACAGGGTATTTTTTCCTCCTCGAAATCCTCAAAGTGCCAATTTCAAGATTATATTGGTTACCAAGTAAGGGATAATGTCTGGAACGCAGGTCATTATCGGGAAATACGGACCGACAGGGCGAATGCAGACCCTGACACAAACAACAGCCCTGCCCGGCCTGCATGACTAGGCTGATCGCCCCGGCAGACCTACATCATCTGTGCTTGGAGTGTCTCAGGTGGAAGTACGCCATCGCTGGGCTGGATCAGCGCCCGACCTGCCCATGACATGTCCAGTATCCGTCGCCAGCAGCGAGCTGCCTTGACCGGCCGTTAGGCTCTTCTCACCATGCTTTCTGACAACCGTGAGGAGAAGCAGGACTCTGAGGACCATACCATGGAGGAGGAGGTCGCCATCTTGGGCAGGGGTTTCTTACAGCAGTTAGGTCCGTATCTGTGATTAGGTCGCGTTTCTTCGACTTGCCGAAAGATTTTTCAGCCGTTTGCAGCTGTCACTGACTTCAGACCAGAAGACTTGGACAAAACTGGACAGTCAACTCGTTTGAAAGGACTGATACCATCTAGTTTAACTTTTCCTCATCGTTTTTGCAAAGTTTGTGTGGCAAGGTCCACAACGGAGGGCCAGGGGGGATTTGATCCCCAGACTCTCAGGTGAAGGTCATGTGTGCTGACCGTTCAGCCAAAGGGACGTCCCTGTGGCCAAGTAGCCAGGGCGCATGATCAGTCGGAGGCATCGTGACAGGACCGTCAACTGCCACATTTGTATCATGACAATATCTCACATGTAGTTCCCCCCGATAGTAAAGCATGAGACCCAAGCTCATTTTAAGAACAGGGTTAATTCACAGTCATCGACCGACCCGTGAGAACTCGTAGGCTGCACACTACCAACGGGGCTGAATCTTGTCCTTTCTACTCTGTCTTCGTCCTTTTGTTTACATTTAATGTTTTAACTCTTTCCTTACTTTAATGAGTGTGGAAACAACCAACCATGTTGTTTCTCTCTTGCCGTGCTCTGCCAGGTGTGTTATCAAATTGGTACCATTACACCGGTGCTTTCCTCCCTTCACTGGCTCCCAGTTAGGTTCAGGATTGATTTTAAGATTCTTTTATTTGTTTATAAGTCTTTGAATGGACTGGCCCCAGAATATTTAGCTGACCTTGTGAAGGTGCATCAGCCCCCAAGAGCCCTGAGGTCAGCTGACCAGTTGGTCCTGGACATCCCTCGATCCCATATGAAAACCAGAGGAGATCGAGCCTTTGCAGTTGTGGCTCCCAGGCTGTTGAACACATTGCCTCTCTCTGTGCGGTCTTCCAACAGCCTTTCCATGTTTAAATCACACCTTAAGACCCACTTGTTCACCCTGGCCTACAGCTGAGTAGAGTCACTGTTTCTATTTTTATACTTTTTTAAATTTACTTTTATTGGTTTATTTTTACTGTTTTTATTGTGTTGCATTTACTTTATTCATTGCTGTCTTTTATTCTGTAAAGCACTTTGGTTGGCCACTGGCCTTTTAAAAATGTGCTATATAAATAAACCTGACATTGACATTGACATAGAAACAAAAACAATGAATGAGTCCGCTTAAACTAAAGAGCAGGTAGGAACCAAAAAAAAAGAATAAATGAGAATGCATTGAACTGACATGGGGCAGTTACACTCCCTTCCAAATCACAAGTGATTTTCTCAAAACAACTTATGGGAGACATGTAGACTGTATGTACATTAACTTAACATTGTCATGTAACAAATCAATAACATTAATTGATAGACTGAGAGTGAGAGAATGGTACATTGTGGTATTTAGTCTGCTTCCAACAATGTAACCGTCTTCTGAATAGGCCTCTCCAAGTAGACTGGTTTTGACGTGCATCTTCCCATTTTATCCAGTGTTGGATCACTGAGTAACAACTTGAGTTTCCTCACTCTTCCATCCATCCCAGGATAAACTTGAATGACCTTTGCTAACTTCCACTTGTTCCGTGGTATCCTATCATCCTTCAGAAGAACAACGTCATTGACCTGTGCGTTTCTGCGGTCCTTGGTCCACCTTTGTCTGTGCTGGAGATTTAAGAGGTACTCCTTCTTCCAACGTGACCAGAAGTTGTTGGCCAGAAGTTGAACTTGACGCCATCTCTTCCGGAGGTAGAGGTCTTCCTTGACAAACTTCCCAGGAGGAGGGGATATGATCGTGGACTTCATGGTCAGAATATGGTTTGGTGTTAATGGCTCTGGACTGCATGAATCATTCAGGTTGTCAGTAGTCAGCGGTCTACTATTCACAACTGCCATGACCTCATATAGGAATGTCCGGAGAGAGGAAGAGTCAAGTTGTTTGGCTGACTGTTCTAAGATAGACATCAAGACACTTCTGACGGTGCGAATCTGTCTTTCCCAGACTTCACCCATGTGACTCATGGTTGGGATATTAAAGATGAACTCACATCCCCTCTCTTTAAGTTCCTCTTGATACATCTCTGTCAATGCTTCAACAAACTCTCGTCTTGCACCAACGAAGTTTGTGCCCTGATCACACCTTATCTGCCGCACTGCTCCACGAATAGCAATGAATGAACGCAGGGCATTAATGAAGGCATCCGAGGTCAAATCATCAAGCATTTCAATGTGAATTGCCCTGGAGCACATACAGGTGAGTAACAGTCCATACTTCTTTATCTCCTTTCTCCCTTCCTTGATGTAAAACGGACCGAAACAATCCATGCCACAGAAAGTGAATGGCGGCGTAGCTTCTGATCGGTCCACAGGAAGATCTGACATCCTCTGCTGTTCCAAATCTCTTCTAAATACTCTGCACTTTACTCCAGTTGGTAACTCCTTGTGCCAAAGCAGTTCTGGGCCTGTGAACCAGTTAGATGTCAACAGCTGGTCAGCTGAGAGACCTCTTGAGGCGTGATCTGCTGGGTTTTCCTCTGAAGTCACGTACCTCCATTGTGCAAACTCTGTGCTTTGTTTGATTCGTTCCACGCGATTAGCTACAAGCACATGAAATCTTCTGGCTTCGTTACTGATGTAACCCAGAACAATCTTTGAATCGGTCCAGAAGACTTCTTGTATGCACTTCACTTCAAGGTCTCTTTTGAGCATGTCGCTGACTTTGACTGCTACTACTGCCGCTGATAGCTCTAGTCTCGGTATTGTGGTCACCTTAGTGGGAGCAACTCTTGACCTTTCCATGACTAGAGTACAGTGCACTTCACCAGATGTACTGATCATTCTGAGATATGAACACGCTCCGTATCCTGACACGCTGGCATCAGAGAAATGATGCAACTCATAGTGCAGAACTTTGAAGTTTGGTGGAACGTAGCACTCTGGATCTTCACACCAGCCAGGTTTTTCAGGTCTAGGAGCCAGGATTCCCAGAGAGGACGCAGGTCATTGGGTAAGGCATCATCCAAACTGAGCTTGTCGCAACACATCTGATGGACAATTCTCTTCCCTACCAGGATGAACAGTGCCACAAATCCGAGTGAGTCGAATACTGAGGCGACCGTGGACAAGACTCCTCTTCGGGTGAGTGGATTCTGTTTGACAACCACTCGGAACTGGAATTCGTCCGAGGTCACGCACCACTGAACGCCAAGCGCTCTTTCCACATGATGTTCACCCAGTGCCATGTCCAGATCTTTGGCAGCCGCAACACATTCCTCCTTAGGAATTGTGGCCATGACTTCCTCACTAGTTGAGATGAACTTATGCAGCCGGAGTTTGCCTGTGCTGCAGAGTTCTCTTGCTTCTTTCACTAGTTGGATGGCTTGCCTTTGAGATGTGACGCTTGCCAGCCCATCGTCAACGTAAAAATTTCTTTTGATGAACTGAACTGTATCTTCACTGAATCTTCCCCGACCTTCATCAGCAAGATGTCTTAGTCCAAAGTTGGCGCAGCCTGGGGAAGAAGCTGCACCAAACAGGTGGACTTTCATCCGGTAGACAGATGGTTGGGCTTCCAGATTTCCCTTCTCCCACCAAAGAAAACGTAAATAATCTTGGTCTTCTGCCTTCACACAGAATTGATGGAACATGCGTTTAATGTTCCATTGTTGCCACTGGACCTCTACGAAAACGACAAAGGACTCCAACTAAGTTGTTTGTCAACTCCGGGCCGGTGAGTAGATGATCATTTAAGGAAGTTTCCTGAAACCTTGCAGAACAGTCAAAGACTATGCGGATCTTTCCGGGCTTCTGCGCATGATACACCCCGTGATGGGGAACGCACCACGCTGGAGTCTTGTTGATGACTTCTTCAGGAACTCTTACTGAGTCTCCGCGAGCTATGATGTCATCCATGAAGGTTTTGTAGTACTGCTCATTTCTTTTCAGCTTCCTTTCTAAGCATCTCAGGTGATGGATGGCACATACCTTGTTGTTTGGTAAGTTAGGTCTCTCCTTCTTGAAAGGTAGCGGCATCTCATAGTGACCATCATCATTCAGCTGGATGCTCCTTTGCATCTGTGACAGGAATCGGAGGTCTTCTTGGGAGATGCTTGTCTCATCTGAAGCTCTTTCGACGAAGTCAGACTCAAGGACCTTAATGACATCTACAGGTGAGACTTCTACAGGTGAGACTACTTCCTTGACCTGTGTTCTGCAGACAAAATGCACTTCACTTGTCACATCTGAAGCCGACTGACAATCTGGAATGACTTGCTTCACAACAACCTGGTGACTTACTCCTATAGCATCTCCATAATCAAGACAGACGTTGCCATAGCCTACTATACTACCCATAGCCTCTGTTCTCAGTCCGAAAGGCTGATTCCCTTCGCCAGACACTACTTGCCTTGGAACGAGAGCTTGAGGGCAATAGGGAATTATCACGCTTCCGTGTTCCGAACTTCCGGTTTTAAACACTTAGACGGCCCACTTCCGGCCCAGTTCAATGTCCCTGCTTTACTTCGTAAATAACGTGAATAAACGCCAACCCTACTTAAATTTTCACGGATTCCAGACTGAAGTGATACTAAGGAAGAAGCATATCAAAGCGATTCTCCAGAGTGAAGGGCCGCACTTTATAATAAAACAACGTAGCATGTTTGTTTGCAGCCGGTGGGGCACAACACCGGCATGCTAGCATTAGCCAGCTAGCGTTCACCGACTTTGTGCATCTTAAAACACACAAACATCTGAAAATTGGGTCTGTTCTGTACCCCCCCCCCCCCCCGTTTCCAGTGGGACAACTGGGGACTGCCAAGAAAGGAGACGCTTTCAGATGCTTGTGTGTTTTCAGCCGCACAAAGTTAGGCACGTCATCAAGCTGGCTAATGCTAGCCTGCTAACAGTAGTCCGCCAGCTACTACTCTGTTAAACTTTGTTAATCGGATAAACGCCAATGCCAAGTTTTCATTCCAGACTGAAGTGATGCTAAGGAAGAAGTGGATCAAAACGACAGATATGCCGCGGTGAAGGACCGAACTTTATAATAAAACACACGTTTGTTTGTAGCCAGCAGTCTGTACAGTCGTGTTGGCAGGCTAGCATTAGCCAGCTCGATGATGTGCCTAACTTTGTGCGGCTGAAAACACACAAGCATCTGAAAGCGTCTCCTTTCTTGGCAGTCCCCAGTTGTTCCACTGGAAATGGGGGGGTACAGACCCGATTTTCAGATGTTTCTGTGTTTTAAGACGCACAATGTTAAGCACGTCAGTAAACGCTAGCTGGCTAATGCTAGCATGCTGTGAAGTGCCGGTGTTGTGCGGTGTTGTGCTCCACCGGCTACAAACAAAAGTGTGTTTTATTATAAAGTTCGGCCCTTCACCGCGGCGAATCGATCGCTTTGATCCACTTCTTCCTTAGTATCACTTCAGTCTAGAATGAAAACTTAAGTATGTTTGGAGTTTATCCGATTTAAACAGTGTAACAGAGCAGGAACGGCTGTCGTTAACATGGCCCGGAAGAGGAAGTGTCCAAATACCGGGAAGTTCCGGTAAGCGTGATAATCCCCTATTGTAGCCAATTTACAAGCCAACATCACAATTTTGAAGAGGAGCAATTGTGTGTGCATGTGTGCGTGTGTGTGTGTGTGTGTGTGTGTGTGTGTGCGTGTGCATGTGTGGTATTTTCATTCCTTGTCTTATCCAGTATGATAAAGGAAGTGAACCTGACAGGCACTTTGAGTCAAAAGTAGTTGTAAATGTTTATGATTGTATTGTGTATTCACACTGCCTTACATCCACTGCCTGTACACACACTCACTGCACCTTGCGGCAGTGTATTGATTATTCCAAACTTCACTCGCTTTTCTCTTTCTATTACCGTGTCTGGTTTACCGTGTCTCTGGTTTCTATGTTCTTACACAATTCTGGTATCTAGAAATCTTGAAATCTTCAGTGTGGCTTTTACTGGCGGCCATCACAGCAGGAAACAAACCGGCTGACACAGCTGTAATTATTGTAAATGTTACTCCACCATCGTGTACGATAGTCATACCTAATTACCCTGTTTAACTGTTTAGCGAACCTTTAAAGGCCTCCTTCCACTGAAAACCCGTTTAACTTGCTCCTTCTGAAATACGGAGGGTTTCCCCTTGTTTACTTACACATGCTGACTTGCTAGCGTTGCTTTCCCTCCAGTCGGCTGTGCTTTCTCATCAGAGAAACAATACGAAGAAAAGAGCGAATCGGGAACAGCCTCGCACTTCTACGTCACATTGCAAATAGCGTATCCCACGTGGGGTTTCTATCTGTCCATTGGAAGGCAGGTAACCCTCCACTACACACTAGAAGTAAAGACGGCACGACTGTAGCTTCGGAGTTGAGAAGCTAATTAGCTAACTGTTTGTTAGCATGGCGGAACAAACTTGTTTGTCGGCTCTATTTCCTGTCTGTAACAAAATAAGAGCGGAGGGCGGAGCTTCCTTCATACACTGATGGCAGGCAGCCAATCAGACGGAAATTCATGAGAAGGACCCGGAAAAGCTGCCGTTGGACCACAAGCCTCTCTTCTAGTGTACAAATACAGCTGGATACAAAGATACCAGAAGGTTTTTTTTAAACAGAAACGATGGAGAATGCATTCAATAATAATGGAGAACACAGAAATATTAATGAAATCACCATGGAAGTACAACTTTAAGTCAAAGCAGATCATGGTAACGATGTAACCTGTCATCAGTTTCCAGAGGAAGATGAACGTACCTGAACATAAGTGTCATACTGTGGTCCGGGTGTACTCCACAAGAAGCGTGGCGACGTCTACGGCTCTGTTCAGGGGTGCGAGTGTTGAACGGCAGCGTCGTGGTCTTCACCCTGCCCGTTCATAAGGTTCTGTCTCTTGGATGCATCAGCCTCCTTCTCCAGGTCTGTGCTCACCACAGAGTCACAGGACCTGTGAGAGGAAGGGTGTGTCCAGTATTTATGTTTGACCCCCACAGGGTGTCATGCACCTGCATTGCTCCGTGCTCTGCCGGACACGGTCAATGAGGTGTACAGGTGGTCACGGTTAGGTACAATAAAGGGTTAAAAATGAAGGCTTTTGGACATCACTTCGGCTTGGTACCTGGCAGATTCTGAAAGTAGACACTTTAAGGATTAAGAAGACTATTGACTATTGTCAATTTCAACTTATTTCACTGGCAGATGATTTTTTCTGTTTAATCGTAGGTGATGACAAGACATGTATACAGTTGTGTGAAAAAGTGCTTCCTCCTTCCTAATTTCTTACTTTTTTGCATGTTTGTCACACTTAAATGTTTCAGATCATCAAACAAATTTTAATGTGAGTGAAAGATAACACAAGTAAACAGAAAATGCAGTTTTTAAATAAAGATTGTTATCAGTAGGGGGGGGGGGGGGTGTCCAAACCTCCATGGTCCTGTGTGAAAAAGTGATTGTCCCCCCCATTAAAACATAAGTTAACTGTGGTTTATCATCTTTGGAAAGCTGAGTTCAGTTCCTCTATCCACATCCAGGCCTGATTACTGCCACACCTGTTCTCCATCCAGAAATCACTTAAATAGGACCTGCCTGACAAAGTGAAGTAGACCAAAAGATCCTCCAAAGCTAGACATCATGCTGCCATCCAAAGAAATTCAGGAACAAATGAGAAACAAAGTCATTGAGATCTATCAGTCTGGAAAAGGTTCCAAAGCCATTTCTAAAGCTTTGGGACTCCAGAGAACCACAGTGAGAACCATTATCCACAAATGGTGAAAACATGGAACAGTGGTGAACCTTCCCAGGAGGGGCCGGCCGACCAAAATGACCCCAAGAGCACAGCGACGACTCATCCAAGAGGTCACAAAAGACCCCAGAACAACATCCAAGAACTGCAGGCCTCACTTGCCTCAATGAAGGTCAGTGTTCATGACTCCCCCATCAGAAAGAGCTGTAAGAGCGCAACCTCACAACCTCACAACGTTCCGATTCAGCGTTTACATGATACCATGATTGGTATGCGGAAAGGAATATTCTACCCCCGTGAAACAGCACTTTTCATTCCGAAAGAGCTTTTAAACCAAAAGCAATCAGTATATTTGGGTCCATGTAAACCCAGCCAATGTCCCCCACCTCCCTCGGAACATGGGTGAAGCTCTCCCGGAGGGGGGAGTTAAAGCTCTCCCTGACAGGGGACTCAGCCAGACGTTCCCAGCAGACCCTCACCACACGTTTGGGCCTGCCAGGTCTGACCGGCATCCTCCCCCACCATCTGAGCCCACTCACCACCAGGTAGGGCTGGACAATTAATCGAATTTTAATCGTGATTTCAATTTTGCCTTTTCACAATCATAAAAACACTGTAATCAAAGAAAAACAATTAATCTTAAAGTGAACAGACTGGTGGAGTTATAGGAAGCAAAGTAACTGCAGGGAGCATAGAACAGGAATGCATGTAGACTTAGTTTTAATTTTTATTGCTATTATTATTTTGAATAATATTTTTATTTCACTCCTTTACTTATTTCTAATTCATTTTCGGTTTAATTTTGAAAAAAGTTATATTTCAAGTTGAGTTATGTGATTCAACAAACACTTTTTATAAAATCAATGCATAATCGTGTAAATTAATCGTGATTTCAATATCAGTCAAAATAATCGTGATTATAATTTTTTCCATAATCGTCCAGCCCTACCACCAGGTGGTGATCAGTGGACACCCCCCCCCCCCCCCCCCTCTTCACCCGAGTGTCCAGGATAAAGGGCCGCAAGTCCGATGACACGACTACGAAGTTGATCATCAAGCTGCGGCCTAAGGTGTCCTGATGCAGGTGGACATGTGGACACTCTTATGCCTGAACAAGTGGACAATCCATGACGAGCACAGAAGTCCAACAACAAAGCACCACTCGGGTTCAGATCAGGGGGCCGTTTTTCCCAATCATGGGCATACTCATTGCCCCCCGGCTTGGGGGGCAATGAGTATGCCCACACCCGCTCGCCGACTCTCGCCGGGAGCAACTCCAAAATGGAACCAGGTCCAGCCCCCCCTCCATGATGGTGTTCCCAGAGCCCAAGCTGTGCGTGGAGGTGAGTCCAACTATATCTAGTCGGAACCGCTCGCCCCCCCGCACCAGCTCAGGCTCCTTTCCAACCAGAGAGGTGACATTCCACGTCCCTGGAACTAGCTTCTGCAGCCGGGGGTCGGACCGCCAGGGTCTCCCCCGCCCTCGGCTGCCAACTCACACTGTACCCAACCCCTATGGCCCATCTCGCAGGTGGTGGGTCCACAAGAAGGGGGGCCCATGTCGTCCTTTCGGGCTGAGCCCGATCGGGCCCCGTGAGCAAAAGCCCGGCCACCAGGTGCCTGCCTCCGTGCCCCACCTCCGGGCCTGGCTCCAGAGGGGGGCCCCGGTGACCCGCGTCCGGGCGATGGACACGTGGCTCTGTTGATGTCCAACTCCATGAGGGGTGTTTGGGCTGCGCTTTACTGGTCACTGGGCTGGTCACGTTTTATTTAGTCCTAGTGACGTATAATTAACATGTGGGAACCAGATAACTGAGTCGTGGAGTTACAGATGTGTGGAAACCACATAAACAGCTGGTGGCCAGTCGATAATACGTGAAGAACTTAAAGCATCTGCATAATGTCTTAAATGAACTCAGCTTGCTGAGTTACGGAGATTTGGGGATTTTTCATATATGTGACTGATAAAACTTCCCCCATCACTCCGATTTCACCGTTAATGCTGGTAAATGATCATATTCATCATAATTAAGAAGGAATGACTGTATTTTAACCCCCTACGTCACGCCTGATAGCGTGGAATTGCAAAAAAAATGTTTACATTACACTTATGCGCGAAAAACTGCTTCATCGAAACGTCTACGAAAGCATAAAAAGTTTTTTGCGGTATCTAAGATTTTTTTCTGAAATGTAGGTGTTTCCGTGAGCAGTTTTTAATAGCGATATTTAGGTTTTGCGAAATTCCAGGTGTAATGGAAACGCAGCAGTTTGCAGGTGTTTTTGCGAGAAGCCGAGGCTGCGTTTCTGCTGTGGTGGCGAGACGATGGTGAGACCAGCAGCTGGTCCAGGAACAGCTGAGAGGACAGTCCAGGACGGGACATGAGGACACGAGGACATTTTCCTCTCTGTTAACTGAACTGAGCAGAAACTGGAGACGCTTGTCTGTGAGTTAGGAGGACATCCAGCTGTCTGACTGTGGATGTCTGTCCCGTCTGAACCAACTCAGACATCCCCCCCCCCCCCTGCTGCCTCTCCCTCTTCCTCTGCAGCAGCTGCTCAGACTCGCCCTGGAGAAGCCAGCAGGTCCAGGCCGGATCCGCGGATGCCGAGGCCGAGCGGGGGTCCATGGAGGCTCCAGGCGAGTGTGGACATGCTCAGCAGAAGTTCAGGCTGAAGGAATCTTCGTCTTCACGGATCACATTCCTGCCTCCGTGTTCTCTGAAACAAGGAGGAAAATTAACGGGAACTGAAGTTTCTGTTTGGAGATCAGCAGGACTCTCCAGCAATCATTCTTCACCTCTCACTGCGGCTTCTAGTTTCGGACTTCTGAACTCAGCAGGACCAGTTCTGATAGATTACACCAGTGTAAAACCGCTGCGTTTGCCCCTTATGCAGCTCAGGACTGACTTTACGCTTCTTTTTTGGTTTATAAATGTCCTAATGGTCTTGCACAGGGAATGACTGATACAGATTTTTAGGGTCAATACCAGGGGCACACTACGCTGGAAAAGACTGAAGCCTACAAGTTCAGTTAAAGAATTATAATTCTTTTTATAATTTATAATAGAGTTTACAGAATAAACATGTTTACAACAGGAATAAACATGTTAACAGCAGAAATAAACATGTTTAAAGCAGGAATAAACATGTTTACAGCAGAAATAAACATGTTTAAAGCAGGAATAAACATGTTTACAGTAGGAATAAACACATTTACAGCAGGAATAAACACGTTTACAACAGAAATAAACACGTTTACAGCAGAATTAAACATGTTTACAACAGAAATAAACATGTTTACAGCAGAAATAAATTTGTTTATTGCAGGAATAAACATATTTACAACAGAAATAGATATGTTTACAGCGGAAATAAACATGTTTACAGCAGGAATAAGCATGTTTACAGCAGGAATAAACACGTTTACAACAGAAATAAATATGTTTACAGCGGAAATAAACACGTTTACAACAGAAATAAACATGTTTACAGCAGAAATAAATATGTTTACAGCCGGAATAAACATGTTTACAGCAGGAATAAACATGTTTACAACAGAAACAAACATGTTTACAACAGAAAAAAAAACATGTTTACAGCAGGAATAAACATGTTTACAGTAGGAATAAACACATTTTCAGCAGGAATAAACACATTTACAGCAGAAATATACATGTTTACAGCAGAAAAAAACATGTTTACAGCCTGATCCAAACATCATTTTTGGTTTAATAGGTCAAGTTTACCTTCATGTCAACTGTAAGGGGTGATTTTTTTTTTTTAAATAACTCATCCATTTAGATGTTATTTAATCTTGAAATTACACATAATTGGGGGCGTGTCCTTTTGATTGACAGGTGGCAGACCACGTGACAGTTTTAGCTGTGCAGGCTAATAGTTAGCTCCCTGCTAGCTCCCAGGAAGGCCTCAGCCTTTAGCAGAGTTGCACAGCTGTGGTTTTTAGCTGGTAAACAGCAAATCTGAGCGCGTTCTACCTTTAATCTGTCTATCTTCGTTTGTTTCTGTTCACTTCAGATAAACTTTGTTAATGTTAGCTTGGCTGTCGATCATTTGCCCCAAGGCCGCACTTTGCCCATTTTACCATTTTCCAGGAGTGACGACAAATGCGACGCGGCAAGATGGAGATAGTTAAAAAAACGCAACTGGCTTCACTTTCCCCTATTCAGACGTGACCTGATACAATGTCAATATTTTCTAGTCTTTGGTCAATACAGATATTTTCTCATCAGCTGATGGCTGGTACAACCTGCTGATACATGGGGTTGATACTGCTGCATCATGTGATGCAGAAGCTAGAATCTGATAGGCTACCACCATCATGTGACACAGAAGCTAGAATCTGATAGGCTACCACCATCATGTGATACAGAAGCTAGAATCTGATAGGCTACCACCATCATGTGATACAGAAGCTAGAATCTGATAAGCTACCACCATCATGTGACACAGAAGCTAAAATCTGATAGGCTACCACCATCATGTGACACAGAAGCTAGAATCTGATAGGCTACCACCATCATGTGATACAGAAGGTAGAATCTGATAAGCTACCACCATCATGTGACACAGAAGCTAGAATCTGATAGGCTACCACCATCATGTGATACAGAAGCTAGAATCTGATAGGCTACCACCATCATGTGATACAGAAGCTAGAATCTGATAGGCTACCACCATCATGTGATACAGAAGCTAGAATCTGATAGGCTACCACCATCATGTGACACAGAAGCAAGAATCTGATAGGCTACCACCATCATGTGATACAGAAGCTAGAATCTGATAGGCTACCACCATCATGTGACACAGGAGCTAGAATCTGATAGGCTACCACCATCATGTGACACAGAAGCTAGAATCTGATAGGCTACCACCATCATTTGATACAGAAGCTAGAATCTGATAGGCTACCACCATCATTTGATATAGAAGCTAGAATCTGATAGGCTACCACCATCATGTGACACAGAAGCTAGAATCTGATAGGCTACCACCATCATGTGATACAGAAGCTAGAATCTGATAGGCTACCACCATCATGTGATACAGAAGCTAGAATCTGATAGGCTACCACCATCATGTGATACAGAAGCTAGAATCTGATAGGCTACCACCATCATGTGATACAGAAGCTAGAATCTGATAGGCTACCACCATCATGTGACACAGAAGCTAGAATCTGATAGGCTACCACCATCATGTGATACAGAAGCTAGAATCTGATAGGCTACCACAATCATGTGATACAGAAGCTAGAATCTGATAGGCTACCACCATCATGTGATACAGAAGCTAGAATCTGATAGGCTACCACCATCATGTGACACAGAAGCAAGAATCTGACAGGCTACCACCATCATGCGATGCAGAAGCTAGAATCTGACAGGCTACCACCATCATGTGATACAGAAGCTAGAATCTGATAGGCTACCACAATCATGTGATACAGAGGCTAGAATCTGATAGGCTACCACCATGATGTGATACAGAAGCTAGAATCTGATAGGCTACCACAATCATGTGATACAGAAGCTAGAATCTGATAGGCTACCACCATCATGTGATACAGAAGCTAGAATCTGATAGGCTACCACAATCATGTGATACAGAAGCTAGAATCTGATAGGCTACCACCATCATGTGATACAGAAGCTAGAATCTGATAGGCTACCACCATCATGTGATACAGAAGCTAGAATCTGATAGGCTACCACCATCATGTGACACAGAAGCTAGAATCTGATAGGCTACCACCATCATGTAATACAGAAGCTAGAATCTGATAGGCTACCACCATCATGTGATACAGAAGCTAGAATCTGATAGGCTACCACCATCATGTGATACAGAAGCTAGAATCTGATAGGCTACCACAATCATGTGATACAGAAGCTAGAATCTGAAAGGCTACCACCATCATGTGATACAGAAGCTAGAACTTGGCTGCTTTCATCATTTCATTGCCTAAAACTCTCAGAAGTCTATCTTTACAGTGGTATCTCCATACTCAGAAATTGTCAAATCCAATTTGTCTGGCTGGTATGGAAGTATCAACTCCAGAGTATCGGTATGCCCATCCCTTTCTGCAGCTTCAGGTTCTCCCTCCAGTCTGAGAAACCAACACCATGGAGCTGCTCCTCATCCCCCCACACCAATATGCCTGCAGCTCAGAGAGTACACCGGACAGGATGATGCTGCAGGATGATGCGGCAATCAGTCCTCATCCAGTCATATTTGATCTCCTAGCTCAGCATCTAAACGGACAGAATCTCAGAGCAACTCTGAAGCAAATTCAGTAAATCTTTGATCGTGTCCTGCAGCTTGAAGAGAATCCCAGTGATCAGATCAATAATTGCATGTCTGATGTTTTTTATCTAAACAACCAAAATCCACCAATCAGCTGCAGGTTTCCTCTGAGTGAGAAAGAAGCATCGTCATCATCATCCGTGTTCTCAGGACGGACCTGGTGTTTCCAGGCTGCTCGCCTCAGCAGAGCGCGTCACGTTAAAAATGAACCACAGCAACATGCTAAGCAGCTTTTAGATCGTTAAAGTTTCTATAAACGAACGTAGTGTTTCTGTAACCATGGAAACCACCAATGCGTCATTTTACAGCAGAACATAAACTTTATGCTACAATGGTTTGGTGCCAACAAGCTATGTTGTTACCATAGAAACACTGATGGTTTAGATCTGGAAAACGTACAACTTAAAAGATGCTGAAGTAGACACATGATTATCATGATATCCCTCATCATCATCTTCATCATACCTATACTGCATCATCATCTTCATCGTACCTGTACTGCATCATCATCTTCATCATACCTGTGTTGCATCATCATCTTCATCCTACCTGTAATGCATCATCATCTTCATCCTACCTGTACTGCATCATCATCTTCATCCTACCTGTACTGCATCATGACCTTCATCATACCTGAACTGCATCATCATCTTCATCATACCTGTACTGCATCATCATCTTCATCATACCTGTACTGCATCATCATCTTCATCATACCTGTAATGCATCATCATCTTCATCATACCTGTACTGCATCATCATCTTCATCATACCTGTGCTGCATCATCATCTTCATCATACCTGTACTCCATCATCATCTTCACCATACCTGTGTTGCATCATCATCTTCATCCTACCTGTACTCCATCATCATCTTCATCATACCTGTAATGCATCATCATCTTCATCATACCTGTACTGCATCATCATCTTCATCATACCTGTACTCCATCATCATCTTCATCATACCTGTGCTGCATCATCATCTTCATCCTACCTGTACTCCATCATCATCTTCATCATACCTGTAATGCATCATCATCTTCATCATACCTGTAGTGCATCATCATCTTCATCATACCTGTACTCCATCATCATCTTCATCATACCTATACTGCATCATCATCTTCATCCTACCTGTACTCCATCATCATCTTCATCATACCTATACTGCATCATCATCTTCATCCTACCTGTACTCCATCATCATCTTCATCATACCTGTGCTGCATCATCATCTTCATCATACCTGTACTCCATCATCATCTTCATCATACCTATACTGCATCATCATCTTCATCCTACCTGTACTCCCTCATCATCTTCATCATACCTGTGCTGCATCATCATATTCATCAAACCTGTACTGCATCATCATCTTCATCATACCTATACTGCATCATCATCTTCATCCTACCTGTACTCCATCATCATCTTCATCATACCTATACTGCATCATCATCTTCATCATACCTGTACTCCATCATCTTCATCATACCTATACTGCATCATCATCTTCATCCTACCTGTACTCCATCATCATCTTCATCATACCTGTACTCCATCATCATCTTCATACTACCTGAACTGCATCATCATCTTCATCCTACCTGTACTGCATCATGATCTTCATCCTACCTATACTGCATCATCATCTTCATCCTACCTGTACTCCATCATCATCTTCATCATACCTGTGTTGCATCATCATCTTCATCCTACCTGTACTCCATCATCATCTTCATCCTACCTGTACTGCATCATCATCTTCATCCTACCTGTACTCCATCATCATCTTCATCATACCTGTGCTGCATCATCATCTTCATCCTACCTGTACTGCATCATCATCTTCATCATACCTGTACTGCATCATCATCTTCATCATACCTGTACTGCATCATCATCTTCATCATACCTGAACTGCATCATCATCTTCATCATAGCTGTACTCCATCATCATCTTCATCATACCTGTAATGCATCATCATCTTCATCATACCTGTACTGCATCATCATCTTCATCATACCTGTGCTGCATCATCATCTTCATCCTACCTTACTCCATCATCATCTTCATCATACCTGTGCTCCATCATCATCTTCATCATACCTGTACTGCATCATCATCTTCATCATACCTGAACTGCATCATCATCTTCATCATACCTGTACTCCATCATCATCTTCATCATACCTGTAATGCATCATCATCTTCATCATACCTGTACTGCATCATCATCTTCATCATACCTGTAATGCATCATCATCTTCATCATACCTGTACTGCATCATCATCTTCATCATACCTGTGCTGCATCATCATCTTTATCCTACCTTACTCCATCATCATCTTCATCATACCTGTGCTCCATCATCATCTTCATCCTACCTGAACTGCATCATCATCTTCATCCTACCTGTACTGCATCATCATCTTCATCCTACCTGTGCTGCATCATCATCTTCATCCTACCTGTACTCCATCATCATCTTCATCATACCTGTACTGCATCATCATCTTCATCCTACCTGTGCTGCATCATCATCTTCATCCTACCTGTACTGCATCATCATCTTCATCCTACCTGTACTGCATCATCATCTTCATCCTACCTGTACTCCATCATCATCTTCATCCTACCTGTACTGCATCATGACCTTCATCATACCTGAACTGCATCATCATCTTCATCATATCTGTACTGCATCATCATCTTCATCATACCTGAACCGCATCATCATCTTCATCATACCTGTACTGCATCATCATCTTCATCATACCTGTACTGCATCATCATCTTCATCCTACCTGTACTCCATCATCATTTTCATCCTACCTGTACTGCATCATCATCTTCATCCTACCTGAACTGCATCATCATCTTCATCCTACCTGTACTGCATCATCATCTTCATCCTGCCTGTACTGCATCATCATCTTCATCATACCTGTGTTGCATCATCATCTTCATCCTACCTGTACTGCATCATCATCTTCATCCTACCTGTACTGCATCATCATCTTCATCCTACCTGTACTCCATCATCATCTTCATCATACCTGTGTTGCATCATCATCTTCATCCTACCTGTACTCCATCATCATCTTCATCCTACCTGTACTGCATCATCATCTTCATCATACCTGTACTGCCTCATCATCTTCATCCTACCTGTACTGCATCATCATCTTCATCCTACCTGTACTGCATCATCATCTTCATCATACCTGTACTGCATCATCATCTTCATCCTACCTGAACTGCATCATCATCTTCATCCTACCTGTACTGCATCATCATCTGCATCATACCTGTAATGCATCATCATCTTCATCATACCTGTACTGCATCATCATCTTCATCATACCTGTGCTGCATCATCATCTTCATCATACCTGTACTCCATCATCATCTTCATCATACCTGTGTTGCATCATCATCTTCATCCTACCTGTACTCCATCATCATCTTCATCATACCTGTAATGCATCATCATCTTCATCATACCTGTACTGCATCATCATCTTCATCATACCTGTACTCCATCATCATCTTCATCATACCTGTGCTGCATCATCATCTTCATCCTACCTGTACTCCATCATCATCTTCATCATACCTGTAATGCATCATCATCTTCATCATACCTGTAGTGCATCATCATCTTCATCATACCTGTACTCCATCATCATCTTCATCCCACCTGTGCTGCATCATCATCTTCATCATCATACCTGTACTCCATCATCATCTTCATCATACCTATACTGCATCATCATCTTCATCCTACCTGTACTCCATCATCATCTTCATCATACCTATACTGCATCATCATCTTCATCCTACCTGTACTCCATCATCATCTTCATCATACCTGTGCTGCATCATCATCTTCATCATACCTGTACTCCATCATCATCTTCATCATACCTATACTGCATCATCATCTTCATCCTACCTGTACTCCCTCATCATCTTCATCATACCTGTGCTGCATCATCATATTCATCAAACCTGTACTGCATCATCATCTTCATCATACCTATACTGCATCATCATCTTCATCCTACCTGTACTCCATCATCATCTTCATCATACCTATACTGCATCATCAGCTTCATCATACCTGTACTCCATCATCTTCATCATACCTATACTGCATCATCATCTTCATCCTACCTGTACTCCATCATCATCTTCATCATACCTGTACTCCATCATCATCTTCATACTACCTGAACTGCATCATCATCTTCATCCTACCTGTACTGCATCATGATCTTCATCCTACCTATACTGCATCATCATCTTCATCCTACCTGTACTCCATCATCATCTTCATCATACCTGTGTTGCATCATCATCTTCATCCTACCTGTACTCCATCATCATCTTCATCATACCTGTACTCCATCATCATCTTCATCCTACCTGTACTGCATCATCATCTTCATCCTACCTGTACTCCATCATCATCTTCATCATACCTGTGCTGCATCATCATCTTCATCCTACCTGTACTGCATCATCATCTTCATCATACCTGTACTGCATCATCATCTTCATCATACCTGTACTGCATCATCATCTTCATCATACCTGTACTGCATCATCATCTTCATCATACCTGAACTGCATCATCATCTTCATCATACCTGTACTCCATCATCATCTTCATCATACCTGTAATGCATCATCATCTTCATCATACCTGTACTGCATCATCATCTTCATCATACCTGTGCTGCATCATCATCTTCATCCTACCTTACTCCATCATCATCTTCATCATACCTGTGCTCCATCATCATCTTCATCCTACCTGTACTGCATCATCATCTTCATCATACCTGAACTGCATCATCATCTTCATCCTACCTGTACTGCATCATCATCTTCATCCTACCTGTGCTGCATCATCATCTTCATCCTACCTGTACTCCATCATCATCTTCATCATACCTGTACTGCATCATCATCTTCATCCTACCTGTGCTGCATCATCATCTTCATCCTACCTGTACTGCATCATGACCTTCATCATACCTGAACTGCATCATCATCTTCATCATATCTGTACTGCATCATCATCTTCATCATACCTGAACCGCATCATCATCTTCATCATACCTGTACTGCATCATCATCTTCATCATACCTGTGCTGCATCATCATCTTCATCCGACCTGTACTCCATCATCATCTTCATCATCCCTGTAATGCATCATCATCTTCATCATACCTGTACTGCATCATCATCTTCATCATACCTGTGCTGCATCATCATCTTCATCCTACCTGTACTCCATCATCATCTTCATCATACCTGTGCTGCATCATCATCTTCATACTACCTGAACTGCATCATCATCTTCATCCTACCTGTACTGAATCATCATCTTCATCATACCTGAACTGCATCATCATCTTCATCCTACCTGTACTGCATCATCATCTTCATCATACCTGAACTGCATCATCATCTTCATCCTACCTGTACTGCAGCATCATCTTCATCATACCTGTACTGCATCGTCATCTTCATCCTACCTGTACTGCAGCATCATCTTCATCCTACCTGTACTGCATCATCATCTTCATCCTACCTGTACTGCAGCATCATCTTCATCATACCTGAACTGCATCATCATCTTCATCCTACCTGTACTGCAGCATCATCTTCATCATACCTGTACTCCATCATCATTTTCATCCTACCTGTACTGCATCATCATCTTCATCCTACCTGTACTGCATCATCATCTTCATCATACCTGTACTGCATCATCATCTTTATCCTACCTGTACTCCATCATCATTTTCATCCTACCTGTACTGCATCATCATCTTCATCCTACCTGTACTGCATCATCATCTTCATCCTACCTGTACTGCATCATCATCTTCATCATACCTGTACTGCATCATCATCTTCATCCTACCTGTACTCCATCATCATTTTCATCCTACCTGTACTGCATCATCATCTTCATCCTACCTGTACTGCATCATCATCTTCATCCTACCTGTACTGCATCATCATCTTCATCCTACCTGTACTGCATCATCATCTTCATCCTACCTGTACATCATCATCTTCATCCTACCTGTACTGCATCATCATCTTCATACTACCTGTACTGCATCATCATCTTCATCCTACCTGTACTGCATCATCATCTTCATCCTACCTGTACTGCATCATCATCTTCATCCTACCTGTGCTGCATCATCATCTTCATCCTGCCTGTGCTGCATCATCATCTTCATCCTACCTGTCTGCATCATCATCTTCATCCTACCTGTGCTGCATCATCATCTTCATCCTACCTGTCTGCATCATCATCTTCATCCTACCTGTGCTGCATCTCATCTTCATACTACCTGTGCTGATCATCATCTTCATCCTACCTGTACTGCATCATCATCTTCATCCTACCTGTGCTGCATCATCATCTTCATCCTACCTGTACTGCATCATCATCTTCATCCTACCTGTGCTGCATCATCATCTTCATCCTACCTGTACTGCATCATCATCTTCATCCTACCTGTGCTGCATCATCATCTTCATCCTGCCTGTCCTGCATCCTCATCTTCATCCTCCCTGTCCTGCATCCTCATCTTCATCCTACCTGTGCTGCATCATCATCTTCATCCTACCTGTACTGCATCATCATCTTCATCCTACCTGTCTGCATCATCATCTTCATCCTACCTGTACTGCATCATCATCTTCATCCTACCTGTGCTGCATCATCATCTTCATCCTACCTGTGCTGCATCATCATCTTCATCCTACCTGTACTGCATCATCATCTTCATCCTACCTGTACTGCATCATCATCTTCATCCTACCTGTACTGCATCATCATCTTCATCCTACCTGTACTGCATCATCATCTTCATCCTACCTGTACTGCATCATCATCTTCATCCTACCTGTGCTGCATCATCATCTTCATCCTACCTGTACTGCATCATCATCTTCATCCTACCTGTACTGCATCATCATCTTCATCCTACCTGTACTGCATCATCATCTTCATCCTACCTGTACTGCACCATCATCTTCATCCTGTACTGCAGCATCATCTTCATCCTACCTGTACTGCATCATCATCTTCATCCTACCTGTACTGCATCATCATCTTCATACTACCTGTGCTGCATCATCATCTTCATCCTGCCTGTACTGCATCATCATCTTCATCCTACCTGTACTGCATCATCATCTTCATCCTACCTGTACTGCATCATCATCTTCATCCTACCTGTACTGCATCATCATCTTCATCCTACCTGTACTGCATCATCATCTTCATCCTACCTGTACTGCATCATCATCTTCATCCTACCTGTACTGCATCATCATCTTCATCCTACCTGTACTGCATCATCATCTTCATCCTACCTGTACTGCATCATCATCTTCATCCTACCTGTACTGCATCATCATCTTCATCCTACCTGTACTGCATCATCATCTTCATCCTACCTGTACTGCATCATCATCTTCATCCTACCTGTACTGCATCATCATCTTCATCCTGCCTGTACTGCATCATCATCTTCATCCTACCTGTGCTGCATCATCATCTTCATACTACCTGTGCTGCATCATCATCTTCATCCTACCTGTACTGCATCATCATCTTCATCCTACCTCTGCTGCATCATCATCTTCATCCTACCTGTACTGCATCATCATCTTCATCCTACCTGCACTGCATCATCATCTTCATCCTGCCTGTACTGCATCATCATCTTCATCCTACCTGTACTGCATCATCATCTTCATCCTACCTGTACTGCATCATCATCTTCGTCCTACCTGTACTGCATCATCATCTTCATCATACCTGTACTGCATCATCATCTTCATCCTACCTGTACTGCATCATCATCTTCATCCTACCTGTACTGCATCATCATCTTCATCCTGCCTGTACTGCATCATCATCTTCATCCTACCTGTACTGCATCATCATCTTCATCCTACCTGTACTGCATCATCATCTTCATCCTACCTGTACTGCATCATCATCTTCATCCTACCTGTACTGCATCATCATCTTCATCCTACCTGTGCTGCATCATCATCTTCATCCTGCCTGTCTGCATCATCCTTCATCACTGCAGTTTTCAATATTTATGAACAGGTCTGTTTTAATCTTGCTTTGATTTTTTACATGATTTTATTTTTCAAATTGTGGCTCTTTAGTATTATTATTATTATTATTATTATCATGAGTATTATTGTCATTATTGTAATTAACATCGTTATTATTGTTGTTATTATTACTGTCACTATTGTCATGACCATTATCACTATTATTATTATTATTGTTGTTGTTGTTGTTTTTTTTCATTTTCTTTTATTATTATTATTATTATTATTATTATCAATAATTTCATCATTATTGTTATTATCATTATCATTTTGATTTTTTTTTCATTTTCATTATTATTATTATTATTATTATTATTATTATCAATAATTTCATCATTATTGTTATTATCATTATCATTTTGTTTTTTTTCATTTTCATTATTATTATTATTATTATTATTATTATTATTTTCATTATTATTACTATTATTATTATTATTATTTTCATTATAATAATAATAATAATAATAATAATAATAATAATAATATTATTATTATTATTATTATTATTATTATTATTATTATTATTATTATTATTATTATTATTATTATTATTATTACTGTTATTATTCTGTAATAGAGCTGAGTGAAACGTTCCGTGTTTTTATTCCTCTTTTTTTTGTTCCCCCCTTTCGGGCGCGGCCCCTCTGCTGTTCTTCTTTCTTGTCAGGTGGCGGCGGGGGCGGTTCTTTTGCTGGAATTCTTTTGATGGAACGAACCATCCAGGGTCCGACCGGGGGGGGGTGCGAGGGGGGGGGCCCACCCCACCCTCGTTTCAGGTTAGGAAATAAAGTTTGGGGGGGAAATAAGTTTGGGGGTGGGGGCTTTTTTTTGTTGGTGTTGGTGGTTTTTTGGGGTGGGGGGGGGGTTTTTTTTTTTCCAAGAAAGGGGGGTCCATCCATTTTTTGGGGGTGTGGGTTTTTTTTTTCTCTGTGTGGGGTAGGTAGAAAAGCGGGAAGTAGCACCGGAAATGAAGCCCAATTGCTTTCAGAATAAAACGTCATTGCTGAAATTCATTATTATTATTATTATTATTATAATGTTGTAAATTATTATCACAATAATAAGTGAAAGAATGACACAATAAATAAAGATAAATTTGAAAATAAGAATGTGCTTTCAATGGTCTACTTATACACACACATATTTATATTTATATAACTTCCAACTAAATTAAATAAAATGAATAAAAAATACTAAATATATAAATAAATACTAAATGAATAGATAATTCTAAATAAATAATTTCATTATTATTTATTATATTATTTATTTTCTTAAACTTTCAACTTTTATTACACCTTTTTTTCTGGACCCCTGAGCAAGGTCCTTAACCCCCACCAACTGCTCCCCGGGTGCTTTGATTAGCAGCTCACTGCTCTCATGTTCAACCTGAGATTTTTTTTTTTTTTTTTTGTTATACTTGTATGATCCCTGAGGGGAAATTAGGGCTCTGCATTTCACCATCTCTGTACTGTGAGTATCAGAGAGCAGTGGGCTGCTACTTAAAGCGCCCGGGGAGCAGTTGGTGGGGTTAAGGACCTTGCTCAGGGGTCCACAGTGGTTAAAACTGAGATGGGTTAAATGCAAACAGTGAATTTCCTAATTGGCTCTCTAAATGGGATTAATAAAGTAAATAAATCTTTAAATAATAAATAAATATTTTTTTTTTAATGATTATTAATAGTTATTTATTTACCCAATATTGCTTCTGATTTTTCTAAATGTATTTAAATTTGGAAATGACTGAATTTCTGTTCTTATTGACTTTATTCTTACATTCAGTGACAGTCTGTTTCAGTCCAGAGATGCTGAAACACTGAAAAATGTGACCTTCAGTTACGATCTCGCAAATCTGCTCATTCAGTTCAACTTTATTTACAGTCAACACAGAATCACGACAAAGACTCGGTCTAACGAGAACCCTGTTACTATAAATCCATCATGTGATCCACGTCAGTCCAGTTTATAACCGAGCTCAGAAAAACCAGAGGACTGGATCAGATCTTCTCTTTGGTCCGGTCCTCCATCCTGAGCTGCACCAGGAGACCGGGGGGAGGAGCTCGATCATCCGGGAGGGGCCCAAAGTAGAGCTGCTGCTCCTCCGTATAGAGAGGAGCCAGATGAGGAGGCTCGGGCATCTGATCAGGATGCCTCCTGGACGCCTCCCTGGTGATCCAGGCACGTCCCACCGGGACCAGACCCCGGGGGAGACCCAGGACACGCTGGAGGGACTACGTCTCATCCCGGACGAGACCCTGGGGGAGAGCCAGGACACGCTGGAGGGACCACATCTCATCCCGGACGAGACCCTGGGGGAGAGCCAGGACACGCTGGAGGGACCACATCTCATCCCGGACGAGACCCTGGGGGAGAGCCAGGACACGCTGGAGGGACTTCCCGACAGCCACGTTTCCATGGAAACCGTTTCCGATGTGGCGTCCTGACTGTCCCATTTCCGTGGAAACAGTTACCGATGAGGCGTCCTGACTATCCCGTTTCCGTGGAAACAGTTTCCGATGAGGCATCCTGACTGTCCCGTTTCCGTGGAAACAGTTTCCGATGAGGCGTCCTGACTGTCCCGTTTCCGTGGAAACAGCGTCCGATGAGGCGTCCTGACTGTCCTGTTTCCGTGGAAACCGTTTCCGATGAGGCGTCCTGACTGTCCTGTTTCCGTGGAAACTGTTTCCGATGAGGCGTCCTGACTGTCCCGTTTCCGTGGAAACAGTTTCCGATGAGGTGTCCAGACTGTCCCGTTTCCGTGGAAACAGTTTCCGATGAGGTGTCCAGACTGTCCCGTTTCCGTGGAAACAGTTTCCGATGAGGCGTCCTGACTGTCCTGTTTCCGTGGAAACAGTTTCCGATTAGGCGTCCTGACTGTCCCGTTTCCGTAGAAACAGTTTCCGATGAGGCGTCCTGACTGTCCCGTTTCTGTAGAAACAGTTTCCGATGAGGTGTCCTGACTGTCCCGTTACCGTGGAAACAGCTCCCGATGAGGTGTCCTGACTGTCCCGTTTCCGTGGAAACCGTTTCCGATGTGGCTTCCCATCAGTCAACGGATCAGCTGTAGGTCTTGGTGTTGCCAGAATCCTGTCCGGTCTCTGCTGGTTTCCACAGAAACAGGAACTGATGATGATGATGATGATGATGGTAGTTTTATTTTGAAGGCTGCTACCGGAACTGTGTGTCCTGGTTTCTGGAGCTGGACTTGGTTTCTCTCGGAGCTTTTTATTCTCCCACCGTGTCTCCTCCGCTGAAGACCTCCACCCTGCTGGATCGGATCGGACCGGACTGGACCTCTGGACCGAACCTCTGGCTGTTAAAACACATCTTTGAAAATCTCGCGCAGTTTTGATCCGGATCCCGTTTTCACTTTGACGCGTTTAGCGGCAGCGTTCGGTTTTTCTGCGGCAGGATCCACGGGGCGTGTTCGGGAGATCTGGACCGGAGTTCCGCTCCCGGACTGGGCCGGTTCTGAGGAATGAGACCGCTGCAGACCCGCCTGCATGGAGACCGCGGACTGTAAGGACCTGGGCCGACGTCTGGAGCAGAAGCTGAGTCTGGCGGACCAGGGTGAGTACCGGACCCGGTCCACGGTCCTGCTGGAGTCCAGCAGGACCGTGGACCGGGTCGATCTGGCACCTGCAGGGACGCAGCCAATCACGTAGAGTCTGTGTTAAGCTGTCAGCGGTGCACGTGGATGCAGGTGATGGTTCGCAGCAGAGATCCGGGTCTCCTCCTGGTCTCTGCTGGCTCAGGTATTGATTGGTTGGTTTATTGGATCATTGATTCGGTGATTGGTGGATCCAGGAACGAACTCGCAGGAGAATTTGACGGTTGGTTTTGGTCCTGAAGACGTCCAGCGCTCCTCAGTGAGGCTGGTGGAAGGTCAGCCCCCCCCCCCCCCCCCCCCGGTCTGCTGCAGCTCCTCATCACTGCGGAGGAAGGCTGAGATGTTGCTCAGCTGCATGTGTGGGTGTCTGGCGGGATGATGATGATGATGATGATGGTGCCTCCGTCATGGCTTCCTCTGCAGTTTTTCGGCTGAATGAAGCCGCAGACGTGACTCCGTGTCCGTGGAAGTTTTCTTCTTCTTCTTATTTAACATCTGAGCAGGTAAACTCACACCTTTGATGGACGTCCAGACCCCCCCCCCCCCTCAGTCCGCTGGTTTGTTTGGATTTTCTTTTCTGCATGAATGACACTTACAGCAATGATGCTCCTTCATCTTCTCCTCATCCTCAGCTGAGCAAGACTCTGGAGCACTTTTTTAATATCTCCAATGCAGCCGGAGATCGGGGGGGGGGGGGGGGGGGGGGGGGGGGGTGGTGTCATTATCCAGCAACTGTCATATAATGGAGTTCACCGGTGACTGAACCAAAAAGGTCCATAAAAGTCCACAAAAACGTGTCAATATTCCTCCATACTGCTCGTCCAATGTAATCCACGTGTCCTGAGTGGGTAGCGTCCAGAATTTACTGGAAACCACATAATTTAGGAGATTTTTAGAGGCTAAACAGAAGAACATCGTACTTCCCTGATGCGTCCATGCAAGTTCACGACACTACGGAAGCCGCGGCGTGAGCCTACTCTGCTGATAATGCAAGCATAGAAGAAGAAATTCGCTGTTTATACTCAACCGTATACATGCCATTTCCCCCCCTCCCCTTTCATTTCTCACCAACTCTGTATTTTAAGGGGGGGGGGTAAAGTTGTCTGAAAGCTTCAGATAATAGCTAACTATCCGCATACATAACAGATGCCTGGGCTGCGATGTTCCGTTGATATTTGTATATATAATAAACGCAGACAGCCTGTCACACGACCTCAGGTTGACTCGGGGGCGCGGTGGCGGTGAACAGCAGCAGAGCACCGGCGCTGCCTCGTGCTCCTGTAGCGACTCTGTTCACGCTGTCAGAGATCCAGAAACTGCAGCTGGGAGTTACAGATGTTTCTTTATGGATCAGTGAAGACGGACATCGTCATCAATGCTTTTACTGATCAGGAGAGCTGATCAGTCGCTGACTGCATCTGTGCAGTGGAAACGTCGTATTGAGTTAGTTTGAATGCACATTTATCAGAAGATCTAACTGCTGGTGTTAGCCGCTGTTTACATAAAGCTGATGACCAGAACACGACTTACTTCTCTCAGATAAAACATTTCCATATTTAGGGGTCAGCTGTGAAACATGGACAGACATCCCTGCTGGTGAAAGCTTCTTTCTCCGTGCATAAAGACGGTTATTATGAATCTGATTGATGGAGAAATCTGAAATCTGGTCAGCTGATGCAGCTGTGTGGAAACTTCTGCAGAGACTCGGTTCAGATCCACCCAATCAAAGAGATTTTTCTATTGAATCGTCTCAGTTGTTTAACATGATTAATATGATAAATATCCAGAAGCCTACTTTGGCTCTGCGACAGTGTTTGTGAGTTCAGAATGATGGTGGGAGGACAGCGGGAGGACGGCGGGAGGACGGCGGGAGGACGGCGGGAGGACGGTGGGAGGACGGCGGGAGGACGGCGGGAGGACGGCGGGAGGACGGCGGGAGGACAGCGGGAGGACGGTGGGAGGACGGCGGGAGGACGGCGGGAGGACAGCGGGAGGACGGTGGGTAGGTGACGTCACCATCTGCAACCTAAAGATCATTAATCTCTGACGTGGAACCGTGTACACGACGGTTAGTCGTCCTGATTACACGTGTAGAAAACATGGTAAACGTTGACCCCCCCTGGATGCTACCCACTCAGGACACTTGGATTACATTGGACGAGCAGTATGGAGGAACATTGACAAGTTTTTGTGGACTTTTATGGACCTTTTTGTTTCGAGTGCTGGTGGACTCCATTATATGAAAGCTGGTGGACCCCCCCCCCCCCCCCCCCCCGGATCTCCGGCTGCATTTGAGATATTAAAAAGTGCTCCAGAGTCTTGCTCAGCATGAGGATGAGGAGAAGATGAAGGGCTATCACTCTGTGGGTGTACTATCCCTTTAAATAAAAAGCAAAGAACAATATTTCCGGATAAACATGGAGCTGCCTCATCACCGTTGGTCCTCCAGGTTTTTTGCGTCTTCTCTTTTGATCGTCGCCGTGGGAACGTAGCCATAGTTTGTCTCAGAGTTTCCAGACTCTTCCATCAGCAGGTCCGGACTGGAAGAAGTCCGAACGCCGGTAATTTAGTCTGTTTAACAGCACTTAGCAGGTCCAGCCGACACCTGACTTCTTCCCAGAATGTCTGAGTCTGGGTCCATTCCCGTGGACGGGCAGGAGGTTTCTGTTCAGTGTGTGGTGCAGATTTTTGGAATATTACTGGACACATGATGGAGTCTGAGGGGTTATTTAAGTCCTCAGCAGCTGCTCATTCAGCAGCAGTTTAAATGTGTTTCTGTGGACATCACCGCTCCATCCGAGGACACGCGTCCACGGATGAGTCTTCAGCAGGAAACATCAGTAAATCAGTTCGCTTTAAGTTTCCTTGGCAGACCTTCTCTGTGTTTAACGGTGGAACAATCCGTTCAGGTTTTGATGACATGCTGTTTTCTAATATTAAAAGCGTTTTTGATTTTTTTAGAAATATTTTCTATACAACTGTGGAAAACTGTTCACAAAAGTGAGCGACTCTCTGACCGACTTCTTACGTTTCTGTTGTTTTGGCCCAACTGCAGGCGAATATGGACCAAAATGAAAGTCGTGAAAAATTTCAGTGTGGTTTTAAAATGTGCCACAGCACCGAAACTGTCCTTTTTATGTTGAAATGATCGGCTCTTTGTGGGACGGTCTGCCGTCTTCGTGGTCTTGGATTTGTCTGCAGCTTTGGACTGTGGGCGAGGCCTGTGGGGGCAGAAAGGCTGTGCCATTAAAATGGTTCAGATCCTCTCTTTCCAACAGGATGTAAATATTAGGATGTTCTCTGCTTCAGAGGCTCCGTTAGATTACGGTGTCCCCCAGGGGTCCGTTTTAGCACTGATACTTTTTGCCCTTTACATGCTTCCCCTGGGCTCTGTTCTCAGGAAATAGTATGTTGACTTCATTTGTTTTGCCGACGTCATCCAAATCTACTTTCCTATGCTGCAAATGACAGCCAGTCCACCTTAACAGCTGGTTCACCTTAACAGGGCTGCAGGATTGTCTTATGGATGTTCACGTCTAGATTATTGGAGTGTGCTGTATGTAGGGTTAGACCAGGGTCTAGGGTTAGTCCACGACTCCCTGCAGCGCCTACATTGTGTTCAGAATGCAGCTGCTTGCCTGCAAACCAAAACAAGGACAAGCAACCCCGTCACAGAAACAAGGGGACATGACCCCATCACCTAAATACGGGAATGCGACCCCATCACCTAAACAAGGGGACATGACCCCATCACCTAAATACGGGAATGCGACCCCATCACCTAAACAAGGGGACATGACCCCGTCACCTAAATACGGGGATGCGACCCCATCACCTAAACACGGGGACATGACCCCGTCACCTAAATACGGGGATGCGACCCCATCACCTAAACAAGGGGACATGACCCCGTCACCTAAATACGGAGATGCGACCCCATCACCTAAACACGGGGACATGACCCCGTCACCTAAATACGGGAATGCGGCCCCATCACCTAAACAAGGGGACATGACCCCGTCACCTAAATACGGGACACAATCCCATCACCTAAACAAGGGGACATGACCCTGTCACCTAAATACGGGGATGCGACCCCATCACCTAAACACGGGGACATGACCCCGTCACCTAAATACGGGGATGCGACCCCATCACCTAAACAAGGGGACATGACCCCGTCACCTAAATACGGGGATGCGACCCCATCACCTAAACACGGGGACATGACCCCGTCACCTAAATACGGAGATGCGACCCCATCACCCAAACACGGGGATGCGACCCCATCACCTAAACACGGGGATGCGACCCCATCACCTAAACAAGGGGACATGACCCCGTTACCTAAATACGGGGATGCGACCCCATCACCTAAACACGGGGACATGACCCCGTCACCTAAATACGGGGATGCGACCCCATCACCTAAACAAGGGGACATGACCCCGTCACCTAAATACGGGGATGCGACCCCATCACCTAAACACGGGGACATGACCCCGTCACCTAAATACGGAGATGCGACCCCATCACCTAAACAAGGGGACATGACCCCGTCACCTAAATACGGGAATGCGGTCCCATCACCTAAACAAGGGGACATGACCCCGTCACCTAAATACGGGACACAATCCCATCACCTAAACAAGGGGACATGACCCTGTCACCTAAATACGGGGATGCGACCCCATCACCTAAACACAGGGACATGACCCCGTCACCTAAATACGGGAATTCCCTAAACAAGGGATGCAATCCCATTACCTAAACAAGGGGATGCGACCCCATCACCTAAAAAAGGGGACGCAACCCCATCACCTAAACAAGGGGATGCGACCCCATCACCTAAATACGGGACACAATCCCATCTCCTAAATACGGGGATGCGACCCCATTACCTAAACAAGGGAACATGACCCCGTCACCTAAACAAGGGACGCAATCCCATCACCGAAACATCGGGAGGCGACTCCATCTCCCCAGCACCTTGGCCCTTTGCTGGCTTCTGTTCTACTATTGTGTAGTTTTTAAAATCTTATTGGTCGCTTTTAAATGCCTCATCCCGCTGGCCTTATTTAACGACTCGCTGACCTGTTCATTCCACGCAGACGCTGAGGTCAGCTGACCAGCTCCTGCGCATCCAGGCTGAAATCCAGTGGAGACGGAGCTGCGCCAAAACCTGGGACCAGCCTTCCTTTATCTGTTAGATCCTTAAAGTCACTTGAAGGACTTAAATTCAACTTCAATTTGAACTTTTATAGAAATAAACAAAATTGAAGTCCTTATACGGTTTAAGTCGAGTCTTTTTTGTTCTTTTTGAAACTTTTTGTATTTGCTGTCCAGTTTGAAGCACTTTGGTTGACAGGAGCTGAGTTCTTGGAGCTTTCTGAATAAACTGACACGCCGGCGGTTTGGTGACGTTTCAGCCAATCACGGCCGGATTTATGCAAAACAGGAAGAGCTGCAGGGGAAAATCTCCAGGATCCATCACGAGATGGTCTACAGGAGGACGGGTGCAGGTCTCCAGTGATCTGGACTCTGGTCCCGCTGTGATCACCAGCTGTGGGCCCAGACCCAAGAACCAGATCGCACAAGCCAGAAATGAGTTTTTAAAGTTTTATTACAGGATGAATTTCAAAATAAAACTCAGAAAAACAAAGAAACAAAATCTCATGGGAGTTATTTTTTCCAGCGGGGGAGAGAAGCCCGGCTTCACGGTGACGGAGCAGCATCACCTTCTGCACCATCTCCGATGAAAACGAGGCGCTGACGTGAATCAGCTGTTTCTGTTTTATTGGGATCACAAGGGTAAGCGGTGAACAGGCTGCTGTTGTTGCTGCAGGATCAGCTGCCGGTTCTGCTGAACCAGCATGTGACCTCATCAGGAATGCAGGCGGATAAACACGAACATTCCAGAACCGGGACCAAGCCCGGCGGTTCTGGTGCTGCTCCTGAGTCCGAACGGAGCTCCTCACCTGCACCGGCCGGCCAATCAGGGCCTCGCTGCCGCCTCGTCACAGCTGCTTTTGTCCGGGTTTGTGGTCGGGGAGGGGGGCCGGAGTCACAGCGAGCCCCTCTGTTCCCGGCAGAGACAATCCCGGTCTCTGTTAGACACCCCCCCCCCCCCCCCCCCCCCCCCGAGATGAAACCGTCTCTGTCCCAGTCTCAGCCTCGAAGGCAGACAGACCAGGAGCAGAGAGACCAGGATCAGAGAGACCAGGATCAGAGAGACCAGGATCAGAGAGACCAGGAGCAGAGACCAGGAGCAGAGACCAGGAGCAGAGAGACCAGGAGCGGAGAGACCAGGAGTAGAGAGACCAGGATCAGAGAGACCAGGAGCAGAGAGACCAGGAGCAGAGACCAGGAGCAGAGAGACCAGGAGCAGAGACCAGGAGCAGAGAGACCAGGATCAGAGACCAGGATCAGAGAGACCAGGAGCAGAGAGACCAGGAGCAGAGACCAGGAGCAGAGAGACCAGGAGCGGAGAGACCAGGAGTAGAGAGACCAGGATCAGAGACCAGGAGCAGAGAGACCAGGAGCAGAGAGACCAGGAGCAGAGACCAGGAGCAGAGAGACCAGGAGCAGAGACCAGGAGCAGAGACCAGGATCAGAGACCAGGAGCAGAGACCAGGAGCAGAGAGATCAGGATCAGAGACCAGGAGCAGAGAGACCAGGAGCGGAGAGACCAGGAGCAGGACTTTAACTAGCCTAGCATCCAAGTCTGGCTACCCCGCCTGTGCCACATCTCCCCCGCCCCGTGCCTCACCCGTGCCCCCCTGCTTCCCTGCAGCATGCCTGCCGTTTCTCTTGCTGGGTTACTCGGACCTCCAGGAATCACAAACAGATGCAGCTCTGCTTTGAAGTGTGTTTGTAAATAAAGTCCTGTTGTAGCTACATATGAGTTCAGCCTACACACACACACACACACAGACACGCACATGCACACGCATGCACGTGCACATTCTTGTACACACACACACGCATGCACATGCACATTCTTGTACACACACACACACATGTACGTGCACATTCTTGTGTCAGGGTGTAACACTAGCGAGCAGACGCTCCTGCTCTCTTGCAGCGGCGGCCATCTTGGCTGGTTTCATAAGCAGCTGCCGTTTATCAGATGTTTGGTCTCTGCTCCTTCCTGCTCTCTGACGTCATCTGCTGCAGCAGCTCCATCCATGTCCTCTGCCGTCTCCCACGGCAACGCTGCGCCGTTTCAGTCACAGCAGAGCAGACAGGCTTCCTGCTCCTCTCCTCACACACCGATGAACAGCTGATGCAGGTAAACACTGCAGCATCACCCAGAGCTGCTTCTGCTTTCTGGGAAAAATCTGGAATCTTTTGAGGAAGGAACGCTGAAAATGTGACACAAACAGAGCGACTGAAGGTCGGAGACGTCCTCACCACATTCATGAGTTTAAGCTTTGCACAAAGCGTGAGGAAGTCGGCGTTTGGTCGATTATTTCTCCCCTTTAACATCCCAGCTGCTGCTGATTTACCTGGATGGAAGCCTGATTGGTCACCATGGCAACCAGGTAGACCTTTTTCAGCACAGCTGAACGTGGAGGTAGTTCCCCAGAATGAGCCCCAGGTCCAGATCTCCAGGATCTGTGAGCCAGCTCCATCCTGCAGGATGCCAGCGCTCCTCCACAGAGCCAGGACCACCAGACCTCCTCCAGGATCTGGGGTTGGAGAGGACGGGAGTCCAGACCTCAGCTGAACCGGATCCGGCCACGGTCTCATGGGTTCCCTCAAGCGAACTAGACTGGAACCATCTGGATTCCCGCTGCAGGGGTCTGACAACTCTGCGCAGTCTCGTGGTTTCATGTTTTGAGCATGAAACCATTGTCACCACGTCATTACGCAAATAGAAAACGCCCACCAGTCCTTCCCCACCCCGTTCTGGACTTTGGACTGCGACCGACCTCCTGTAGCCGTTCCATTCTGACAACTGTTCCAAATTTTTGGTGCAGTCACATGGCACATAATCCCTTTTGTAGACTGGAGAACGGTTTAATTGTGACAGAAATGTCCGTGTGACCTCGCTGCTACACAACCAGGCAGGTGGATCTTCTGCGGGTCCTGGATGAGGACTGGGACGCCATCCCACAGACTGGTGACCAGCATGAGGAGGTCCCAGCAGGTAAAAATGGCCGACGTCTGTTTTTCCTGATTATTGGGGGAGATTTCAATCATCCACATCACCAAAGCCCCGTTTCCACTGAGCGGTCCGGTCCGGTCCGGTTTGGAAGTGTTAGAATAGTCCAGCCCGTTCAGGCGAGCATTTCCGCTACAAGTCCATCTTCCAGGGTTAAACCAGATCCCCCGCGTAGCTGTGTCACCAGCTGGGACTCGTGGGATGCGTTACTAAGGCAGTGCGGTAAGATGTAACATGTAGGAAGGAGATGACGAGTCGTGGTCATATGTTCCACATGTGTGGAAACCGCATAAATAACTGGTGTCCAATCATTACTGATACATGAAGAACTCGGACCAGATCCACGTCCAGCTCTACATGTGACGGTAAAACTCCCCCATCTCTGATTCCACAGTTAATGCTGGCAAATGATCATAAACATCATCATTAAGGAGAACTGGTTTCTGCCCTCCTACGTCACGCTGATGGCTGTAAATGTGAAAAGTTAGCAACTTTATTCCACGTTATCATGTTTACGTGGTGCACGTAGACCCACCTGAACCGTACCGGACCATTTATGTACCATCTTGGGAAGGGGGGCTTAAAATGGTACGGTTTGGTTGCACAGGCCCATTTTATAATGGAAGCACTCAGAATAGTGTACCGTACCAGACCGAACCATACTGGACCAGACCGAACCATACTGGACCAGACTGACCCATACCGGACCAGACTGACCCGCACCGGACCAGACTGACCCGCAACGGACCAGACCAAACCATACTGGACCAGACTGATCTGTACCGGACCAGACCGGACCATACCGGACCAGACTGACCCGCACCGTACCAGACCAAACCATACTGGACCAGACTGACCCACACCGTACCAGACCAAACCATACTGGACCAGACTGACCTGTACCGGACAAGACCGAACCATACCGGACCAGACCGGACCATACCGGACCAGACCGGACCATACCGGATCACTCAGTGGAAACAGGCCTCAAGAAACTCCCCAACAGGAGAATATTACGGGTTCACATCCCTCCACATTCCTCAGCAGGTGACCAATCCGGTTCCGTCCAGGAGAACCCAGCACCAGCTGCGGTTGTTATGGAGCGAAAGCGTTTCCTCACTTTTTTCAATCGTTTAATTTACTTTTGTCTTTCAAAGTATTTGAAACGGAAACAGTTTTTCTTCAAGTGACGTAAAAGTGAAATTTATTCTGAATATTCTCAGAGACGAAGGAACCCGGCAGTTTCTCAGAAGCGGGCCCCCCTGTTGACCCAGCCGGAGGTCCGTGATGTCCCGTCGCAGCTCCGACGTCTCAGCTGACTCTGAACCGAGTCGGTTTTCACCGCTCGCTGTGCTGCCAGAGTTATGCCCTACTTCATCAGCTGTGCTCTAAATATGCTGCTGATGTTTCCATCACACGGAGATCAACACGTTTCAGATGCAGGCTCTAAGGGACCTGCTGGAGGACGGGATCAGAGGGATGACCGGGCTGAAATAAACGGAGCGTGGATCAGCTGCAGAGCTGCGTTTGCTTCTACTCTCCCTGTCATTCCACGGCTTCTTTCTGTAGCTTCGAGGAAAAAACTGGAATTTTGGGCAATGACAGAGATTTATAACATTTACAGTTTCTCTTCCTGACACAGGATCATCGTCTCTGATCTAAAACCCTGATACAGACTGATGCAGATTCACGCTGACCAAAATTCTGCTCAAAAACTGCGAAGCTAAAAATGAAAACATGAGCCGAAGATCTGAATTAAAAACGAACCTGAAGAGATTAAAGATAATTACAACGATCCTGTTATTAGGTGATTTGTTCATTAATTAAGTTATCCTGATTGGGTTCCATCTGGAGATGTGTCGCTATGGTAACCCATCAAACAAAAGAGAAGGCTGTAAACAGTCCCAGGTGGATTGACTGAGTCGAGCCGGATCCTGGATGGAAGTCCCTCCAACCTCCACCGGTTTCAGATGCAGCAGATTCTGGTCCAGAATGTCTCTCTACTTTCCTCCATTCTTCCTTCAATGATATGAAGTCTGCCAGTACCACATGCTGAAAAACAGCCCCCACCATGATGCTCCCACCTCCAAACTTCACTGTTGCTATGGTGGTTTTGGTGCCATTTCTCCTCCAAACATGTTGTGTCTTATGACACCTGCAGAGTTCAGTTCTGGTCTCATCTGACCAGACTATGTTTTCCAGAATGTCATGGGTTTGTCCAGATGTTGTGTTGCAAACTTCAAACCAGCATCAACCTGCTTCTTCTTCAGAAATGGAGTCTTGCGTGGTGTGCGTGCATGAAGGCCATGGCGGTTGAGTGCGTTCCTTCTTGTCTTCTCTGAAACAACTGTAGCTGCTGGTTCCAGGTCTTTCTGAAGCTCTCCACGAGTGGTCCTGGGCTGTTGGAGAACCTTTCTGATGATTGTTCTGACTCCTCTGTCTGAAATCTTGTGAGGAGCACCTGGCCGTGGCCGCTTTATGACCATGCCGTGTTCTTTCCACTTCCGGATGATGGTCCCAATGGTGCTCACTGGAACTTTCAGAAGTTTACAAATGCACCTGGAACCAATGCCTTCAGAGTGTTTGCAATAATAAGGCTGCGTAGGTCTTTAGACAGCTCTTTGATTTTACCCATCATGCAATGCTTCTTGTCTGACACCTTGGTGATGAGAAACCTTTTAAAGGCATCAATCAGGACTAAAGCAGCTGATATTACTTTGCTCTGATAGAGGACAGGATTACTTTCTAAATACTGACAGACTCCAGCTGCTTTCTTGGCTTTCAGATATTTTTGTCTCCATTTCTTCATGTGTTCAAACTTATTCCCTGTTTCACTATATTACACATAACAGTTGTCCTGATTTACTTTTTTTGCATGTTTGTCACACTTAGATGTTTCAGATCATCAAACAAATTTAAATATTAGACAAATATAACACAAGTTAACACGTGAAGTAAGCAGCACAAGTGGCCCTTCTGAAGGACACGTGCATTCAGAATCAGCTCCCTGAAGTGACCAGAGCAACGGCGTCAGGCTCAGAACCAGTGACTGAAAGTGACACTTCTGCAGATTTCTTAGTTCCAAAGAAAAACAGCACATCAGCTGTGTGGGACTATTTTGGTTTCCAGAAAAATAACAAAGAACAGCATCAGATATTGTGCCGTACTTGCCTAGCAAAGATTCACATGGCAACACAACAAACAAAAGAATAAACGAATGAACCAGTACAATAGTCCTGTGAGTTCAGAGTTAACTCTCCGTGAGTTATTGGGGGGTTTCTCTGCACTCTAAAGGCCGTGCGCCTGACTCAGCTCGCTAGCCAGACACCAACAAACTGCAAAGGAAGGGCGACTTCAATAAATATGTCAAAGGACTCAAACTGATACAGAAATTTCACCGGTGAGTAAATGCACGTATAAACTCCTAGAAATAAAGTCCAGGTTGAATAGAAATAAAGTTATGCTTTTAAGTTCTTGCCTTCTGGAAGGATTCATTGGTTTACTCATGTTTTTGTTACACTGAACTGATTGCTTCCCTGTATTTCATCAGGAAATACTGCATGGAAAACACATGAAAAAATAGTGCATTTTAAATCGTAATTGCAATTTTGGTGAAACAGTTGCAGTTAGATTTTTCCCCAAAGTCGTTCAGCCCTACTGTGGAGGAATTTTGTTCCACTCATCTTTGCAGAATTGTTGTAATTCAGCCACATTGGAGGCTTTTCCAGCATGAACCGCCTTTTTAAGGTCATGCCACAGCATCTCAATGGGATTCAGGTGGGGGCTTTGACTAGGCCACTCCAATGTCTTCATGTTGTTGTTCTTAAGCCATTCAGAGGTGGACTTGCTGGTGTGTTCTGGATCATTGTTCTGCTGCAGAACCCAAGTGTGCTTCAGCTTGAGGTCACCAACAGATGGCCGGACATTCTCCTTCAGGATTTTTTGGTAGAAGCAGAATTCATGGTTCCATTTACCACAGCAAGTCTTCCAGGTCCTGAAGCAGCAAAACAGCCCCAGACCATCACACTACCACCACCATATTTTACTGTTGCTATGACGTTCCTTTTCTGAAATGCCGTGTTACTTTTACGCCAGATGTAATGGGACCTCCACCTTCCAAAAAGTTCCACTTTTGTCTCGACAGTCCACAGAGTATTTTCCCAAAAGTCTTGGGGATCATCAAGATGCTTTCTGGCTAAACTGAGACGAGCCTTTATGTTCTTTTTGCTCAGCAGTGGTTTTGGTCTTGGAACTCTGCCATGCAGCCATTTTTGCCCCCCAGTCTCTTTCTGATGGGGGAGTCATGAACACTGACCTTCATTGAGGCAAGTGAGACCTGCAGTTCTTGGATGTTGTTCTGGGGTCTTTTGTGACCTCTTGGATGAGTCGTCGCTGTGCTCTTGGGGTCATTTTGGTCGGCCGGCCCCTCCTGGGAAGGTTCACCACTGTTCCATGTTTTCACCATTTGTGGATAATGGTTCTCACTGTGGTTCTCTGGAGTCCCAAAGCTTTAGAAATGGCTTTGGAACCTTTTCCAGACTGATAGATCTCAATGACTTTGTTTCTCAGCAATCACTTTTTCACACAGGGACAAGGAGGTTTGGATTTATTTTCCCCCTCACTAATAAAAATCTCCATTTAAAAACTGCGTTTTCTGTTTACTTGTGTTATCTTTGACTCACATTTAAAATTGTTTAATGATCTGAAGCATTTAAGTGTGACAAACATGCAAAAATAAGAAATTAGGAAGGAGGCAAACACTTTTTCACACAACTGTAACTTCATTTATGGACATAAATGTTTCTTTGTATGTGTCCAAAATGTTGTTGTGTTCAATACTATTTACCCTGCTGTAAATACCTGAACAATAAATGCAGAATGTTCACAGGTCACGGCACGTTTATGTTTCAGTTTGTTTACTCAGAGTGTCGTGTTTTAGTGGTTGGTGCATTTATTGTTGCAGCGTTTCTGGATGGACGAGCATGAAGCCTCGTCCAGGTGAGCTGCTACGAGCCACCTGGACGAACCTTCCCTGATGATCCAGGTTCTGGTCTGGATGTAGCGTCTTTTCATTCCACTTCACTGCAGTTACTAAACATAAAAGAGATGATGTCACGATGAGGTCATGGTCGTCAGGAAATGAAACTCTGGACATGTTTTCCTGCTTCCAGCCTCTCTGAGGTGGTGGCGAGCAGGAAAACGGGAGTCAGGGATGATTCATGATTTCTGCTCGGCTCTCTCTGACTGAGTAACCCACTTCTCTGTGGCTAAAAGCGTCTGAGATGGCTTCAGGTTGCAGAGGCATCGCATCCTGCTGCCCGCAGCTCATCCTTTAATAAAACATTTCACTCTGAACTTCCCCTCCTCTGCTCACCATCACAGAGCGAGAAAAACATCCTCCACTCTGTTTCCCAGAAGATTCAACAGCAGACTTCAGCTGCTGAGCATTTATTCCTATTTACGCTGCCAAAACCCAAATCTTAGCAAGTATATTTTTCTAATTTTTTGTCAAAATCGTTCATCACACTTAAAGCAACCTTTACCAATCTTGCGTTTCAGAAAGCACAGCAAGATAATTTGAATATAAACAGTCCCGCCTCACTTCTAAGACACACCCCCTTATTCCCTCTGCCTCCCAATGCAGAAGCAAAGGTCTGACAGGCAGGTCCGTTGGCCAATCCTAGAGGTGCACCCCACTTCAAGGATTGGTTGGAGTTTTCATTGAATATTTAGAGATTGGAATAATATTTTATATTGATTAATGGTGGGTCTGTCTTGTATTTTAGAGTTCCACTACCTCATTCATAGCATTTTACCCTGTCAGAAAAATAGTGTAAGAATGCAACATCGGTAAGGGTTGCTTTAAAATAAGTCAAAATTACTTAAAGGGAAACATTTCAGTGAGATATAAGAACTTGTTTTTGCTTATTCCAAGCAAAAAATGGAGACTTTTTTTTTTTTTTTTTTACTTATTTTAAGAGTGGCCAAAGATGATTTTTTTTTGCTTGTAATAAGTAAAAACATTCTTCCAAGAACAAGAAAAATGTTCTTGACAAGATTTCTTGAAATGAGATGCATTGCCAAGTTCCCATATCGCACTGACATGTTTCTCTTTAAGTAATATTGTCTTATTTTAAGTGTGATGAGATATTTTGGCTAGAAATTAGAAAAATATACTTGCTAAGATTTGAGTTATTGCAATGTCATGCATCACTTTTGCTTTTTTAGTTCATTTTTTTAACATAAATCGAACATTGTGAAGTTGTACATGTAAATAAATGAAGCAAAGAAGGTGAAGCAGTAGCTTATTTAATGCCTGACCTTCTATATTCTGTCTTCTGCATTAGCTTACAGACATCAGATGGCTAAAATATAAACTTAGATTAAAAAAAATGGAACAGTTTTCTTGCTTTGCTTTAAATAAAGAAGTCCTATAAAACTGTTGGTTAAAACTTTTTAGTTGATTAAAAACGTCATAAACGTCAGTTTTGTGACAAAATTGAACTTCCTAATACCAGAATTAAAGCTAAACGACACGTTAGCATGCGTAGCTAACTAGCTTACGTGTAGCTGTTAGCTTACATTAGCGAACATTTTACATAGCAGATTATTTATGCTGCCGTCAAACCAGTCTGTTGCTTTATGTCAATGTAAACTGAGCTGAGGTTTTTATAAAACCTGAGAAGTTTTACCTTCATTTAATTCATAAATTTGATCTTATAGGTGATAGCCACAACTTTTCCCTCCAAAACGACTTTTAAAAGAATGAAACATCCACGGAACGTCTAGAGCAGAATAAAAGTAATAACTTTCCTAAAAAAAAATTTCATCACATGAACAATTGTTTTTTACAAATTTTGACGGGTCCAAAATATAGAAATATTAATGCTGCGCTCCATTTGAACTCGGAAGTCGGAAGTTCCCAGTTCAGAGTCGGAAGTTAAACTGGAGCGGCCCTATCGATCTATTTTACTTACGAAATCTCGCAAGATTTCATCGTTTTATTACAAAATCACACAGGTTTTCGTGAAATATCACAAGATTTCATTGGTTAAATACATCAGTATCGCATTTTTAAATATCAATATGAAATATGCATATGAAAATATTGCAATATTTCAGTGGATTGATATTTTTTCCCACCCCTAGAATGAATATTACATAATATTTTTTTCAGCTTTAATATCGGTATCAAATATCGGTCATCGTCCACATGAGTTTTAAAACATCAGCATATCGTACATCGGCCAAAATTCCAATATCGTGCATCCCTAGTCAGGTGGGCGGGTCTACCTGTGGGTCAGGTGGGGGGGTCTGTGGCGGGCTGGAGCAAATGTGCAGCCGTCTCCGTCCTCAGCTGCCTCCCCAGCAGCAGCAGACCCTTTTATGGCCCACATTCCAGCAGCTAATAATATCGTCTGTGTCAGAGCTGGACGGCTGTGATGGGGGGACACGGGGGGGACATGTGGTCTCTGTGTTACATGCAGACGTTGATGAATATGGCTGAAAGCTGGAGCGCGTTCTGCTGCAGGATCCTGGTACGCGGGGAAATGGATCCATTCCCATCAGGGCTGGAAAAGCCAGCATCTAACCCGGTTTATCTTTCACCAGGATCCAGATAAAACGCCGACAGTCTTCCTGAAGACCCGAAACTAACAGATGAAATTACAGATGCACAATATTGGAATTCTGGCCGATATCCGATATGCTGATGTTTTAAAACTCATGTCGCTGATATCGATACCGATATTAAAGCTGAAAAATAAATGATGTAATATTCATTCTGGGGGTGGGGAAAAATATCAAAACACTGAAATATCGCCATATTTTCATATGAAAATTTCATATTGATGTTGAGAAACACGATATTGATCTGTTTTACCAACAATCAAAGAAATCTTCATGAGAGAACAATGAAGTCTCATGAGATTTCATGAAAACCCGCAAGATTTTGTAACAGAACGATGAAATCTCCCAAGATTTTTTTTTTTGTAAAATAGGTGGATACCACGTTTTTTTATTTATTGATATTATATTGGCATATGAAAATATCGTGACATTTCCATATGCAGATTTCATATTGATATTTAAAAATGCAATATTGATCTATTTTAATAACAATCTTGTGAGATTTCACGAAAAGCTGCAATATTTTGTATCAAAATGACAAAATCTCTCAAGATTTCATTTCGTCTCAAGATTGATTCCACGTTTTTAAATATTGATATAATATTGGCATATGAAAATATCGCGATATTTCAGTGTGTAGATATTTTTTCTGACCCCTAATTCATTCCTTCGCAAAATGATTAAATACCTCAGCTTGTGTTTATGTAGAACAAGTCAAACTTAATTAACAGAATATGTGCGTGACATCATAAACTGTAAATCTGTGCAAAAATACGTTTTTGAAGAAGTTTTGCTTTTTATTTCTTTTTTTTTTAGACTTTAGAAACAGCGGCCTGATCAGTTAAATATCAGTGGGGTGGCGGATGTCTGGTCTATATCCAGGTTCTGGTCTCTGAGGATCCACTGATGCTGGGTCTCTAACCGGGTTCTGGTCTCTGAGGATCCACTGATGCTCGGTCTCTAACCGGGTTCTGGTCTCTGAGGATCCACTGATGCTGGGTCACTTACCGGATTCAGGTCTCTGAGGATCCACTGATGCTGGGTCTCTAACCGGGTTCTGGTCTCTGTCCTGCAGGTCTGCCTCTGCATCCAGACTCTCAGACCTTCCAGAAAGGGGACCGGTCTTCGGGGAAAGACCTTCTGACTCCGGACGACTCGGCCGTCTCGGATTTGTCTCCTAAATCAGACTCCATCAGTAAGACGGATGGCTCCTCCCCGACCGAGGCCGGGCCCCCCACACCCGGGTCCAGCTCCAGTCCGCAGCCCAAGAAAGGTAAGCTGAAGATGAAGAGGAGGATGAAGGCTGCGGGCAGGTTTGCTAACAATGTCATGGAAGGCTGAGGTTTAACTGGACCCCAGTCCAGGTCCAACACGAGTCCTTCCAGACCAGCACGAGTCTGCAGACTGCAGGAAGCAACAATGCTAACACATAGCAATGCTAACATTTAGCATAACAACATGTAGCAATGCTAACATGAAATATCTTTGTGCATGTTCAGTGGAACTCGGGCTGAAGAGGATCTGCAGATGATTCCGTTTTATTCAAACAACCTCGCTTGAGTTTCTGGAGATGAAAACTGTCGGAAGTTAAACGTCATCTTTCTCTTCCAGACTCAATGAGCTCAGAGCAGCGACAGAAGCTGGCGAAGGAGCGGAGAGAGGAGAGAGCGCGCTACATCGGTGAGTTTAACTCTGCAGATTTAACTCTGGTGTACCCCTGGTTTAACTCTGTGTTTATCTCTGGGTCTAACTCTGGTTTAACTCTGTTTAACTCTGGATTTAATTCTGGGTTTAACTCTGTGTTTAACTGTGGTTAAACTCTGTGTTTAACTGTGGTTTAACTCTGGTTTAACTCTGGGTTTAGTTCTGGGTTTAACTCTGGTTTAGCTCTGGTTTAACTCTGTTAAACTGTGGTTTAACTCTGGTTTAACTCTGTGTTTATCTCTGGGTCTTACTCTGGTTTAACTCTGTTTAACTCTGGGTTTAGTTCTGGGTTTAACTCTGGTTTAACTCTGTGTTTAACTGTGGTTTAACACTGGGTTTAACTGTGGTTTAACTCTGTTTAACTCTGTGTTTAATTCTAGGTTTAACTCTGAGTTGACCTCAGGTTTAACTCTGTTTAACTGTGGTTTAACACTGGGTTTTACTGTGGGTTAACTCTGGTTTAATTCTGGGTTTAACTCTGGTTTAACTCTGGGTTTAATACTGGGTTTAACTCTGGTTTAACTCTTGGTTTAATTCTGGGTTTAACTCTGTGTTTAATTCTGGGTTTAACTCTGGTTTAACTCTGGGTTTAATTCTGGGTTTAACTCTGTGTTTAACTCTGGTTTAACTCTGGGTTTAACTCTGGCTTTAACTCTGAACTCTGAGCCGGAGCTGCCGGACCGGCTCAGACCATATTGGCTCAGGCCCGACCACAGCAGGCTGGACTGGATTGGACCAGACCGGTCCGATCCGGTCCAGCTGGACCCTGGTCGTCCTGCATCTCTGAAACTCACTCGTGTTTCTGTCGTTTCTTCCTCGGCTCTCAGAACAACAAACTCAGCTGCAAGGTAAGAAGCTCCGGTGGAGCCTCGGCAGCCATGCGGGATAATCAGCCATGTCCTCCTCTTCCTCCTTCTCCTCTTCCTCCTCCTCCCTCCATCTCTCCATCATTTTTCTGCTTTCTTCCATCACTCTTCATTCTCGTGTTTGGTTCCTGCTCATCATCTTTACGTCTCTTCCACTAGCTGCATGCTCCACTCCCCCGTCATGCTTTACTGTGCGGCTGCAGGGTCCTCATCATCATCATCATCATCATCATGAGTCCAGAGTGTAAGCGGCCAATCAGACCGTAGCTCAGACGGCGCTACAGGCACGTGTCGTAAAAATGAGGCGTCATTAGGGGAGAGCAGACGGATGAGATGGAATTACTGCATCATTAGCAGCGGAGCTGAGGTCTGCTTCAGTCCGGCTCGGTCCGGCTCGGCCCACTTCGGTCCATTTCAGTCCGGCTCGGTCCGGCTCGGCCCACTTTGGTCCATTTCAGTCCGACTCGGTCGACGTCGGTCCACTTCAGTCTGCTTCGTTCTGCCTCGGTTCAGCTCGGTCCACTTTGGTCCACTTCGGTCTGCTTCAGTCCACTTCGGTTCAGCTCGGTCCACTTTGGTCCGCTTCGGTCTGCTTCAGTCCGCCTCAGTCTGACTCAGTCCACCTTGGTCCACATCAGTCTGCTTTAGTCTGCTTTGGTCTGCTTCAGTCCGCCTTGGTCCAGCTCAGTCCACCTCTGTCCTCTTCATCCAGCTTCAGTCCGCCTAAGTCCGGCTCGGACTGCTTTGGTCCAGCTCAGTCTGCCTTGGTCCACATCGGTCCACTTCGATCTGCTTCATTCCGCCTCAGTCTTGCTCGGTCTGCTTCGGTCCAGCTCGGTCTGTTTAAGTCTGCTTCAGTCTGCCTCAATCCGGCTCGTTCTTCTTCGGTCCGCTTCAGTCCACCTCAGTCTAGCTTGGTCCACTTCGGTCCACCTCAGTCCGGCTTGGTCCACTTCGGTCCGCTTCAGTCTGCTTCACTCTGCTTCAGTCCACCTTGGTCCGGCTCTGTCTGCTTTGGTCTGGTTCGGTCTGTTTCAGTCTGCTTCAGTCCACCTTGGTCCGGCTCTGTCTGCTTTGGTCTGGTTCGGTCTGTTTCGGTCCGGCTCGGTCCGCTTCGGTCCGCTTCAGTCCTCCGTTTTTATTTCTTTTCGGTGGATTGGGGGGGGATTTTTTATAACTCATCCGTTTGATGTTATTTAGTCTTGAAATTAACATAATTAGGGGCGTGTCCTTTTGATTGACAGGCGGCAGACAGGTTGTCGGCCTGCCGACCGGTGGCTAACAGTTAGCTCCTTGCTAGCTCTCAGTAAGGTCTCAGTTTGTAGCAGAGCAGCAACACGGCGGTTTTTAGTCAGATAATAGCAAGTCTAAGCGTCTTACCTTTATCCCTCCGCTTAAGGGGCTAATCTTCATTAGCTCCTGTTAGTTTAGAGTTAGCTCGGTTAGCATTTAGCCCAGAACACGTCAGCTGTCAATCGTTTGCCCCGAGGCTGTGCTTTGCCCATTTTACTATTTTCCGGGAGTGACGACACACGAGACACGGCAAGATGGCGACGGTGGGACACGCCCACCTGGCTTTACTTTTCTTAATTCAGACGAGACCGGAAACCACGTCCATCTCTGTTAACGGCCTACGGTCGGAACATTTCATTAACTGGCTGCAATCAGGGTTTGAAGATTTTAAGCAACATAGTAAAATATGCTCATGATCTCCACGATCGGATCCTGGAGGAGCAGGGACGGTCCGGGGAGGACGAAGCTCAGACTCGGGTCAGTAACTATGAGCTGTAGGAACCCGGACCAGATGCAGCACCGCATCACTACCAGGTTCCTGTAAGACGTCTCACAGACCAGCTGTAAATAAAATAAAAAAACTGACTGGACCAATCACAGCGCAGCAGTAGAATCATTAACAGAACGTTTAACTCCTCCGACATCTCCACCGCTGTTTCTGCTCTGTTTTGGTGCGTAACTAACAGCTTCCGGGTCATAGTCACATGACGTGCGACACAAATGCTTTCTCATGTTAGTAGCTCAGCAATAAACAATGCTGACATGTAACAGAGTATTTATGATAATAAAAACAACATTCTATGTTAATATACACAAGAAAATGACATTAAATAGAGAAAAACAACGTGTAGACGCTGACTTCCGGCGTCGCCATAGCAACATAGCAACAGAATGCCGAGCTATAGTCCACTACACTTGAGGAGGGTCTATCTGCAGCTCGCGAGACCGGGGCGTGTCGTAGAGTGGGCGTGTCGTTGAGTGACGTTACGCGACGACACGCCCACCAGGCCAATGAGAGCACGGTAAAATCTACCCCTACCGCTGACCCTTCCCCTAAACCTAACCAGACCCACCCACAATGCGACACGCCCACTATAGGACACGCCCACTATATGACACGCCCACTGGGTTGCAAGCCGCATATAGATACACTTGCTACACTTTAGTGGATGGTCCGTCCACTAAAGTATCCCGGGGTACTTCAACAAAAGGTAAACAAGACGTTAGCAGCTTTCCTTCGGGGGGGGGGGCTGTTCTGTTACATGATACAAATGAACGTGATGATGGAAAGCTGGTAAGTTAGCTTTATAATAGCTCTGAGTAACAGAGATGAGAAACCTCAGTTTTGTAACAGATGATCTGGGGCATAAATGTCTCTGTCAGACGATTGTGTCAAACATGGTTCCTATCAAGGTCCTCCCTCATGTGTCAACGCAGACTGATGGGGAACGTAGTTCTGATAACTAAACTCCAGACGGGGAGTTACAGGAACTGATCTAGAACCTCTCTGTCCGAATGCGCCTAATGTTGCCTCTATTTTATTTTTACAATGATCGTGCGACACACACTAGTTTGAAAACCACTGATGTAAAGCAGTGGACTGCAGGGTCAGAGGCTTTAACTGCCAGTGCAACATGACATCATGTCTGAGTTATGCGCTCCAGGTGGAAGCGTTTACATAGAAAATAAAAATGTTCCCACAACGGACCCCTGTGGCACTCCGCACTCCAGCAATGCCTGCACAGCATGTTCAAACATTTAAGAAGTGTCAGAGAAACTGCACAGCCCTGCAGCTTCCTCATCATCTCCTGTCTCTGTGGTCACTGCAGCAGCGAAGAAGGCCCAGTGGCTGGAGAAGGAGGAGAAAGCCCGACGGCTGAGGGAGAACCAGCTGGAGGAGCGCAGGAGGAAGCTGGAGGAGCAGAGGCTGAAGGCCGAGAAACGCCGAGCGCTGTTGGAGGAGAAGCAGAGGCAGAAACTAGAGAAGAACAAGGTGAGAAGAAAGCACCTGACGGGTTGTTGGTGTGACATGAAGCTGCATGATTGATGGTTGAGATGGAGACTAGAGAGTCCGCGATGATCGCAGCTCGCATTTACTCACCATGTTTACTCAGAGACGATCTGGTAAATCCACAATGATCCATGATAACACCATTATTTATCCCATCTTCATCATGAAAACATCACCATCACTGCTATGTTGCTAAGAGACCTGGAACTGATGATGAAGACGCTTACTCTCAGACTCTCCACCAAACAGAGATAGGTTTTAAATTCAGTACTTTTATTGGTACCTACTGAAGTCCGTCGGTACTACCAAGTACAGATTCACGTAAAGTCAAACGGTACCATGTTTCGGTACCTAAATGCATCCTTTTTACTGTGAGGGAGTGGAAGAGTTGGTGATTTCTGTGCTGCACGTGAACGTTGCATCGCAGCATGACATCAGCTGCAGCGGCCGCGTGTTCAGTCAGAACCAGCCGCTGATTGAAGCTTTTCTGGCTTCACTTCTCTAAAACATCGAGCTCGCTACAATATTTGAGATGCAGAATGTCAGAGAAGCGGCGGGAACACGTCTGATCTGAGGAAGCAGCTGATTAAACACAATATTCTTCCCAAAGCTCCGTTCCCGACGCTTCGTCTGCAGCCCGCAGAAAGAAGAGGGAGGAGTCAGTCAGCGCCTCAGCGGCTGAACAGGTCTTAACCGGGGGGGCAGATAATAACCAGTGGGGGTCACACACTGCTGTTCAGAACTCAGTATGATGTAAATACTGAGTTTACCATCAACCACCACAGTGAACCGGTTCAGGACCGACGTGCAGGTCACGTCTCCCCCTCCTTCACATCCCACATCTCATTAAACTTCATCACAGCGGAGTTTCCATCTGTCATGGAGTCTGTGTCTCTGAAGAAGCTTGTCTGGTTTAACCAGCACGGCAGAAACTGTCTGCACCAAGCGAGTAAGCTGGGCTTGATCCCTGCAGCAGGAGGCTCACAGCCTCCATCCTACCTGCACAAAACGCCGCCATGGTGTCAGTTTAGTGTCGGACAACATTCCATGTTTATCTCATGAACTATTCTGTGTGAAACAAACTCCCAGAAAGTCTCAGATCAGCTGGAACGGTTTATTTAAACCCAGGTTAAAGACCCACCTGTTCTCAGCTGCATTTACGTAGATTTTATTCAAAAGTTAAAATCCGCACGGCTCTATATTCTCTCTTTTTAATCTTAAATGTTTTTAATGTTAATCGTGCTTCTACTTTTTTGTTCTTAATTTTTTTCCTCTTTTGCACCCCGCTGTAAAGGCCTTTTCATACCGGGACCGATGCGAATAAATGGCACAAAATGCAAATAATTCAGAGGAGAAATATCAACGCATTTGTCTATACACACCTGCTCCGATGCGAAATTACGAAGATGTGAGAACAAACTGGCATCTGTTATTCCAGAGGAAGGTGAGCCCGTGCAGCAGTGATGGAGGGAGGGGCGGCTGCAGGGAAACTTCTGGATGCTGAAAAACAGCTGATGTCACCGTGGAGATGCCAGATGTGGATTTTAAATATCACACCTGTAGCTGATAACCTGGAACGGCTGCAGATGTAGAGAAACACGATTACATCAGCGGTGATTTTTTCCCCTCGTTTGCCCAACGATGCTGCTGCACCTGAACCATGATGATGCAGAAGCAGCAGCAAAGCCACACTTCTCTCCTTTTGCTGGCGACCAGCTCTGTGACGTCAGAGCGCCTTCTCTGATTGGTGGATTGTGTATCTGTCAGATGCAAATATTAAGAAAATTGACCTCAGTTCGAAAAAATAAACATCGCAAAATTGCAAGACGGAATTTTGTCACTGACGTGAACGCTGCCGTTGACTTGACATGAATTTGACTAAAGCTGTTGCCGTGCGAATCTTTGTGTGTAAAGCGTAAATGCTTATGTTTTATGAAAAGCACGTGGAATTGTCCTGCACGTGAAATGTGTTATACAAATCAACTTGCCTTCCGTTAAGTTTCCCTCTGTTACCAGACGCTCCGACACAATGAAGAATGAAAACACATGGATTTTTCTTTAATATATTAGTTAAAGATTATATTTTGAGAAAAAGAAATAAATCTGTTATTGCCATATAAGCACAAAAGTACCGAAACTGGTACCGTTTGGTACCGGTACTGTTTCACAGGCACCGGAAAATGGTACTGTATCGATTCAAATGTGAACAGCACCCATCCCTAATCTGAGAGCTGAAACTGGCGGTGACAGCCAATCAGGATGCTGACTGGGATTACAGGTTCTGATGCTGACGGGAAAAGGTGTTCTGATGCTGACTGGGATTAAAGGTTCTGATGCTAGACTGGGATTAAAGGTTCTGATGCTGACTGGGATTAAAAGTTCAAATGCTGACTGGGATAAAAGGTTCTGTAAGGTTCTAGATGCTGACTGGGATTAAAAGTTCTAGATGCTGACTGGGATTAAAGGTTCTGATGCTGACTGGGATTAAAGGTTCTGATACTGACTGGGAACAAAGGTTCTGATACTGACTGGGATTAAAGGTTCTGATGCTGACGGGGGATTAAAGGTTCTGATGGTGACTGGGATTAAAGGTTCTAGATGCTGGCTGGGATTAAAGGTTCTGATGCTGACTGGGATTAAAGGTTCTGAGGGGGGTTCTAGATGCTGACTGAGATTAAAAGTTCTAGATGCTGATTGGGGTCTAAGGTTCTGATGGTGACTGGGATTAAAGGTTCTAGATGCAGACTTGGATTAATGGTTCTAGATGCTGACTGGGATTAAATGTTCTAAATGCTGACTGGGATTAAAGGTTCTGATGCTGAATGGGATTGAATGTTCTAGATGCTGAGTGGGATTAAAGGTTCTGATGTAAACTGGGATTAAAGGTTGTGATGCCGACTGCGATTAAAGGTTCTGATGCTGACTGGGATTAAAGGTTCTGATGCTGACGGGGATTAAAGGTTTGGATTAAAGGTTCTGAAGTTGACTGGGATTAAAGGTTCTGATGCTGATGGGGATTAAAGGTTCTGATGCTGACTGGGATTAAAAGTTCTGATGCTGACTGGGATTAAAAGTTCAAATGCTGACTGTGATTAAAGGTTCTAGATGCTGACTGGGATTCAAGGTTCTGATGCTGTGGGATTAAGTTATGTGCTGGGTTAAGGCTGATGCGAGGGTTAAAGGTGTGCTGGGAGAGGGGGGGAGTGGGGGGGTAAGGTGGTGGGAGGGGTGCGAGGTAGTGGCGCTGGGTAGGTGGCTGAGGGGGGAGGTGGGCTGGGTTAGGTGGGTGGGGTTAGGTGGCGTGGGTAAAGTGGCTGCTGGGTAGATGCGCGGTTAAGGTTTAGGCTTGGGGTTGTTGGTGATGGGTTAAGTTGTGTGCTGGGTGAAGGTTGGAGGATGGGGATTAAGGTTCTGGCTATGGGGAGGTTTGTGCTGACTGGGATTAGGTTTGTGTATGGGGTTAAGGTGTGCGCGGGTAGGTGGGCTGGGAAGGGTGCTGATGGGAGTTGTGCGGGTTAGGAGACTGGGTTAGGGGCGACTGGGGTTGATGGGGGGATTAGGTGGATGGACTGGGTTAAGGGTGTGCTGCGGGGAGGGGATTAAGGTTTGAAGTGACTGGGATAAAGGTTGATGCTGTGGGTTAAAGGTTGGTGTGGATTAAGTTGATGCGTGGGGTTAGGTTTGATGTGACTGGGATTAAGGTTTAGATGCTGACTGAGATTAAAGTAGATGCGATTGGGGAAGGTTTGATGCTGACTGGGATTAAAGGTGAGAGCTTGGTTGGTAGTGTGACTGGGTTAAATGTTCTATGCGATGGGTTAAGGTGATGCTGAATGGGATTGAAGTTAGATGTGAGTGGGTTAAGGTTGATGTTGGGTTAGGTGGTGCGACTGGATTAAAGGTGATGTGACTGGGATTAAGGTGTGCGGGGGATTAAAGGTGGTTAGGTTGAGGCTGGGATAGGTTGTGCGTGGGGATTGGTTGTGGCTGGGATTAAGGTGCGACTGGGATTAGATGCTGACGTGATTAGGTTGTGCTGACTGGGAAAGGTCGTGCGACTGGGATTAGGGTGCTGACTGGGATTAAAGAAATGCGACTGGGATAGGGGCGAGGATAAGATGGAGGGTAAGGGTGTGCTGGGAAGGTTGTGCTTCTGGGATGGGGTGCTGCTGGGTTAAGGTTGTGCTGACTGGGATTAGGTTGTGCGGGGGATTAAAGTGGGCGACTGGGATTAAAGGTGGCTGGAGGTTGATGCTGTGGGATTAGGTTTGGATGGTGGATTAAGGTTTGATGAGACTTGGATTAGTTGATGCGCTGGGATTAATGTTTATGCTGACTGGGATTAGGTTGATGGAATGGGATTAATGTTGATGTGAGTGGGATTAAGGGATGTATGGGATTAGGGTGTGTGGATGAATTAAGGTTGATGGATGGGGATTAATGTGGATGAGACTGGGATTAAGGTTGGATTAAAGGTTGTGCTGACTGGGATTAAAAGTTGTGGACTGGGATTAAGAAATGCTGACTGTGATTAAAGGTTCTAGATGCTGACTGGGATTAAAGGTTCTGATGCTGACTGGGATTGAAGGTTCTGATGCTGACTGGGATTAAAAGTTCAAATGCTGACTGGGATTAAAGGTTTTGATGCTGACTGGGATTAAAAGTTCAAATGCTGACTGTGATTAAAGGTTCTAGATGCTGACTGGGATTAAAGGTTCTGATGCTGACTGGGATTAAAGGTTGTGATGCTGACTGGGATTAAAGGTTTAAGATGCTGACTGGGATTAAAGGTTGTGATGCTGATGGGGATTAAAAGTTGTGATGCTGACTGGGATTAAAAGTTCTAGATGCTGACTTGGGTTTAAGGTTCTGATGCTGACTGGGATTAAAGGTTCTGGATGCTGATATGGATTAAAGGTTCTAGATGCCGACTTGGATGAACAGTTCTAGATGCTGACTGGGATTAAATGTTCTAAATGCTGACTGGGATTAAATGTTCTGATGCTGAATGGGATTAAATGTTCTAGATGCTGAGTGGGATTAAAGGTTCTGATGTAAACTGGGATTAAAGGTTGTGATGCTGATTGCAATTAAAGGTTCTGATGCTGATGGGGATTAAAGGTTCTGGATGCAGACTGGGATTAAAGGTTTGGATTAAAGGTTCTGATGTTGACTGGGATTAAAGGTTCTGATGCTGACGGGGATTAAAGGTTTGGATTAAAGGTTCTGAAGTTGACTGGGATTAAAGGTTCTGATGCTGATGGGGATTAAAGGTTCTGATGCTGACTGGGATTAAAAGTTCAAATGCTGACTGGGATTAAAGGTTCTGATGCTGACTGGGATTAAAAGTTCAAATGCTGACTGGGATTAAAGGTTCTAGATGCTGACTGGGATTAAAAGTTCTGATGCTGACGGGGATTAAAGGTTTGGATTAAAGGTTCTGAAGTTGACTGGGATTAAAGGTTCTGATGCTGACGGGGATTAAAGGTTTGGATTTAAGGTTCTGATGCTGACTGGGATTAAAGGTTATGATGCTGACTGGGATTAAAGGTTCTGATGCTGACTGGGATTAAAAGTTCAAATGCTGACTGGGATTAAAGGTTCTAGATGCTCACTGGGATTAAAGGTTCTAGATGCTGACTGGGATTAAAGGTTCTGATGCTGACTGGGATTAAAAAGTCTAATGCTGACTGGGATTAAAGGTTCTGATGCTGATTGGGATTAAAGGTTCTGATACTGACTGGGATTTAAGGTTCGGATGCTGACTGGGGATTAAAAGTTTTAATGCTGACTGGGATTAAAGGTTCTAGATGCTGACTGGGATTAAAGGTTCTAGATGCTGAGTGGGATTAAAGGTTCTGATGCTAAGCTGGGGATTAAAAGTTGTGATGTAAACTGGGCTTAAAGGTTGTGATGCTGATGGGGATTAAAGGTTCTGATGCTGACTGGGATTAAAGGTTCTGATGCTGACGGGGATTAAAGGTTGGGATTAAAGGTTCTGATGCTGACTGGGATGAAAGGTTCTGGATGCTGATGGGGATTAAAGGTTCTAGATGCTGACTGGGATTAAAGGTTCTGATGCTGACTGGGATTAAAAGTTCAAATGCTGACTGTGATTAAAGGTTCTAGATGCTAACTGGGGTTTAAGGTTCTGATGCTGACTGGGATTAAAGGTTCTGATGCTGACTGGGCTGAAAGGTTCTGGATGCTGATGGGGATTAAAGGTTCTAGATGCTAAGTGGGGTTTAAGGTTCTGATGCTGACTGGGATTAAAGGTTGTAGATGCTGACTGGGGTTAAAGGTTCTGATGCTGACTGGGATTAAAGGTTCTGGATGCAGACTGGGATTAAAGGTTCTGATGCTGACTGGGATTAAATGTTCTAAATGCTGAGTGGGATTAAAGGTTCTGTGTAAACTGGGTTACGTGTGATGCTGACTGGGATTAAAGGTTCTAGATGCTGATGGGGATTAAAGGTTCTGGATGCTGACTGGGATTAAAGGTTCTGATGCTGACGGGGTTTGTAGGTTTGGAATAAAGGTTCTGATAGCTGACTGGGATTAAAGGTTCTGATGCTGACTGGGATTAAAGGTTCTGATGGTGACTGGGATTAAAGGTTCTAGATGCTGGCTGGGATTAAAGGTTCTGATGCTGACTGGGATTAAAGGTTCTAGATGCTGACTGAGATTAAAAGTTCTAGATGCTGATTGGGGTCTAAGGTTCTGATGGTGACTGGGATTAAAGGTTCTAGATGCAGACTTGGATTAACGGTTCTAGATGCTGACTGGGATTAAATGTTCTAAATGCTGACTGGGATTAAAGGTTCTGATGCTGAATGGGATTGAATGTTCTAGATGCTGAGTGGGATTAAAGGTTCTGATGTAAACTGGGATTAAAGGTTGTGATGCCGACTGCGATTAAAGGTTCTGATGCTGACTGGGATTAAAGGTTCTGATGCTGACGGGGATTAAAGGTTTGGATTAAAGGTTCTGAAGTTGACTGGGATTAAAGGTTCTGATGCTGATGGGGTTTAAAGGTTCTGATGCTGACTGGGATTAAAAGTTCTGATGCTGACTGGGATTAAAAGTTCAAATGCTGACTGTGATTAAAGGTTCTGATGCTGACTGTGATTAAAGGTTCTGATGCTGACTGGGATTAAAAGTTCAAATGCTGACTGGGATTAAAGTTTTTGATGCTGACTGGGATTAAAAGTTCAAATGCTGACTGTGATTAAAGGTTGTGATGCTGACTGGGATTAAAGGTTTAAGATGCTGACTGGGATTAAAGGTTCTGATGCTGATGGGGATTAAAAGTTGTGATGCTGACTGGGATTAAAAGTTCTAGATGCTGACTTGGGTTTAAGGTTCTGATGCTGACTGGGATTAAAGGTTCTGGATGCTGATATGGATTAAAGGTTCTAGATGCCGACTTGGATGAACAGTTCTAGATGCTGACTGGGATTAAATGTTCTAAATGCTGACTGGGATTAAAGGTTCTGATGCTGAATGGGATTAAATGTTCTAGATGCTGAGTGGGATTAAAGGTTCTGATGTAAACTGGGATTAAAGGTTGTGATGCTGATTGCAATTAAAGGTTCTGATGCTGATGGGGATTAAAGGTTCTGGATGCAGACTGGGATTAAAGGTTTGGATTAAAGGTTCTGATGTTGACTGGGATTAAAGGTTCTGATGCTGACGGGGATTAAAGGTTTGGATTAAAGGTTCTGAAGTTGACTGGGATAAAAGGTTCTGATGCTGATGGGGATTAAAGGTTCTGATGCTGACTGGGATTAAAAGTTCAAATGCTGACTGGGATTAAAGGTTCTGATGCTGACTGGGATTAAAAGTTCAAATGCTGACTGGGATTAAAGGTTCTAGATGCTGACTGGGATTAAAAGTTCTGATGCTGACGGGGATTAAAGGTTTGGATTAAAGGTTGTGAAGTTGACTGGGATTAAAGGTTCTGATGCTGACGGGGATTAAAGGTTTGGATTTAAGGTTCTGATGCTGACTGGGATTAAAGGTTATGATGCTGACTGGGATTAAAAGTTCAAATGCTGACTGGGATTAAAGGTTCTAGATGCTCACTGGGATTAAAGGTTCTAGATGCTGACTGGGATTAAAGGTTCTGATGCTGACTGGGATTAAAAATTCTAATGCTGACTGGGATTAAAGGTTCTGATGCTGATTGGGATTAAAGGTTCTGATACTGACTGGGATTTAAGGTTCGAATGCTGACTGGGATTAAAGGTTCGAATGCTGACTGGGATTAAAGGTTCTGATGCTGACTGGGATTAAAGGTTCGAATGCTGACTGGGATTAAAGGTTCTGATGCTGCTGGGGATTAAAAGTTGTGATGCTGACTGGGCTTAAAGGTTCTGATGCTGATGGGGATTAAAGGTTCTAGATGCTAACTGGGGTTTAAGGTTCTGATGCTGACTGGGCTGAAAGGTTCTGGATGCTGATGGGGATTAAAGGTTCTAGATGCTAACTGGGGTTTAAGGTTCTGATGCTGACTGGGATTAAAGGTTCTAGATGCTAACTGGGGTTAAAGGTTCTGATGCTGACTGGGATTGAAGGTTCTAGATGCTAACTGGGATTAAAGGTTCTGATGCTGAATAGGTTGAATGTTCTAGATGCTGAGTGGGATTAAAGGTTCTGATGTAAACTGGGATTAAACGTTGTGATGCCGACTGCGATCAAAGGTTCTGATGCTGATGGGGATTAAAGGTTCTGGATGCAGACTGGGATTAAAGGTTCTGATGCTGACGGGGTTTACAGGTTTGGATTAAAGGTTCTGAAGTTGACTGGGATTAAAGGTTCTGATGCTAATGGGGATTAAAGGTTCTGATGGTGACTGGGATTAAAGGTTCTGATGCTGACTGGGATTAAAAGTTCAAATGCTGACTGGGATTAAAGGTTCTGATGCTGACTGGGATTTAAAGTTCAAATGCTGACTGTGATTAAAGATTCTAGATGCTGACTGGGATTAAAGGTTCTGATGCTTACTGGGATTAAAGGTTCTGATGCTGACTGGGATTAAAGGTTCTAGATGCTGACTGGGATTAAAGGTTCTGATGCTGACTGGGACTAAAGGTTCTAGATGCTAACTGGGGTTTAAGGTTCTGATGCTGACTGGGATTAAAGGTTCTGATGCTGACTGGGCTGAAAGGTTCTGGATGCTGATGGGGATTAAAGGTTCTAGATGCTAACTGGGATTAAAGGTTCTGATGCTGAATAGGTTGAATATTCTAGATGCTGAGTGGGATTAAAGGTTCTGATGAAAACTGGGATTAAACGTTGTGATGCCGACTGCGATTAAAGGTTCTGATGCTGATGGGGATTAAAGGTTCTGGATGCAGACTGGGATTAAAGGTTCTGATGCTGACGGGGTTTAAAGGTTTCGATTAAAGGTTCTGAAGTTGACTGGGATTAAAGGTTCTGATGCTAATGTTGATTAAAAGGTTCTGATGCTGACTGGGATTAAAAGTTCAAATGCTGACTGGGATTAAAGGTTCTAGATGCTGACTGGGATTAAAGGTTCAAATGCTGACTGGGATTAAAGGTTCTAGATGCTGACTGGGATTAAAGGTTCTAGATGCTGACTGGGATTAAAGGTTCTGATGCTGACTGGGATTAAGGGTTCTGATGCTGATGGGGATTAAAAGTTGTGATGCTGACTGGGCTAAAAGGTTCTGATGCTGATGGGGATTAAAGGTTCTAGATGCTGACTGGGATTAAAGGTTCTAGATGCTGACTGGGGTTTAAGGTTCTGATGCTGAATAGGTTGAATGTTTGAGATGCTGAGTGGGATTAAAGGTTCTGATGAAAACTGGGATTAAACGTTGTGATGCCGACTGCCAATAAAGGTTCTGATGCTGATGGGGTTTAAAGGTTTGGATTAAAGGCTCTGAAGTTGACTGGGATTAAAGGTTCTGATGCTAATGGGGATTAAAGGTTCTAGATGCAGACTTGGATTAACGGTTCTAGATGCTGACTGGGATTAAATGTTCTAAATGCTGACTGGGATTAAAGGTTCTGATGTTGAATGGGATTGAATGTTCTAGATGCTGAGTGGGATTAAAGGTTCTGATGTAAACTGGGATTTAAGGTTTTGATGCTGACTGTGATTAAAAGTTCAAATGCTGACTGGGATTAAAGGTTCTAGATGCTCACTGGGATTAAAGGTTCTAGATGCTGACTGGGATTAAAGGTTGTGATGCTGACTGGGATTAAAAATTCTAATGCTGACCGGGATTAAAGGTTCTGATGCTGATTGGGATTAAAGTTTCTGATACTGACTGGGATTAAAGTTTCGAATGCTGACTGGGATTAAAGGTTCTGATACTGACTGGGATTAAAGGTTCGAATGCTGACTGGGATTAAAGGTTCTGATACTGACTGGGATTAAAGGTTCGAATGCTGACTGGGATTAAAGGTTCTGATGCTTACTGGGATTAAAGGTTGTGATGCTGACTGGGATTATAGGTTCTAGATGCTGACTGGGATTAAAGGTTCTGATGCTGACTGGGGATTAAGGGTTCTGATGCTGATGGGGGATTAAAAGTTGTGATGCTGACTGGGCTAAAAGGTTCTGACGCTGATGGGGATTAAAGGTTCTAGATGCTGACTGGGATTAAAGGTTCTAGATGCTGACTGGGATTAAAGGTTCTGATGCTGACTGGGATTAAAGGTTGTGATGCTGACTGGGATTAAAGGTTGTGATGCTGACTGGGATTAAAGGTTGTGATGCTGACTGGGATTAAAGGTTCTGATGCTCACTGGGATTAAAGGTTGTGATGCTGACTGGGATTAAAGGTTCTGATGCTGACTGGGATTAAAGGTTCCGATGCTGACTGGGATTAGAGGTTCTGATGCTGACTGGGATTAGAGGTTCTGATACTGACTGGGATTAAAGGTTCTAGATGCTGACTGGGATTAGAGGTTCTGATGCTGACTGGGATTAGATGTTCTGATACTGACTGGGATTAAAGGTTCTAGATGCTGACTGGGATTAAAGGTTCTGATGCTGACTGGGATTAAAGGTTGTGATGCTGACTGGGATTAGAGGTTCTGATGCTGACTGGGATTAAAGGTTGTGATGCTGACTGGGATTAAAGGTTCTGATGCTCACTGGGATTAAAGGTTGTGATGCTGACTTGGATTAGAGGTTCTGATGCTGACTGGGATTAAAGGTTCCGATGCTGACTGGGATTACAGGTTCTGATGCTGACTGGGATTAGAGGTTCTGATACTGACTGGGATTAAAGGTTCTAGATGCTGACTGGGATTAGAGGTTCTGATGCTGACTGGGATTAAAGGTTCTGAGCTGAATAGGGTCAGAACTGTCAGAAATGTTTATCTGTCTGTTCTTGGGTGTCTGAACTCCATGTGGACTGTCCCCGCAGGAGCGATATGAAGCCGCCATCAAGAGGTCCACCAAGAAGACGTGGGCCGAGATCCGCCAGCAGAGGTGGTCCTGGGCCGGCGGACTCAACCAGACCTCGCGCAGAGAAAGTGAGTTTGAGGCGACCTGAAGGAAAGCAGACACTCTGACAGATGACATCCTCGCTGTAACTCGAGTCTTTGTGTTGCACAGGCTGACTCACAGCTGATGCAATTCCAGGAAATAGCTTGTCACAAGGGAGGGGTCCCGGAGGCCGACAGCCCAGCACCCGCTGCTCCTCGCTGGCTTTGGGGAGCGGTTAGTTGTGAGTGGCAGCGTTGACCCAGAGACGAGCCGTCGTCATGGACACGTTTCATTAGTTTACAGGTGTGAGGGCAGTTTCTCAGACAGATGTCAGATAGTCAGACGTGCCGAGCGGAGGTCCCGCGGGCGCTCAGGGAGAGACCGGTCATCCTGTCAGACATTCTCTGCCGCCCAGCGTTGCAGGAAGACAGAGACCATGCCAGGAAAACCAAAAACAGCTCAGCTAACAGCTGCTTTACGCTCCCCTCCTCCTCCCACACAGACACACCAGAACCGCCCCCTCTCTCCCAGCCAATCACAGCTCTTTCATGAGACACGTCATCGTTCACCTCTTTGATTGATAGGTTTGTGATTTCTGAGGCTCTGACATGTTCAATGACCCTCCGTAAATGTCAGAACGGTTCTGGTTTATCCTGGAGGTAGATTTTATTGATCTATTTAATGTTTAAAAGCATCTTTAATCTTTGTTTTAACAAGTTTTTACATCTTTAGTGATTTGATGAAACTGATCTGTGAGAAAACTGCAGCATGATGGACATTTTAGTCCATTTGGCCTCATTTTGTTCTCTAAATCTGAGCATCATCTTCAGTGTTAGAGCCTCTGGAACAATTCTTCATCAATTATGATTCAGCTTTTAGGTTTCTAACACTGTTTCATGCTCAGGGATACAATGGAGCTGATTTTAGTAGGGATGCACGATATTGGAATTTTGGCCGATATCCGATATGCCGATATTTTAAAACTTGTGGCAAATAACCGATATCGATACCAATATTAAATCTGAAAAAAAAAGAAGCAGTCATTGCAAATAGCAGTTTTGTTTTCCGTTTCCGACGCCTTGAAAAATAGGGGTGGAAAAAATATTGATACACTAAAATATCACGATATTTTCATATGCCGATATCAAAGTGATATTTAAAAACTCAGTATCGATCTATTTTACTTACAAAATCTCACAAGATTTCATCGTTCTGTTACAAAATCTCACGATATTTCGTGAATTCTTGTGAGATTTCATAAGAGAAAGATGAACTATTGCGAGATTTCATTCGTAAAATAGGTCGATACCGTGTTTTTGAATGTCAGTATGATACCAACATATAAAAATATCCTGAAATTTTTGTGAATTCTTGCAAGATTTCGTAACAGAATGATGAAAAATATCACAAGATTTCAGTAAAATAGATTGATACCGTTTTTTAAAATGACATTATAATATCAGCATATGAAGATATCGCGACAATTCAGTGTATTGATATTTTTCCCACCTCTAGTCTTTAGAAGTTTTAAAGTCTGTAAAAAAGAAGTTTTTGAAGAAGTTTTTTTATTTTTTAGACTTTAGAAACAGCAGGCTGATCGGTTAAATATTGGTAGGGTGGCCGATGTCCAATACTCAGTTTTAAAGCCGATATCGATAGCGGGCCGATTATATTGTGCATCCCTATATTTTAGAGGTGAACAGTAAAAAATATCTAGAAACCAAAACCCGACCATCACAGGCTGCAGCTTTCTAAATTATAACGGATAAAGATTAAAAGTTTTGGGTTTAATGGGACATTTTTGTCTTAAAAAGTGAGGACAACAACAACAACAGAGACATTAAGTAATCAAACTGCCATTTAAAGGTTTAAATCTTTAAAAGTCTTTGAGTATTTTGTAGTTTTTAGTAGCAGAGAGTGAAATCTCTGTAACACTGTAAACACTGTAGAATATAAACGTGTAAAGTTTGTAGTTTCCGTTGGAGGTGAATATTTGCTCTGGTCTAGAGAGTCGTACGTTAAACTGGTTGCTGAGGGTCTAAAATAGGAGTTTTCTGTGGGAATAAAGACAACTACATATGGACATCTACTTTTCTGAGTGGGGGTGTGTGGGAGGCCCCACAACCCAGTCGTGCTTGCGGCACTCAGATGGCTAGCAGCACTGGTGTTGGGTAGGAAATGGTTAATTCTTGAACCAGAAACAAAGCAAGCACAACACCCCCCCCTCCCAAACTTTCCCCAGTTCCCCCCCCCCCCCCCCCCCAAAGTGTGCAGAAGGAATGGTTTCTCCTCAGAAAACGGTTTCTGCTGACAGCTGCAGGGAGGAGGAGTGGCCAGCACCTCAGGCCGGGGCACCTGGCCTTTCCTCAGTTAGGGCGGCCGGTCATTCCTCCGCCGAGGCGGCCAGTCTTTCTTCGGTTGGGGCGACCAGCCTTTCCTCGGTTGGGGAGACCGGTCTTTCCTTGGTTGGGGAGACCAATCTTTCCTCCGCAGGGGCTGCCAGCCTTTTCTTGGTTGGGGCGGCCAGTCTCTACTCAGTTGGGGTGGCAGGCCTTTCCCCAACCGGGGTGACACGTCTGTCTTTGGTTGGGGCGACCAGCCTTTCCTCGGGTGGGGGAGGGACTTTTCTTTGTTGGGGGGACAAACCTTTCCTCCGAGGGGGCTGCCGGCCTTTTTGGTTGGGGCAGCCGGTCTTTCCTCTGTTGGGGCGGCCCGGCCTTTCCTCATCCGGGGCGGCTGGTCTTTCCTCAGTTGGGGCGACCAGTTTCTACTCCGTTGGGGTGGCGGGCCTTTCCCCAGCGGAGGCGACAGGTCTTTCTTCGGTTGGGGCGACCGGTATTTCCTATGTTAGGGTGACCGGTCTTTCCTTGGTTGGGGCGACCGGTCTTTCCTTAGCTGGGGTGGCTGGTCTGTTCTCATTTGGGGCGGCAGGCCTTTCCTCGGTTGGGGCGACGACCTTTCTTTGGTCGGGGAGACCTGTCTTTCCTTAGTTGGGGCGGCCGGCCTTTCCTTGGTTGGGGCAACCTGTCTTCCCTTAGCCGGGGTGGCCGGTCTCTTCTCGGTTGGGGCGTCAGGCCTTTCCTCGGTTGGGGTGGCGGGCCTTTCCCCAGCCGGGCGACCGTTCTTTCTTCAGTTGGGGCAACCGGTATTTCCTTGGTTGGGGCAACCGGTCTCTCGTCAGTTGGGGTGGCCGGTCTCTCCTCTGTCGGGGTGACCGGCCTTTCCTCGGTTGGGGAGACCTGTCTTTCTACAGTTGGGGCGACCGGTCTTTCTTTGGTTGGGGTGGCCGGTCTCTTCTCGGTTGGGGAGGCAGGCCTTTCCTTGGTTGTGGTGACCGGTCTTTCCTTAGCCAGGGTGGCAGGTCTCTACTCGGTTGGGGTGGCGGGTCTTTCCCCAGCTGGGGGGACCGGTCTTTCTTCAGTTGTGGCGACCGGTATTTCCTCGGTTGGGGCAACCGGTCTCTCCTCGGTTGTGGTGGCTGGTCTCTTCGCGGTTGGGGCAACCGGTCTCTCTCCTCGGTTGGGGTGGCTGGTCTCTTCTCGGTTGGGGCAACCGGTCTCTCTCCTCGGTTGGGGTGGCTGGTCTCTTCTCGGTTGGGGTGGCTGGTCTCTTCTTGGTTGGGCGACCAGTCTTTCCTTAGCCGGGGTGGCTGGTCTTTCCTTGGTTGGGGCGACCGGCCTTTCTTCGGTTGGGGAGACCTGTCTGTCTACAGTTGGGGCGACCGGTCTTTCCTTGGTTGGGGTGGCCGGTCTCTTCTCGATTGGGGCGACCAGTCTTTCCATAGCCGGGGTGGCTGGTCTTTCCTTGGTTGGGGCGACCGGCCTTTCTTCGGTTGGGGAGACCTGTCTGTCTACAGTTGGGGCGACTGGTCTCTCCTCGGTTGGGGTGGCCGGTCTCTTCTCGGTTGGGGCGGCCAGCATCTCCTCGGCCAGTGGGGATGTCCAGCCTTTCCTCTGCCGGGGGGGCGCCAAACATCCCCGCCCACCTTGTGAACAGTTGTTGTCTGTTGCGTTTTCTCCGGTGCAGGCAGATGCTCGGCCTCCACGGTCAACTTGCCCAGACAGGTGGACCCTGTCATTAACAACAGGCTGTCCAAGTCCTCTGCCACGCTCTGGAACTCCCCCAACAGAAGTAAGGACGAGCCGACGTCAGTGTCCACCAGGCCTCCTCCCCCCTCCCTCTTCATCCCCCTCCCCCTACTCTGGTTTTGTTTGGGTCCTGTAACTGTGGTCTCTGGTGGCTGCCTGCCTGCCTGTGCTTGGTGACTGGTCATTACCACCTCCCCCCGTCACGCCCTCAGTCTCGTGTGCATCGTGGGTTTTAATTTTAGTTTGTAGTTTGTTTTGATTTAAGTCTTCTCTGCATTTTTGATCAGCCTCCCTCTCACCTCGCCATCACTGAGCCACATTCTGTCCCGTATAATTTTGGTGTTTCATGGATTATAAGTTCATACACCTTATTTTTGGATGTCTGCCCCCCCCCCCCTGTTCTGTTGGTGGTCTGCTGTGCTGGTTGTGGATATTGTAGTATGACTGTTGGAGGTGAATTAAGGCTCCCGTAGCAACTAGACTGTATTTTTTCTGTAGGTTTATGTATCAGATTAGTAAAAAAAAATTAAAATCACACCAATGTCGCTTGGCTATCAATATCCAAATCCTATATGAGGTTTAAGCTTTTTACGTCATAAAATGGGAGATTTAATGTCATTATGACATAGATGTTATTTGCCTACATGCTAATTTATGTATTTTTTAAAAATAATTCCTGAATATCTCATATGAAACTTCATAAATGGTTAAAAGAAGAAAATTTTCTCTCCATAAAATGATCATTTGGTTGGTTGTTGAAGCAACCCAGCATGTCAGCAGCTCTGTTTGACTGTTTCATACAAGGAGCCAGATACTAACTTTAGCATGCTAACAGGCTAGGCGTGATGAAGCTAACATATTGAAATTTAGCATGTCCACCATCTAAGTTTAATGTTTGAGCATGCCAACATTTTTACTTCTCAAAACACAAAGTACATCTGGGTTTGGTGTAATAAAGTTTAATGATTCATTATCAAGCAGCTGTAGCGGGCTGTACCACAACAGCAGCTAGCCGTGCTAACGCAAGCTAGGCTTATGCTGCGTTCCATTTTCATCGGAACTGGGAAGTGGGAACTGGGGGGTGACGTCACACCCGACCAACTTGCGTTCCAGCTCACTGGTCGGAAAACCAGTTAGCAGCCTAGCAAAACAACGTGTTTGCTAAGGCTATTGTTATTAGCCGTTGTTGGCACAGCTGGTGTTGTGGTTCACATATACGACATGAAAAATGTGTATTACACTACAGCAGCTTCCCCGTACATCTGTATAAATCAATACTACGTGTATGATTGATTTATGCAACAAAATATAAGTAAGAAGTGTAAATAAATGTAACATTACAGAAGCTTCTAAAACTGCTAACACAGGGCGCGGCCATCTTTAAATCTGAACTCGGAGCTGCGAGAGTTGTCCGACTTTCCGAGTGGGAAATCCGACTTCAGGGGGGCGTTCCAGTTGAAACTTCCTACTCGGAACTGGGAATTTCCGACTTCCGAGTTCAAATGGAACGCAGCATTACACATTGACCTGCAAGCTGCATAAAAAAGGCAGCAAATAAGTCATTGTGTCAGATTTTACATTTCCTGGTGACATAAATGTAAAATAACGAGCAATGGAGAATAAATTCTTGTTTGAAATATGAAATCATGATTTTTCTGTAGCTAATGGATGCTTAGTAGACTGCATCAGAAAAATATCTGTGGCTTTCAGTTGTAAAACAGACAGGGAAGAAAACCGCTAGCCTGCAAACAACATGCAGTTATTTTCTTATTCCAAGAAAAGATTAAAATACAGAAATGCTGCAAAGACTCACGACATGAAATTAAAGCTTAGATGGTGGAAAAATTGTTGTTATGATCTGGTCTCTTATTAGTGATGCACAATATGACAAAATTTCAACCAATACCGATAACTGATAATTTTCTGCTTCTAATGACCGATACAGATACCGATATTAAATCTGAAAATGATGTAATATTCATTCCTTTTGCAAAATTGGGGAAAAAAATCCTGCTGCAGATCCAGAAGTTGCTGGAGACGTCATAATGTTGTACGGGGGCATTGCTTTATGTTGTTCCCACGCCCCACGGATTAAAAAAAACAAACAAAAACAAACATAAAATTGCATTCTGCGAAACATCACCTGTTATATATCAGTTAATTATCCTGATAACTGTTTTATTTTCAATGTGATATTTCTGTTTTCTTCATTTCAGGAGCCTTTTAAAACTGGTTAGAGACAACAGATAAAAACTAGACTTTTAGCTAAATCTGGCGTATTTAGAAGTTTTTATTTGTAATCTTTTTATATGCTCTGTCCCAAAGAAGTTTTAAGAAAATACCAGCCGATAACGGGTCGTTACCGGGCCAGTATATCTAGAAACTCTGCAAACATCAAGGTAAAGGTTAGTCGACGGGGGGTGGGTGGGTGTTATACAGTTGGGTACCACTTGGGTGAATTTATTTTTTCTTTTTTTTGTGAAGCACTTTGCGCGACTGATTGGTATGAAAGGTGCTATATAAATAAATAAAGTTTGATTTTTTAAATTCAGTTTCAAAGCCAATATTGGTCGATACTGATATGGGGCGATAATATCGTGCACCGCTATCTGTTGTACTGGGCCAAACATTTCTTGATTCTCAGTTCTTTTATACGAGATCTCTAAATTTCAAATTTTGCAGAAATTCACAATGAATGATGTTTCTGTCAGAAATTTGTCGCATTAGAAGTTCTTAGAATGTTTTCAAAGCAAACTAGAAGCTCATAGAGGTGGAAGTGGAAAGTGTACGCGCTCCTCTGGGCGACGTGGACTGGATCAGCCCAGTTACGAGCGATTGAAACAGGCTTGATCTGTTTTCAACAAAAAGCTTTTAGAAATATCCATGTTTGTCATAGAAATGAAAAATAGACGACTTCTGATTAACCTTTATTTCCTCCGTGGGCCCTATAGGTGTCTTCACTTGTATCTTTGCACACAGAGGCTTAGCGTTCAGTTTCAACACGGTAAAAAGGAGTCTTTCCTGAGTGACATCCACTCAGAAACACAGTGTTCATCTCAGATGTGCTTCGTATCGGTGCAATCGACAGTTTGCTCTCAGGTCTGCTGCAGCTACAACATACAGATTTTGTGTTTGATCATCACTGCTATAAATACCGGCGTGCTGCAGGCACATGAAAGGACGCCTACATGTGCAGCGTGGAAGCCAGGCTGCTGTTTTCCTGAGATAATCTGCAAGCAGCAGTCAGCAGGAGGGACGGGGGCGATGCGTTCGGCTGCATCCATCACCGCATCCAGGTGAACGGTCCATCAGCAGCCACAAGCTCAACCTGGTCCTGCCGCATTATAGAGGAGAGAGGAGGAGGGGAACCACTGTTGCCTAGCAACAGGGGTAGTGAGGTTATCAGTTAGTCATAAAACATGTTGATGTTCCAGCATGCAGCAGAAAAGGCGCCTCAGCGTTAGAGCAGCGAGTCCATGTGGCAGGACGGCTGTGGTCGTCCTCGTCTGAGTGTGAGGTGTCCTCCAGGTGTCTGAAGGTGTCCTCTGGGTGTTGGAAGGTGTTCTCCAGGTGGTGTTTAGGTGTCTGAAGGTTTCGTACAAGCGTCTCAAGGTGTCTGAAGGTGTCCCTCTGGTGTTTGAAGGTGTTGTCCAGGTGTATGAAGGTGTTGTCCAGATGTATGCAGGTGTTGTCAAGGTGTTGTTCAGGTGTTTTTAGCTGTTGTCCAGGTTTTCTCCAGGTGTATTAAGGTGTTTTTCAAGGTGTTGTCCAGATGTCTGAAAGTGTTGTCCATGTGTATGAAGGTGTTGTTCAGGTGTTTGTAGGTGTTGTCCAGGTGTTTGTAGGTGTCTGAAGGTGTCGTCCATGTGTATGAAGGTGTTGTCCAGGTGCCTGAAGGTGTTGCTCAGGTGTTGTCCAGATGTTTGAAGGTGTTGTCCAGATGTCTGAAGGTGTTATCCAAATGTCTGAAGGTGTTGCTTAGGTGTTGTCCAGATGTCTGACGGTGTTGTCCAGATGTCTGACGGTGTTGTCTAGCTGTCTGACGGTGTTGTCCAGGTGTCTGAAGGTGTTGTCCAGGTGTTGTCCAGATGTCTGAAGGTGTTATCCAGATGTTTGAAGGTGTTGTCCAGATGTCTGAACGGTGTTGTCCAGATGTTTGAAGGTCTTGTCCAGATGTTTGAAGGTCTTGTCCAGATATCTGAAGGTGTTGTCCAGGTGTCTGAAGGTGTTGCTCAGGTGTTGTCCAGATGTCTGAAGGTGTTGTCCAGGTGTCTGACGGTGTTGTCCAGATGTCTGAAGGTGTTGTCCAAATGTCTGACGGTGTTGTCTAGATGTCTGAGGTGTCCAGGTGTTGTCCAGATGTCTGAAGGTGTTTTCCAGATGTTGTCCAGATGTCTGAAGGTGTTTTCCAGGTGTTGTCCAGATGTCTGAAGGTGTTGTCCAGGTGTTGTCCAGATGTCTGAAGGGGTTGTCCAGGTGTCTGAAGGTGTTGTCCAGGTGTTGTCCAGATGTCTGAAGGTGTTGTCCAGATGTTATCCAGATGTCTGAAGGTGTTGTCCAGATGTTGTCCAGGTGTTGTACAGATGTCTGAAGGTGTTGTCCAGATGTCTGAATGTGTTGTCCAGATGTCTGAAGGTGTTGTCCAGGTGTCTGACGGTGTTGTCCAAATGTTATCCAGATGTCTGAAGGTGTTGTCCAGTGTTAATGTTGTCCAGGTGTTGTACAGATGTCTGAAGGTGTTGTCCAGGTGTCTGAATGTGTTGTCCAGGTGTCTGACGCTGTTGTCCAGGAAGGTGTTGTCCAGATGTCTGAAGGTCTTGTCCAGGTGTCTGAAGGTGTTGTCCAGATGTAATCCAGATGTCTGAAGGTGTTGTCCAGATGTTGTCCAGGTGTTGTCCAGATGTCTAAAGGTGTTGTCCAGGTGTCTGACGGTGTTGTCCAGGTGTCTGAAGGTGTTGTCCAGATGTCTGAAGGTGTTGTCCAGGTGTCTGAAGTTGTTGTCCAGATGTTGTCCAGGTGTTGTTCAGGTGTCTGACAGTGTTGTCCAGATGTCTGAAGGTGTTGTCCAGGTGTCTGAATGTGTTGTCCAGGTGTTGTCCAGATGTCTAAAGGTGTTGTCCAGATGTCTGACGTTGTTGTCCAGGTGTCTAAAGGTGTTGTCCAGATGTCTGACGTTGTTGTCCAGGTGTCTCATGGTGTTGTCCAGATGTTGTCCAGGTGTCTGAAGGTGTTGTCCAGATGTTGTCCAGGTGTCTGAAGGTGTTGTCCAGATGTCTGATGGTGTTGTCCAGGTGTCTGACAGTGTTGTCCAGGTGTTGTCCAGATGTCTAAAGGTGTTGTCCAGGTGTCTGAAGGTGTTGTCCAGATGTTATCCAGATGTCTATAGGTGTTGTCCAGATGTTGTCCAGGTGTTGTCCAGATGTCTGACGGTGTTGTCCAAATGTCTGAAGGTGTTATCCAGGTGTCTGAAGGTGTTGTCCAGATGTTATCCAGATGTCTATAGGTGTTGTCCAGATGTTGTCCAGGTGTTGTCCAGATGTCTGACGGTGTTGTCCAAATGTCTGAAGGTGTTGTCCAGATGTCTGATGGTGTTGTCCAGGTGTCTGACAGTGTTGTCCATGGTGTTGTCCAGATGTCTAAAGGTGTTGTCCAGGTGTCTGAAGGTGTTGTCCAGATGTTATCCAGATGTCTATAGGTGTTGTCCAGATGTTGTCCAGGTGTTGTCCAGGTGTCTGAAGGTGTTGTCCAAATGTCTGAAGGTGTTATCCAGGTGTCTGAAGGTGTTTTCCAGATGTTGTCCAGATGTCTGAAGGTGTTGTCCAGATGTTGTCCAGGTGTCTGAAGGTGTTGTCCAGATGTCTGACGGTGTTGTCCACATGTCTGACAGTGTTGTCCAGGTGTCTGACGGTGTTGTCCAGATGTCTCACGGTGTTGTCCAGATGTCTGACGGTGTTTTCCAGATGTCTGACGGTGTTGTCCAGGTGTCTGACGGTGTTGTCCAGATGTCTGACGGTGTTGTCCAGATGTCTGAATGTGTTTTAATGTCCGGGTGTTGTCCAGATGTCTGACGGTGTTTTTCAGATGTCTGAATGTGTTGTCCTGATGTTGTCCAGGTGTCTGATGGTGTTGTCCAGATGTTGTCCAGGTGTCTGACGGTGTTGTCCAGATGTTTTCCAGGTGTCTGAAGAGTGTTGTCCAGATGTCTGACGGTGTTTTCCAGATGTTGTCCAGGTGTCTGAAGGTGTTGTCCAGGTGTCTGACGGTGTTGTTGTGGGGTTGCGGTGTCTGGGGGTGAGGGTGGGGGAGGGTGAGGGAGGGAGGGTGGGGGAGGGGGGGAGGGCAGGGTGATGGTGTTATCCAGGTGTCTGACGGTGTTGTCCAGGTGTCTGAAGGGTGTTGTCCAGGTGTCTGACAGTGTTGTCCAGATGTTGTCCAGGTGTCTGAAGGTGTTGTCCAGGTGTCTGACGTTGTTGTCCAGGTGTCTGAAGGTGTTGTCCAGGTGTCTGACGGTGTTGTCCAGATGTTGTCCAGGTGTATGAAGGTGTTGTCCAGGTGTCTGACGGTGTTGTCCAGATGTCTGAAGGTGTTGTCCGGATGTCTGCGGTTTGTCCAGGTGTCTGACGGTGTTGTCAAGGTGTGTGACGGTGTTGTCAGATGTTGTCCAGGTGTCTGAAGGTGTTGTCCAGGTGTCTGACGGTGTTGTCAGGTGTCTGAAGGTGTTGTTAGATGTCTGAAGGTGTTGTAGGTGTCTGACAGTGTTGTCCAGATGTTGTCAGGTGTCTGATGGTGTTGTCCAGGTGTCTGACGGTGTTGTCCAGATGTTGTCCAGGTGTCTGAAGGTGTTGTCCAGGTGTCTGAAGGTGTTGTCCAGGTGTCTGACGGTGTTGTCCAGGTGTCTGAAGAGTGTTGTCCAGGTGTCTGACGGTGTTGTCCAGATGTTGTCCAGGTGTCTGAAGGTGTTGTCCAGGTGTCTGACGGTGTTGTCCAGGTGTCTGAAGAGTGTTGTCCAGGTGTCTGACGGTGTTGTCCAGGTGTCTGAAGGTGTTGTCCAGGTGTCTGAAGGTGTTGTCCAGGTGTCTGACAGTGTTGTCCAGATGTTGTCCAGGTGTCTGATGGTGTTGTCCAGGTGTCTGACGGTGTTGTCCAGGTGTCTGAAGGGTGTTGTCCAGGTGTCTGACGGTGTTGTCCAGATGTTGTCCAGGTGTCTGAAGGTGTTGTCCAGGTGTCTGACGTTGTTGTCCAGGTGTCTGAAGGTGTTGTCCAGGTGTCTGACGGTGTTGTCCAGATGTTGTCCAGGTGTCTGAAGGTGTTGTCCAGGTGTCTGACGGTGTTGTCCAGATGTCTGAAGGTGTTGTCCAGATTTCTGACGGTATTGTAGTGTTGTCCAGGTGTCTGACGGTGTTGTCCAGGTGTCTGACGGTGTTGTCCAGATGTTGTCCAGGTGTCTGACGTTGTTGTCCAGATGTTGTCCAGGTGTCTGAAGGTGTTGTCCAGGTGTCTAACGGTGTTGTCCAGATGTCTGACAGTGTTGTCCAGGTGTCTGACGGTGTTGTCCAGATGTCTGACAGTGTTGTCCAGATGTCTGACAGGTGTTGTCCAGGTGTCTGACGGTGTTGTCCAGATGTCTGACAGTGTTGTCAAGATGTCTGAAGTTGTTGTCCAGGTGTCTGACGTTGTTGTCCAGGTGTCTGACGGTGTTGTCCAGGTGTCTGAAGGTGTTGTCCAGCTGTCTGACAGTGTTGTCCAGATGTCTGAAGGTGTTGTCCAGGTGTCTGACGGTGTTGTCCAGATGTCTGACAGTGTTGTCCAGATGTCTGAAGGTGTTGTCCAGATGTCTGACGTTGTTGTCCAGGTGTCTGAAGGTATTGTCCAGGTGTCTGACGGTGTTGTCCAGGTGTCTGACGGTGTTGTCCAGGTGTCTGAAGGTGTTGTCCAGGTGTCTGAAGGTGTTGTCCAGGTGTCTGACGGTGTTGTCCAGATGTCTGACGGTGTTGTCCAGGTGTCTGAAGGTGTTGTCCAGGTGTCTGACGGTGTTGTCCAGGTGTCTGACGGTGTTGTCCAGGTGTCTGAAGGTGTTGTCCAGGTGTCTGATGGTGTTGTCCAGATGTCTGAAGGTGTTGTCCAGATGTCTGACGGTGTTGTCCAGGTGTCTGAAGGTGTTGTCCAGGTGTCTGACGGTGTTGTCCAGGTGTCTGAAGGTGTTGTCCAGGTGTCTGATGGTGTTGTCCAGATGTCTGAAGGTGTTGTCCAGATGTTTTTTTGTTGTTTGATCACTGACACATTCTTACTAAATTTGTATAAATATGTATTTATTTATTTATCTGAAATATTATTCAGTTAATGACGCACTTAAGTTGATTGGTGTAGACAAATATTTAAATGAGTTGGATCGACGGTCCTCGGCTGCAGGATGTCCGTTCAGATGCATCTGGGCGGCGCGTGTCTGACGTCCAGCGATTTTTGCGGATGATTATTAATGAGCGGGATAACGGTTACCACGGGGACGAACTGCGTCACGTCACCGTGTCGTCACACAGACTCAGAGGGTTTTTACTGATTCACCCGTAAACACTCGTGTTTCCACCAGCTGATGTGGACGAGGAGCAGTGAGTTTCTACAGCCTCGCCGGTGTTACCATGGCAACCAAGTGTCCAGCCTCATCATCCTGTCCAGTCTGTTCATGTGTTTTATCTCAGCAGCACATGAATGCAGAGTGTGTGTGCGTGTGTGTGTGCGTGCGTGTGTGTGCGTGTGCGTGTGTGCGCGCGTGTGTGTGTGCCTGCGTGTGTGCGTGCGTGCGTGCGTGTGTGTGTGCGTGTGTGAGTGTGTGCGCGCGCGTGTGTGTGTGTGCTTGCGTGCGTGCGTGCGTGTGCGCGTGTGTGTGTGCGTGCGTGTGTGTGCGTGTGTGTGTGTGTGTGCTTGCGTGTGCGCGTGTGTGCGCGTGTGTGTGTGCGTGCGTGTGCGTGCGCGCGTGTGTGTGCGTCCGTGTGTGTGTGCGTGCGTGTGTGTGAGTGTGTGCGCGTGTGTGTGTGTGTGCTTGCGTGCGTGCGTGTGCGCGTATGTGCGTGTGTGTGTGTGCGTGCGTGTGTGTGTGCGTGCGTGTGTGCGTGCATGTGTGTGTGCGTGTGTGTGTGTGTGTGTGCGTGCGTGTGTGTGTGTGTGCGTGTGTGCGTGCGTGCGTGTGTGCGTGCGTGCGTGCGTGCATGTGTGTGTGTGTGTGTGTGTGTGTGTGTGCGTGCGTGCGGCACCCACTCTGACCCGGTTCTGACCCGGTTCTGACCCGCCGCCCTCTCCCCCAGCTCGCAGCCTGCGCCTCAGCCCGTGGGAGAGCCGGATCGTGGAGCGGCTGATGACGCCGACGCTGTCCTTCCTCGCCCGCAGCCGCAGCGCCGCCACCCTCCTCCACACCAGCGACGCCCGTGAGTGTGACGCCGCCTCCGCGCAGGCAGTAGCTTTACAGGAGGAAACGTGTCTGGCTGGTGTCAGATGTTCCACTTCTCTGATGTGACAGTGAACGCCTCATCGGAGGAAATCAGGAACTTCACTCGTCTGTTTGCATGTTTTTTTATTTTTACATTTTCTGCTGATTTTAACGTCTGAATGAAGTTTGACGCATGTTTCATTAAAGGTGATGCCTGCAAGTTTAATTCCTCCCCGCCAGCAGGTGGCGCTGTAAAACACCTGGCTAACTCAGGGTTCCCACGGATCCTGGAAAACCTGGAAAATGATGGGCCTTTTTTCCAGTCATGGAAAACACATGAAAAAAGGGGAAAGAGTAAAATGTCCTGGAAAAGCTTGCGTTGTCCTGGAAAATTATTTTTCCTCCCGCCACTTCATCATCGCTTTGTCTCAGCCTAGTCTCTGCTTCATCGCGGCTTTGTCTCGTCGCTTCGTCTCCACTTCGTCTCTGCTTCATCGCGGCTTTGTCTCGTCGCTTCATCTCCGCTTCGTCCCTGCTTCGTCTATTCCTCATCTCTGCTTCGTTGCTGCTTCATCTCTCGCTTTGTCTCTGCTTCGTCTCGTCACTTCGACTCTGCTTCGTTGCTGCTTCGTCTCTCGCTTTGTCTCTGCTTCGTCTCGTCGCTTCGTCTCTGCTTTATCTCGTCGCTTCGTCTCATCCCTTCGTCTTATCCCTTCGTCCCTGCTTCGTCTCTTCCTCGTCTCTGCTTCGTTTCTGCTTCGTCTCTCGCGTCATCTCTGCTTCGTCTCGTCGCTTCGTCTCTGCTTTGTCTCGTCGCTTCGTCTCGTCACTTCGTCTCTGCTTCGTTTCTTCCTCGTCTCTGCTTCGTCTCGTCGCTTCGTCTCGTCGCTTCGTCTTGTCACTTCGTCTCTGCTTCGTCTCTTCCTTGTCTCTGCTTCGTTGCTGCTTCGTCTCTCGCGTCATCTCTGCTTCGTCTCGTCGCTTCGTCTCTGCTTCGTCTCGTCGCTTCGTCTCTGCTTCGCCTCGTCGCTTCGTCTCTGCTTCGTCTCGTCGCTTCGTCTCGTCGCTTCGTCTCGTCGCTTCGTCTCGTCACTTCGTCTCGTCACTTCGTCTCGTCACTTCATCTCGTAACTTCGTCTCGTCACTTCGTCTCTGCTTCGTCTCTTCCTCGTTTCTGCTTCATTGCTGCTTCGTCTCGTCGCTTCGTCTCTGCTTCGTCTCATCCCTTTGTCTGTGCTTCGTCTCGTCGCTTCGTCTCTTCCTTGTCTCTGCTTCGTTGCTGCTTTGTCTCTCGCTTCGTCTCTGCTTTGCCTCTCGCTTCGTCTCGTCGCTTTGTCTCTGCTTCGTCTCGTCCCTTCTTCTCTGCTTTGTCTCTCGCTTCGTCTCGTCCCTTAGTCTCTGCTTCGTCTTGTCCCTTAGTCTCTGCTTTGTCTCGTCGCTTCGTCTCTGCTTCGTCTCGTCACTTCGTCTCTGCTTTGTCTCGTCGCTTCGTCTCTGCTTCGTCTCGTCACTTCGTCTCTGCTTCGTCTCGTCGCTTCGTCTCTGCTTCGTCTTGTCACTTCGTCTCTGCTTCGTCTCGTCACTTCGTCTCTGCTTCGTCTCGTCGCTTCGTCTCTGCTTTGTCTCGTCCCTTAGTCTCTGCTTTGTCTCGTCGCTTCGTCTCGTCGCTTAGTATCGTCGCTTCGTCTCTGCTTTGTCTCGTCGCTTCGTCTCTGCTTCGTCTCTGCTTCGTCTCGTCGCTTCATCTCTGCTTTGTCTCGTCGCTTCGTCTCTGCTTCATCTCGTCGCTTCGTCTCGTCGCTTAGTATCGTCGCTTAGTATCGTCGCTTTATCTCTGCTTTGTCTCGTCGCTTCGTCTCTGCTTCATCTCGTCTCTTCGTCTCGTCGCTTAGTATCGTCGCTTCGTCTCTGCTTCGTCTCATCGCTTCGTCTCTGCTTCGTCTCTGCTTCGTCTCGTCGCTTCATCTCCGCTTCATCTCGTCGCTTCGTCTCGTCGCTTCGTCTCGTCGCTTTGTCTCTGCTTCGTCTCGTCCCTTCTTCTCTGCTTTGTCTCTCGCTTCGTCTCGTCCCTTAGTCTCTGCTTCGTCTTGTCCCTTAGTCTCTGCTTTGTCTCGTCGCTTCGTCTCTGCTTCGTCTCGTCACTTCGTCTCTGCTTTGTCTCGTCGCTTCTTCTCTGCTTCGTCTCGTCGCTTTGTCTCTGCTTCGTCTTGTCACTTCGTCTCTGCTTCGTCTCGTCACTTCGTCTCTGCTTCGTCTCTGCTTCGTCTCGTCGCTTCGTCTCTGCTTTGTCTCGTCCCTTAGTCTCTGCTTTGTCTCGTCGCTTAGTCTCTGCTTCATCTCGTCGCTTCGTCTCGTCGCTTAGTATCGTCGCTTCGTCTCTGCTTTGTCTCGTCGCTTCGTCTCTGCTTCGTCTCTGCTTCGTCTCGTCGCTTCATCTCTGCTTTGTCTCGTCGCTTCGTCTCTGCTTCATCTCGTCGCTTCGTCTCGTCGCTTAGTATCGTCGCTTAGTATCGTCGCTTTATCTCTGCTTTGTCTCGTCGCTTCGTCTCTGCTTCATCTCGTCTCTTCGTCTCGTCGCTTAGTATCGTCGCTTCGTCTCTGCTTCGTCTCATCGCTTCGTCTCTGCTTCGTCTCGTCGCTTCATCTCCGCTTCATCTCGTCGCTTCGTCTCGTCGCTTCGTCTCGTCGCTTCGTCTCGTCGCTTCGTCTCGTCGCTTCGTCTCGTCGCTTCGTCCAGTCACTTCGTCCAGTCAATTCGTTTCTGCTTCGTCTCTGCTTCGTCTCTGCTTCATCTCGTCGCTTCGTCTCGTCGCCTCGTTTCGTCGCTTAGTATCGTTGCTTCGTCTCTGCTTCGTCTCGTCGCTTCGTCTCTGCTTCGTCTCTGCTTCGTCTCGTCGCTTCGTCTCTGCTTCGTCTCGTCGCTTCGTCTCGTCGCTTCGTCTCGTCGCTTCGTCTCGTCGCATCGTCTCCGCTTCGTCTCTGCTTCGTCTCTGCTTCGTCTCTGCTTCGTCTCTGCTTTGTCTTCGCTTCGTCTCGTCGCTTCGTCTCAGCCTCTTCATTGTTTTGTCGCTGTAAAAAAATATAAGCTATAAGCTGTCGATCATTTCTCCAAAAGCTTGGGTTGGAATTTATTATTTTATGTTGTGATAACTTGACTCGTACTGTAGCAGCTGGCGAAGTCCTGGAAAATAACTTTAAGAAAAGAGTGGGATCCCTGTGACTGTTAAGTAGCATTAGCAAATGTTTAAATTCATGTCCAGGAGGAAAGCAGCAACCTCTGCGGGAGATTTGAGCTTCTTTGCTACCTTCACCCTCATCCTGCTTCGTTTTTGTCGGCTTGAAGATTCTGTTTCTACCAGGGTTCTTGCAGGTTTCCGTGAGTTAAATTTAAAACATTTACAAATCAAATTTAATATCAACATTATGCATTATTAGAAACATTTAAATAATCCCAGAAATTCAAAAAATGACTTGATGAAAAAAAAACAAAACCTAATTGATTACTGGGTTTGTTATTCCTCTGTCTTGATTAATCGCATAACAATAATTGCCCCAAAAGTAACTTTTAAAAAAAAATGGATTTTAGTAAACAGCTGAATCAAATAATAGACATTAATATTGTTAACTAAAAAAAAATGCATTTAATTGTTTTTTTGTTTTTTTTTTAAAGAAATTGAAAATATCCTTCTGAACCTTTCAGAAAGACGGACAGAATCAACCTCTGATATTTCATTCAGTTTTCCTCATGGTCAGAAGAAAAAAATTAAAACTCGTCCTGATCAAATTTAAGACCTTGGATGAAAAAACGGTGCTTTTTAAGACCTTTTTAAGGCCTTAAATTTGACACTTTAGACATTTTAAGACATTTTAAGACCCTGAAAGAACCCTGTTCTACACATAGCAATCAAGCTTATTTACTGTTTGGACCCATCAAAATTGATAAAATAATTATTTATATGCTGTAAAACAATTTTGTTAAAATGAATACTTTTATTCTGCACCCATCTAGACGTTCTGTGGATGTATTATTCTTTAATTTTTTTTTACATTTTCAGTCCCTTTGTGTTCATGTTAAAATTTTATTTACAAGAAATTAAGCAGCATGTAAAGACTGTTCCTTTGAGGTCATTTGTTGTTAGTTTGAATCTTTATTGAACAAAGGCAAAGAAATGATTTGCAGCCTATTCTGCGTCGCAATGTTTCCGGGTAAACGTGGAATCTGAATCAGAGAAGTCAGACTCGTGCCGTTCAGGGACCACATTCAGCACCACCCGTTCTCCAGCGGCCGGTGTTCTGGCCTTTCATGCCCCTCCCATCCAGACGGGCTACCTCTGCTTTCTGCACATGCTCACAACAGAACTCAGACAACCGTCAGTCAGCTCAGAGACTGCTCCCCAGTAGCAGAGCGGAGAGAACTTCGGTCTTTCAGCTTCTCCGGAGCAGGATCTCGGGGAAATATTCAGCTTCCACGTTTGTTTTAAACCCTGTGAAGATGCTGAATCATTTCTTTGTCCTCGTGTGTGAACTGAGGTCGTGATGTTTCCAGCTCCGCTGCTGGTGTGTGGAAACCCTGCATGGTGTGAGTGTGTGTCGTCTCTCCGTGTGTGTGTTGCTCAGACTCTCACCACTGCTCCCGTTCAGCCTCGGCCAGCCCGCTCGCCGCCTGCTCGCACCAGAGCGCCGCCGAGCGCTGGAGGGCGTCCTCCGCCAGCACGCCGGACATCACGCAGCGGCAGCGCCGGCGGAACTCCACCCCGGTGAGCCGCCCCTCCCAGAACCATCCCTCACATCAGCTGGTGTGATGATGTCATCGCCTGTAATCGTGTCACACGGCTCCTTCAGGTGGAGAAAAAAAAGAAAGAGAAGAAGGACAAGGAGCGAGAGAACGAGAAGGAGAAGAATGCTCTGACGAAAGAGAGGGTGCAGAAGAAGAGACAGACGCCGTCTCCGACTGCCACCAGATCCAGGCCCGAGACCAGGTACTGAGTCAGCTGCAGGCCTGGTGGTGGCCCAGGTTTTGGTCCAGGTTTTGGCCCAGGTGTTGGTCCAGTGTTGGTCCAGTTTTGGCTCAGGTGTTGGCCCAGGTGGTGGCTCAGGTGTTGGCCCAGGTTTTGGTCCAGGTTTTGGCCCAGGTGTTGGCCATGTGTTGGCCCAGGTGTTGGCCAGGTGTTGGTCCAGTGTTGGTCCAGGTGTTGGCCCAGGTGTTGGTCAGGTGTTGGCCCAGTACTGGCCCAATGTTGGCCATGTGTTGGCCCAGGTGTTGGCCCAGTGTTGGCCAGGTGTTGGTCCAGTGTTGGTCCATGTGTTGGCCCAGTGTTGGCCAGGTGTTGGTCCAGTGTTGGTCCAGGTTTTTGCCCAGGTGTTGGTCAAGGTGTTGGCCCAGGTGTTGGCCCAGTGTTGGCCAAGGTGTTGGCCAAAGTGTCGGCCCAGGTGTTGGCCCAGGTTTTGGCCCAGGTGTTGGTCAAGGTGTTGTCCCAGGTGTTGGCCAAAGTCTCGGCCCAGGCTTTGGCCCAGGTGTTAGCCCAGTGTTGGCCCAGGTGTTGGTCCAGTGTTGGCTTAGGTGTTGGCCCAGTGTTGGCCCAGGTTTTGGCCCAGGTGTTGGCCCAGGTGTTTGTCCAGGTGTTGGCCCAGTGTTGGTCCAGGTGTTGGCCCAGTGTTGGTCCAGGTGTTGGCCCAGTGTTGGCCCAGGTGTTTGCCCAGTGTTGGTCAGGTGTTGGCCCAGTACTGGCCCAATGTTGGCCATGTGTTGGCCTGGGTGTTGGCCCAGTGTTGGCCAGGTGTTGGTCCAGTGTTGGTCCAGGTTTTGCCCAGGTGCTGTCCCAGTGTCGGCCTAGGTGTTGGCCCAGTGTTGGCCCAGGTGTTGGCCCAGTGTTGGTCCAGCTGTTGGCCCAGTGTTGGTCCAGATATTGGCCCAGGTGTTGGTCCAGGTGTTGGCCCAGGTTTTGGCCCAGTGTTGGCCCAGGTGTAGACCCAGATGTTGGCTCAGGTGTTGGTCCAGTTTTGGCCCAGTTTTGGCCCAGGTGTAGACCCAGGTGTTGGCCCAGGTGTTGGCCCAGGTGTTGGCCCGGTGTTGGCCCAGGTGTTGGCCCAGTTTTGGCCCAGGTGTTGGCCCAGTGTTGGCCCAGGTGTTGGCCCAGTTTTGGCCCAGGTGTTGGCAGCGTTGGCCCAGGTGTTGGCCCAGTGTTGGCCCAGGTGTCGCCAGCGTTGGCCCAGGTTTTGGCCCAGTGTTGGTCCAGGTGTTGGCCCAGCATTGGCCCAGGTGTAGACCCAGATGTTGGCTCAGGTGTTGGCCCAGTTTTGGCCCAGTGTTGGCCCAGGTGTAGACCCAGATGTTGGCCCAGGTGTTGGCCCAGGTGTTGGCCCAGGTGTTGGCCCAGTTTTGGCCCAGGTGTTGGCCCAGGTGTTGGCCCAGTTTTGGCCCAGGTGTCGCCAGCGTTGGCCCAGGTGTTGGCCCAGGTGTTGGCCCAGTGTTGGCCCAGGTGTCGCCAGCGTTGGCCCAGGTTTTGGCCCAGTGTTGGTCCAGGTGTTGGCCCAGCGTTGGCCCAGGTGTAGACCCAGATGTTGGCCCAGTGTTGGCCCAGGTGTTGGCCCAGTTTTGGCCCAGTTTTGGCCCAGGTGTTGGCCCAGTTTTGGCCCAGGTGTAGACCCAGATGTTGGCCCAGGTGTTGGCCCAGTGTTGGCCCAGGTGTTGGCCCAGTTTTGGCCCAGGTGTCGCCAGCGTTGGCCCAGGTGTTGGCCCAGTGTTGGCCCAGGTGTAGACCCAGGTGTTGGCCCAGGTGTTGGCCCAGTATTGGCCCAGGTGTCGCCAGTGTTGGCCCAGGTGTTAGTATTGACCTGCTCAGAAGGTTCCCTGACAGAGCCAGGTTTATTGGGGTCCTCGTCCTTATGGTCCTCCTCCTCTCTGCTCCTCCTCATGTTCCTCCTTCTCACTCTCCTTCTTATGTCCTCCTCATGTTCCTCCTCGTGTTCCTTCTCCTCATGGTCCTCCTCCTCACTTTCCTTCTTATGTCCTCCTCATTGTCCTTCTCCTCATGTTCCTCCTCGTGTTCCTTCTCCTCATGTTACTCCTCCTCACTTTCCTTCTTATGTCCTCCTCATGGTCCTCCTCCTTATGTTCCTTCTCCTCATGGTCCTCCTTCTCATGGTCCTCCTCCTCACTTTCCTTCTTATGTCCTCCTCATGGTCCTCCTCCTCATGGTCCTCCTCCTCATGTTCCTCCGCGTGTTCCTTCTCCTCATGGTCCTCCTCCTCACTTTCCTTCTTATGTCCTCCTCATGGTCCTCCTCCTCATGGTCCTCCTCCTCATGTTCCTCCTCGTGTTCCTTCTCCTCATGTTCCTCCTCCTCACTTTCCTTCTTATGTCCTCCTCATGGTCCTCCTCCTCATGGTCCTCCTCCTCATGGTCCTCCTCCTTATGTTCCTCCTCGTGTTCCTTCTCCACATGGTCCTCCTTCTCATGGTCCTCCTCCTCACTTTCCTTTTTATGTCCTCCTCATGGTCCTCCTCCTCATGTTCCTCCTCGTGTTCCTTCTCCTCATGTTCCTCCTCATGTCCTCCTCATGTCCTCCTCATGTTCCTCCTCATGGTCCTCCTCGTGTTCCTTCTCCTCATGGTCCTCCTCCTCATGTTCCTCCTCGTGTTCCTTCTCCTCATGCTCCTCCTCATGTCCTCCTCATGTTCCTCCTCATGTTCCTCCTCATGGTCCTCCTCATGGTCCTCCTCGTGTTCCTTCTCCTCATGGTCATCCTCCTCATGTTCCTCCTCACTTTCCTCCTCATGTTCCTCCTCATGGTCCTCCTCATGGTCCTCCTCGTGTCATCTTCTCCTCATGGTCTCCTCCTCACTTTCCTCCTCATTTTCCTCCTCATGTTCCTCCTCATGGTCCTCCTCATGGTCCTCCTCGTGTTCCTTCTCCTCATGGTCCTCCTCCTCATGTTCCTCCTCATGGTCCTCCTCCTCATGGTCCTCCTCCTCATGTTCCTCCTTGTGTTCCTTCTCCTCATGTTCCTCCTCATGGTCTTCCTCCTCATGTTCCTCCTCATGGTCGTCCTCCTCATGTTCCTCCTCGTGTTCCTTCTCCTCATGGTCCTCCTCCTCATGTTCCTCCTCATGGTCCTCCTCCTCATGTTCCTCCTCATGGTCGTCCTCCTCATGTTCCTCCTCGTGTTCCTTCTCCTCATGGTCCTCCTCCTCATGTTCCTCCTCATGGTCCTCCTCCTCATGGTCCTCCTCCTCATGGTCCTCTTCCTCATGGTCCTCCTCGTGTTCCTTCCTCCTCATGTTCCTCCTCCTCATGGTCGTCCTCCTCATGTCCTCCTCCTCGTGTTCCTTCTCCTCATGGTCCTCCTCCTCATGTTCCTCCTCATGGTCCTCCTCCTCATGGTCCTCGTCCTCATGGTCCTCTTCCTCATGGTCCTCCTCGTGTTCCTTCTCCTCATGTTCCTCCTCCTCATGGTCTTCCTCCTCATGTTCCTCCTCGTGTTCCTTCTCCTCATGGTCCTCCTCCTCATGGTCTTCCTCCTCATGTTCCTCCTCGTGTTCCTTCCTCATGGACCTCCTCTCTGCTCCTCCTCAGCACGCCTCGGTCCAGGAACAGACCTGCGTCTCCTGCGGCTCCTAAAAGCCGACCCCTGTCCCCTCTGGTTCCGGCTGCAGCCGTGGGTAAGAAGACGACTCCTGGTCCGACCGGCACCAGGACCCGACCCAAACGGGCCCAGACGCCCGCCAGAGTCCAGCCTCAGCCGGTCGCTGCGGTCGCCGTGGAAACCGGGCAGCAGCCCAAGCAGGCCAACACTCCAGCAGAGAAAAAGAGTGAGTGTGAGGTTGCCACGGTGATGGTGATGCTGAGCGGATCCGTCATGGGTTCTGCTCTCCGTGTTTTCAGAACCAGAATCCCGACCCGTCTCCTCCGAGCCTCCGCCGGCCTGCAGCGGCGTTCCCGCCATCGTGGTGTCGTCCGCTCCGGTCACTCCTCCGTCTCTCAGCCTGCCGGTCGTATCGGCACCGGCGCCGTCTGCACCGGACCCGGCGCCGGTACCGGCCACTCCGCCTGCTCCCTGCACCCCCGCACCCGGCAAGCCGTCCGCCGGCACCAACGACCCGGAGGAGGCGGCGCGCGTCCTGGCCGAGAAACGGAGGCAAGCCCGGGAGCAGCGGGAGAAGGAGGAGCAGGAGCGTCTGGAGGCGGAGCAACGCAACAGGTGGGATTAACCCTTTAAACTCCCCCGAGCTCTTCCTCTCCATCATCATCCTCTTCCATCTGTTTCTCAGAGCAAACACAAAAGTATAGAAAGCCGTTTTAGGAAGACTCGGGCCCTGATGTACGAAAGGTGTGCGTGTGCTAAAACGAGCGCCGTCTTCATGTCACACGCAGAAATCATCCGGAGCTGATTTCCAAACAAAGGGAGGTTTGCTCCTGTTACCGGGTAAAATAGCCCCTGTCCATTCTGCTGTAGATGAATATGCAACCTGGGCGTTTCTGCCAGAACGTGCAAAAATACGATGCAAACAACTCAGCTTAACCCACAATGTGATCTATCAACCGTGCAACGGAAAGCGGGCGCAAAAAATTGCGTGTAATTTAGCGCGTCTGATAGGCAGCTGTTACTGCAGCTTCATGCACTGATGCTGGAAGATGCTGCAGGACTGCAGACGTGCAGCATCGGCTCAAGTTTTCATTATTTAATTAAATAACGATCAACATCGCTTTTTAAAGCAGCTGTATCATGCTTTTCAAATGTTCCAAACGTCAAATACAGGCATTTATAAGCTAGATATGTTCCCATTGTTACTATAGAAACTAATTTGGTGTTAAATATTAGTTTTTCGATGCATCTAATAGGTGGCTTTCAGTCACGTGACCCGGACGCCGCGCGAAATGCAGACGGAGGGCAAGAAGTGTTCTCCTCCGGTTCAAAACACAGCAAAATAAATGACAGCGGGTAGCTGGGGCTTTGAATGGGCTGGTCCAGACACCATACTGCCAAAAAAATATATTTATACATAAGATATGACCCTGAAGTCTAAATAAACCAGACTGGTCTGATAATCTGGTGGATTTACCAGCCGTGGGGCGATGACATCACAAACCATCTCACTGCTGACAAAGCAACGCTCATAACTTTACTTCTGGATACCCGATCTTAAAAATTACAACTGTAGGGGGGACAGGTGTCCAAAATAAATAAGGTATCGTGGTTTGGACGCGTCGGTCTCCCCCATGAGGCTGAGCTGCCTGTCCTTCTAAGAGGGATTTTCCACACTGTTGCGGTGTTAACCTGTGTGTGAGCAGTGGAGGATGTGTGAGGCTCGGCCGCCATCACACACGAGGACCATCAGCTGTTTTGTTTTTTAAACCGTAAAATGGACTGTACTTACAGCATAATTTGCTTCATTATGTGTTGCAAAGCCCAGAATGAGGCTGCAAGCGGGGCAGAGATCCACCTGAGGTCCGCAAAAAAAAAAAAAGCAAGCAAGGCTCATGACTTTACTTCTGTCTGATGAATGAAGCCTTCAGCAGCCAGAAGCCGACAGTTATTCTGGTTCATGTCCAACCAGGATCCAGATCAGCTTTGAATGGCTGTCGCCTGTTTCTGCGGGTAACAGTGACTTCTGCTATTTTAAATAAATAACCTCGCTCATAATGTTGCTCACGCTGAGTGATTTGATGTGCTTGGATCTTGTAAATTAATCTATTTTACTTCTGTTATCCCGAATTCCTAATCGAATTTGAGGCTGTGTATAAGTCAAACCACATTTCTCCAAACCAGGTCTATTATTCACAGAGATCCACAGAAACCCCCCTAAAACTGGTTTGCTGCCAGAGTGGAAATATCCTTAACAATAAATAATAAAATAATAATAAATTATCTTACCTGTTTTAGAAAGCGGTCGCTGTAAACTTTGGCATTGTTAGACTCTGCTGCTCCCAACCAAAGGCGGAGGTTTAAAATCCACGTTTTGCAGCGTTGCTCTGTCAGTTTTCCATATTTTTCAACTTTGTTAACGACAGTTTTAGGTACTCCAAAACAACGCATCCTTTCCTCTGATAGCGTGATTGGAGCCATAAACTGCAGACACAGAAGCATTTTCCACACAGATATTACAGGCGACTTTCCTTCCGGCCCTCCGTCTGCATTTTCTGCGCTAGCGTCTTATGAACGTGACGTATGGTGCAAGCAACCAAATGCTGCGTTCCATTTGAACTCGGAAGTCGGAAATTCCCAGTTCCGAGTAGGAAGTTTCAACTGGAACGCCCCCCTGAAGTCGGATTTCCCACTCGGAAAGTCGGACAACTCTCGCAGCTCCGAGTTCAGATTTAAAGATGGCCGCGCCCTGTGTTAGCAGTTTTAGAAGCTTCTGTAATGTTACATTTATTTACACTTCTTACTTATATTTTGTTGCATAAATCAATCGTACACGTAGTATTGGTTTATACAGATGTACGGGGAAGCTGCTGTAGTGTAATTCACATTTTTCATGTCGTATATGTGAACTACAACACCAGTTGTGCCAACAACGGCTAATAACAAAAGCCTTAGCAAACACGTTGTTTTGCTAGGTTGCTAACTGGTTTTCCGACCAGTGAGCTGGAACGCAAGTTGGTCGGGTGTGACGTCACCCCCCAGTTCCCACTTCCCAGTTCCGATGAAAATGGAACGCAGCATATTTCCAACACGGAAGTAAGATGGCTGACTGTACTGAACCGCGGAGCTCTCGACCAATTGCAGCATGTTTTACGCCCATTTCATGACGTCGCCCCGGAAGAGACACTGATTCTGAAGGTAACAGAATTGTCTGTAGCACCGGCACCGGCAGCTCTCATGTGGATGTTTTGCTGCGTTCCATTTTCATCGGAACTCGGAAGTGGGAACTGAGGGGTGACGTCACACCCGACCAACTTGCGTTCCAGCTCACTGGTCGGAAAACCTAGCAAAACAACGTGTTTGCTAAGGCTATTGTTATTAGCCGTTGTTGGCACAACTGGTGTTGTAGTTCACATATACGACATGAAAAATGTGAATTACACTACAGCAGCTTCCCCCTACATCTGTATAAACCAATACTACGTGTACGATTGATTTATGCAACAAAATATAAGTAAGAAGTGTAAATAAATGTAACATTACAGAAGCTTCTAAAACTGCTAACACAGGGCGCGGCCATCTTTAAATCTGAACTCGGAGCTGCGAGAGTTGTCCGACTTTCCGAGTGGGAAATCCGACTTCAGGGGGGCGTTCCAGTTGAAACTTCCTACTCGGAACTGGGAATTTCCAACTTCCGAGTTCAAATGGAACGCAGCATTAGTAGTAAACATTGATGGATAATTCCTCCGATCGACGGGATAAAACAGAGCAGCCTGTTATGGAGCTGTATGCGCTCGACCCAGAGTCTGATATGGAGTTTGAAGTACACGCAGTACCACAGAAGTACCACAGAGACCCCTGACAAGTAAGTAAATTAGCGAACAGATCATAGGCTAACAGTTAGCATTGAGCTGAGAGATGTGTTGACTCACCAGTGTTGTTGTCTGTCCATGCGCGTTTTTATAGCAGGAACTGCGTCAGGTTTCAGAAGTAATCCCAGAGAAAAAAACACTTTACTGCCCGAGATTCATGAAGTTGTCAGGACTGAAGTTCACACACAAAGTTGAGGGTTTTTTTCCTGCTCCTGAAGTTAAAATCCAACCACTTCTGGCAAGTCGGTTCATCCAGTACAACAAATAAACTCCCACACTGAACATAACTGCATTTTTCCCAACTTGCTGTCCTCTAGAGCTTGAAAAAAGAAAAAAAAGGAAGAAAATTCTCCTGAACCCTTGAGCAAACGTCTGTTAGCTGATGGCTGCTTGTCTCTGAGGAAATCTTCCTGCAGGTGTTAGTTTCTTCCTCAGAGAGTGTGGATAGGATTCTCTGAGTTTCTGTACAACAGAGGGCGTCTTGCTACGATACTGAGCGTGTGCATTTGGACTTTCGTGATTGGTGCCACGTTCATACGTAACAGGGTGGGTAGTCAGTCGTTTGCAGGGAGGTAGCGCTTGGTTTAAATATTCATGTAGATTACTCAAATATGCATGAATGAAGAAAAATAACGATTTAAATCATTTCTTGATGAGGAAATAACACACTGACATGCTGAAAAGCTCTTAAAAGTCAATTTTTCATGATAGGGCTCCTTTAATACGGTTATTATAGACAGATGAATCAGAGCATCTGCAGCTGCAGCATCACGGTAAAGCCGACGTTAATTATGTCTTTTTATTTTATTTTATTTTTTGCCAAAGCCATATTTCTAAATGTGGATCAGCTCCTGCTCCTCCGCTTCAGACCCGCGGCTGCTACTCTCAGGTTGCTGTCCTGCGTGAAGTTGCCCCCACCCCACAGAAATCTCACTGAAAATAACCAGTAACGTAGCAAAAACTATTGATACTATTTTAACTGAGTTAAAATGTGTGTGGGGGGGTGTTATGCAGGTCCGGCACCTAGCATTGTGCCAAAGAGTGCGCAGTCTGTGCAGGATATCAGACCATCCTCTACAGCTTCTCCATGTCCTCATAAACCAGCCTCTTCGTACGGTCAGCAGGGAAACCTGCTTTTTATTTATAGTTACATTTATCTTATATTCTGTTTTTTTTTGCCTCATATTACGTCTCTGGAACTAACGTCTCTCTATCAGGTGGAATTTCATTTTGCATTCACCACATGCTCTTCTGAACTTTCCATGGCAGCAACAGCAGCTAAATCCTCATTTAGATCCTGCTGCTTGCGCCTGTTGCAGATTGCGTGTGTAATCTTTGTAGATCACCACAATCGCCGAGGAAACAACGCACACTATTTATCTGCGCGGCAAAGAAATTGGAGGTCTTTATTTGGATTCTTTGTAAATCAGGGCCTTACTGTTCAAAACTCATCTGACAAATAGATTCAGGCGTGGCGAAGCTCTTCTAACACTTTTAAACACATTTATTTATACAACTTGGTTTTGTAGTTTTTGAAAATATAACCGCAGTTCAGGACTCATTTTTTTTGTAATTTCATTATTCTAAATTCATGTGGAATCAAAGAAAAAGCCTGCTCACTTACTCCCAGCTGCATTTATTCCAACGTTTCGATCACATCAGATCTTCCTCAGGTCAAACTTTTTTCTGGGCATGCCCCTCCCATATATATAACATCTGTTCCCTAATTGGTCGGCTCATTTTACGGGACACAGAAGGAGTTAGGCATACACATAATCAATAAATCATCAATGGTCATACTGAACCATTACAACCTTGAGAGAATATATTTCATACAAGCTGTCTATACATGAAAACCATTATGGAAAAATATTCTGGAAAAATAAAAGTGCCACTGGCACATTGTCAGCACTGATCCATCATTGAAAAATGTTTTTAAAGATGCTCCACAAGTGGTCTTTAAACGACCTCCTAACCTAAGGCAAATGTTGGTCCGCTCAGATCTGGTTCCACCAAGAAAGAGTACCTTCTTAGATCCACCACCAGGCAACTACAGATGTGGATCCTGCACACAGAGCAACTTCACCTACAAATGTAACACCTACTCTCATCCACAAACAGGACGGACACTCAAAATCAAGGGGACAATCACATGTTCAACAAAAAATGTTATCTATCTTCTCAAATGCCCCTGTGGACTGAGTTATGTGGGCAAAACTTCACGGTCATTGAAAACTCGAATAGCTGAACATAGATGCAGCATTAGAAATGGAGACATGAGAAACCCAGTGGAAGCTCAGCACCCCGTCTCCTCTCTCAAATATATTGGTATTGAACATGTAAAACTGCCAAGACGAGGAGGGGACATTAATAGACTGCTGCCACAAAGGGAAAGCTTCCACATCTTTACATTAAAGACTTTGGCTCCTCATGGACTTTACCAAGATTATGATATTAAGCACTTTCTGTAAGATGAGATAAATCTTTTAATATGAGATTCATGCTTTTAACTTTCTTACTTTATTTTTCCATAATATTTTTCCATAATGGTTTTCATGTATAGACAGCTTGTATGAAATATATTCTCTCAAGGTTGTAATGGTTCAGTATGACCATTGATGATTTATTGATTATGTGTATGCCTAACTCCTTCTGTGTCCCTTTGGATGAGCCGACCAACTAGGGAACAGATGTTGTATATATGGGAGGGGCATGCCCAGAAAAAGTTTGACCTGAGGAAGATCTGATGTGATCGAAACGTTGGAATAAATGCAGCTGGGAGTAAGTGTGCAGGCTTTTTCTTTGATTCCGCATAACTACGGCAGTAGCCTTGCACCTGGTGATGTGCGTATGTCTAAGGATTTTTATATTATTCTAAATTCACCAATCTAACTGTGGTAAACTGAAACGTTTGCTGTGTCTTTCTGTTGCTTCGTGTGCACCGCGACTCCATCCATCATTCATTTAGTTACCCAGGACTCTCCCACACAACCACATTCCTTCAGTTTTACGGCTTTTCATAATCACAACACATGTAGCTGCGGTGAATTTTTACCTGACAGACAACAGTGAGAAAAACAGTGAGGCTACATTCAAACCAGCTGATTTCTTTTTTCATCACAGCCGATTGTAAGAGGCTAAAGCCAAATGTAAAAAAAAGGAAAAGAAACAAAACAACCTTGATGTAGATTTGCTTCTTGCAGCCATGTTGTGCAAACTTCCCACCGAAAACTCACTGCTGCCCCCAGATGCCTCGCAGCGTTTTCCTGTTGCTTTTTTTTTTTGCTTTTTCAGAATTTTCCTGTTGCATATGTTTTTGTTTTGCAGCGTTTCCTTGTTGCAGTTTTTGTAGCATTTCCTTTTCGTTTATGCTGCGTTTTTGCAGTTGTGTTTGTATATGAAGGGTATTTGCACCTGTGGGCCACCGTATATTTTACATAAACAAACAAACAAGAAAACAGGCAGACCAAAAACTAGAAAAAGTTTGAAGGGTTAAAGCCGTCTGGAGCCGTCCAAGTCGGAGGTGAAGATGACTTTGAGCTGATGCCTGTTACTGATGATGATGATGATGATGACGCTCTGCTCAGGATCCTGCGGGAGGAGGCGATGGCTCGCGAGGTGGAGGAGAGGAAACGGCGAGAGGAGGAAGCTCGCTTCATGGCTGAGCAGCAGCGTCTGAGAGATGAAGTCCAGCGAGCTGAGGAGGAGAAGGAGGCGAAGGAGAGAGCGAAGGCGGAGCAGGAGGAGAACGAGAAGCTGCAGAAGCAGGTGAGCAGAACCGGATCAGAACCGGACGGCATCAGACAACCAGGCATGAAACGGTGCAGATATCCGTCTCGAATCTGGGAGAAGAAGCTCAGACTCTTTCAGTTTCTTTCCTCACTATTATTTAAATTCATGAAATTTTCTCCCAAACTGCATATTTATGTTTATTCACCTTCACATGGCAGATTATAACCGTCAGATAGAAAAGCAGAGCTTTAATCTGCATCTAATATATAAACCCAGAGGATATGTCATCATTTACCTACCAGCTCCACTTCCTATTAACACACATACATTATCTCGCCAAAAGTATTCGCTCACCATCCAAATGGTGGAATCAGGTGTTCCATCACTTCCATGTCCACAGGTGTATAAATGAAGCAGCTCGGCATGCAGACTGTTTCTACAAACGTGTGAAAGAATGTGTCGCTCTCAGGAATCAGTGAGTTCCAGCGTGGAACTGTGATAGGATGCCACCTGTGCAACAATCCAGCGAAGTTTCCTCCTAAATATTCCACAGTCACCTGAAGCTGGATTATAAGAACATGGAAGTGTTTGGGAACGACAGCATCTCAGCCATGAAGTGTTCGTCCACGTAAACTGATGGAGCGGGTCAGTGATGCTGAAGCTCAGAGTGAGAAGAGGTGGCCAACTTTCTGCAGAGTCAATCACTACAGACCTCCAAACTTCATGTGGCCTTCAGATCAGATCAAGAACAGTGACAGAGAGCTTCATGGAATGGGTTTCCATGGCGACCAGCTGCATCCATCCATACATCACCAAGTGCAATGCAAAGCGTGGATGCAGTGGTGGAAAGCAGCCGCCGCTGGACTCTAGAGCAGTGGAGGTTCTCTGGAGGACCAATCACGCTTCTCCATCTGGAAATCTGATGGAGGAGTCTGGGTCTGGTGGTTGCCAGGACAACGGTACTTATCTGGCTGCATTGTGCCAAGTGGAAAGTTTGGTGGGAGGGGTATTATGGTGTGGGGGTGTTTCCAGGAGCTGGGCTTGGCCCCTGAGGGCACGGTCTCATGGGTTTCCTCAAACCAACTAGACTTGAACGATCTGAATTCTCACAGCAGGGGGGATTTTTTTTTTCAATGAACTTTATTGTTTTTGTGAACGAGACCAACGGGCGTTGCCCGAACACAACAGATCAAAGCTAAAGAGCGAATTACAGGCAGGAGGAGAAGGAGTTGCACTCAAACTCACCACTGCACGCGAGTAGAGGCCCAAAGGCGCCGTTAGAGACGGATTTCACTTATTTTCAGGAAGGAAACTTTGGACTCTACCTTTAAACTATTTACTTTGTTCAACTAGTTTTACTCTGTGACTTTCTGATGATTTTGAATGTCACACCAGACAAATACCTATAAATTACAAAAAAAAGTCCAAATACTAAAACTAACACTGAAACTAATAAAAACTAGACTAAAACTAAGCATTTTCCAAAAAATAAAAACTAGCAAATCTGCTGAAAAAACCAACAAAAAGTGGAGAAAGTTCAGCAGCAGGAAAGTAGAAAAGAGGAAAAACTGATTTTCCGTGTTAATCCTGAACTGTGACACGGCCTGGTGTTCGTTTGGAGGAGAGCTGCAGCGAGGCGGAGCAGTCACACATGAATGGAAACAGCAGAAATAAGCAGCGTGATCCGCTAACTCCCAGTGCGTTCCCAGTAATCTGCTGGGAATCAGCTCCACCTCCTGCTGGTGGACTGTAACCCACGAGCAGCATTAACAACTCCAGTCTCAGCGATCCCGCAGCTGTAAGCTCATTAACCATCTGCAGTGATTAAAGCAGAGAAACCCGACTTCTGAGCCAACACCCCCGCGCAGGTCACAGCTGGGAGGTCCCAGACCCCCGTCTGTCCCAGCAGATGCCAGCTGGTGACCTCCATAACAGCCGTGAGCTCCCCGAGTTTCCCGCCGACGCTGATCCCTCATGGTGGACTCAGGATCAGGAAACATTCAGGACTCTGATGTCGAGTCTAACCTCATCATCACAAGCCCGATTATTCCTGCCTCCAGTCTGAGACGATATTCCCAAAGTAAATGAAGCTGCCCCCGCACACACCGAGCTGTGGCGCTGCGCCATGGCTGACTTTAAAGCGCCACGCCAACAAAATGCAGACGACAACATCGTATTAGAATAGAATAGCCTTTATTGTCATTTATATTTCCATATCAACGAAATTTGGGGGCATCTCCCATGGTGCACAAACTGTTAAAAGTGTCCAAACAAGGGCAAACAAACAAAACAAACAAGTTATATATAAATATATGTGCACGTTTATACATACACATATGTTAAGCAGCAACAGGCAGACATACAGGGGTTAGACAATGAAACTGAAACAGCTGTCATTTTAGTGTGGGAGGTTTCATGGCTAAATCAGACCAGCCTGGTGGCAAATATTCATTAATTGCACATTGCACCAGTAAGAGCAGAGTGTGAAGGTTCAATTAGCAGGTAAAAAGCACAGTTTTGCTTAAAACATTGCAATGCATACAACATTGTATCAGAGTTCAAAAGAGGACAAATTGTTGGTGCATGTCTTGCTGGCGCATCTGTGACCAAGAACAAGTCTTTGTGATGTATCAAGAGCCACAGTATCCAGGGTAATGTCAGCATACCACCAAGAAGGACGAACCACATCCAACAGGATTAACTGTGGACGCAAGAGGAAGCTGTCTGAACGGGATGTTCGGGTGCTAACCCGGATTGTATCCAAAAAACATAAAACCCCCAAATCACGGCATTCGCTTGGCCCAGGACTTGTGCTAGACGGGCCAAGGACTACTGAACCATTCTGGAGGACCATGTGCATCCAAAGGTTCAAACATTGTATCCTGAAGGCGGTGCAGTGTATCAGGATGACAATGCACAAATACACACAGCAAGACTGATGAAAGATTGGTTTGATGAGCATGAAAGTGAAGTTGAACATCTCCCATGGCCTGCAAAGTCACCAGATCTAAATATTATTGAGCCACTTTGGGGAGTTTTGGGGGAGCGAGTCAGGAAACGTTTTCCTCCACCAGCATCACGTAGTGACCTGGCCACTATCCTGCAAGAAGTATGGCTTAAAATCCCTCTGACCACTGTTCAGGACTTGGAGATGTCATTTACAAGATGAATTGTCGCTGTATTGGCCGCAAAGGAGGCCCCACCCCATACTAATAAATGATTGTGGTCTAAAACCAAGTGTTTCAGTTTCATTGTCCACCCCCTGTATATAATATGAGTGATAAATGTACTCAGTTAACATGGAATATGTTAACTTAACTTAGAAGTGAGGTGCAATGACGTGCTAAAATGATCAGTATGATCTGTATACTCGTGTCCAAGTTCTTGATTATATAGCAGAAATGACTGTTTTTTCTCTCTGACCAATATGATCAATGAAAGCGTGTTTGGTGGATGGGGGGGCAGGTTTGGAGTTGTTGACTGCAGTAATGGCTCTGGGAAAGAAACTGTTTCTGAGTCAGGTTGTCCAGGTTTTGTGTGACCTGTACCGCCGGCCTGAGGGTATCAGGTCAAAGATGGAGTTGCTGGGGTGGGAAGAGTCTCTGATGATGTTTCCAGCTCTGCTCAGATCGCGATGTCCTGAGCTGGCCATGTCCTCCAGGCTGGCAGAGAGCCGGTGGGGATCATTTGGGCTGTGTTGATGACCCGCTGCAGCGCTCTCCTGTCTGCTGCTGAGCAGCCTGCGTACCACGCCGTGATGCAGTACGTCATGATGCTCTCCACAGTGGCTCTGTAGAGCGTCACCAGCAGCTTCTCCTCCAGGTTGTTCCTTCTGAGCACTCTCAGGAAGCGAAGACGCTGCTGAGCCTTCCTCACCACCGCCGTGGTGTTAGCAGTCCAGGAGAGGTCATCGGATAGCCACACACCGTTTCCACGTGGACCCCATGGATGGAGAGTGGAGTCGGGTCCTCTCTGCCCTTCCTGAAGTCCAGGATCAGTTCTTTGGTTTTTGTGGTGTTCAGCTGGAGAATGTTGGCTGAACACCACATATGTTGAGGTCTGTTGACCTCATCTCTGTTGTTGGACTCATCTCCCCCTGAGATGAGTCCGACCACGGTGGTGTCATCTGCAAACTTGATGATGGAGTTTGAGAGATGGGTCGGGGAGCAGTCGGACGTGTAGAGAGTGAAGAGCAGGGGACTCAAGACACATCCTTGTGGGAAGCCGGTGCTGAGTGTGATGGAGCTGGACGTGTGGGGGCCCAGTCTCACAGTCTGTGGGCGGTTGGGGAGGAAGTCCTTAATCCAGAAGCAGATGGTGGTGGAGAGCCCTCAAGTGGGACAATTTCTGGACCAGGATTTCCGGGATGATGTGGTTAAATGCTGAGCTGAAGTCCAGGAAGAGCATCGTCACGTAGTTCCCGTGGTGCTCCAGATGACTCAGGGCGGAGTGGACACTATGGTGATGGCATCCTCGGTGGACCGGTTTGCTCTGTATACAAACTGGTGAGGATACAAAGTGGGGGGCAGACAGGATCTAATATGTTGGGAGACCAGTCTCTCAAAGCACTTCATGACTACAGGTGTAAGTGCAACAGGCCTGTAGTGGTTGAGGCTGTCCGCTGCAGACTTCTTGGGGATGGGGATGGTGGTGGAGGTCTTGAGACAGGGTGGGACGGTGGCCAGGGACAGGGACAGGGACAGGTTAGATTGTGGTGAACACTCAGGTCAGTCGGTCTGCGCATGCTCTGAGTACCTTTCCAGGTACTCCATCCGGGCCGGCCGCCTTCCTGGGGTTCACTGTCCTGAGTACACGTCTTACTTCATGTTCTTGAAGTGTCAGTGTACATGATCCCACATATGACATGATCCCACATATATGACATGATCCCACATATATGACATGATCCCACATATATGACATGATCCCACATATATGACATGATCCCACATATATGACATGATCCCACATATATGACATGATCCCACATATATGACATGATCCCACATATGACATGATCCCACATATATGACATGATCCCACATATATGACATGATCCCACATATATGACATGATCCCACATATATGACATGATCCCACATATATGACATGATCCCACATATATGACATGATCCCACATATATGACATGATCCCACATATATGACATGATCCCACATATATGACATGATCCCACATATATGACATGATCCCACATATGACATGATCCCACATATGACATGATCCCACATATATGACATGATCCCACATATATGACATGATCCCACATATATGACATGATCCCACATATATGACATGATCCCACATATATGACATCATCCCACATATATGACATCATCCCACATATATGACATGATCCTACATATATGACATGATCCTACATATATGACATCGTCCCACATATATGACATCGTCCCACATATATGACATCGTCCCACATATATGACATCGTCCCACATATATGACAGCATCCCACATATATGACAGCATCCCACATTATGACAGCATCCCACATATATGACGACCTCACACATATGACAACAACAGCAGCCATGTCCACATGAAGGGTCCTGGTCTCAGACTAGAAGCTGAGACATGTGAGAGTACTGCAGAATTATCAAATCTAGATACGTGTTACTGTATCAGAGTACTGGAACACAGTAGAACGTGGAAATGTGTCTTCACCTAAAGAAAACCTCATGACTGTCTGAGGAAACCAGTTCATCTGTGAGCGGTGCGTGCTGCCCCCTGCTGGAGCTCCAACAGACCCTTCACTTCCAGCTTTACTCTGATATGAAAACCGGTCCAGATCCAGGATCTGGGTCCAGTCCTCATGTCCTCCTCTCTGTTGTGATGTTCTGACGAGTCCAGATCTCCACGTCTCCGTCTTTCTGAAGCTCCTGTCCCGGTACTGGAATAGTTCCATTACTGGATCAGTTCCAGTCCAGGTACCGGATCAGTTCCAGTCCAGGTACCAGACCAGTTCCTGTCCCTGCACCGGATCAGTTCCAGTCCAGGTACCAGATCAGCTCCCCTCCAGGTACCAGACCAGTTCCAGTCCAGGTACCGGATCAGTTCCTGTCCCTGCACCGGATCAGTTCCAGTCCAGGTACCGGATCAGCTCCCCTCCAGTACTGGATCAGTTCCAGTCCAGGTACCAGATCAGCTCCCCTCCAGGTACCGGATCAGTTCCAGTCCTGGTACCGGATCAGCTCCCCTCCAGTACTGGATCAGTTCCAGTCCAGGTACCAGACCAGTTCCTGTCCCTGCACCGGATCAGTTCCAGTCCAGGTACCGGATCAGTTCCAGTCCAGGTACCAGATCAGCTCCCCTCCAGGTACCAGACCAGTTCCTGTCCTGGTACCGGATCAGTTCCAGTCCAGGTACCGGATCAGTTCCAGTCCAGGTACCGGATCAGCTCCCCTCCAGTACCGGATCAGTTCCAGTCCAGGTACCGGATCAGCTCCCCTCCAGTACTGGATCAGTTCCAGTCCAGGTACCGGATCAGCTCCCCTCCAGGTACCGGATCAGTTCCAGTCCTGGTACCGGATCAGTTCCAGTCCTGGTACCGGATCAGCTCCCCTCCAGGTACCGGATCAGTTCCAGTCCATGTACTGCATCCAGTGTTGTTTTCGCTGACAATGAAGATGCCTCTTTTTTCATGTCAATAACGAGACGATGAGGAGCTAAACGTCTCTGTGACGACTAAAACATGACGAGACGAAACTGGAGGAAAATGTTGGTGTCTGGTCTGTCAGACGTTCATGATGCAGGAAGTTTCTGCTTATTCTGCATTAATCTGTCTGTGAAAAGCTTAAAAAGTAGCTGCATCCTCTTCTTGTTCGGGCACGCCGACCACCGCTTAGTGTGCAGCCGCGTGCACATCAGAGTTCTGCAGGTTTTACCGACCCAGACCCAGACCCGCTAACCGCGGCTCGCCCTGTCAAACCTGACCCGCACGTCGCACGTTAAATTCCTAAATTCACTGTTGTCTCTGTCATTTTGCCACGTAGGAGCTTTATTTATGTGATTCAGAGATTCCTGCGTGAAAGATCATCATTTCTGGCTGTAACTGTGTTCTCTGTTCCTGCTTCGCATCACCAGCAGTGTCTCCGCCTGCTGGAAATGATCCTGATGTGTAAAACACGTCAAGTCCACAAGTGAAAAAGAAACTTATTCTCACTGCAACGCCTGAACTACAGAAATATCTGCCCACACCTGAACCGTGATATTAACCTTTGTCATTTCTATCTGCTAAACAGCGTTTTCGTGTGTTACTGTCGGGTATCCGAACTGTTGCAGGACTCCGGCGCACATGTGCACAACACACCTGCGGTCAGACACGCAGGTGAGGCAGCAGCAACCAGCTGCCTGGCTGTCGGAAACGATCACTGGTGTAGAGATGCGACCTTCGGCTCTTTTCAGAGAGCCAGCTCTTTTGATTCGGCTTCCAAAGAAGCATTTTCCAATCCCGACCAGCTCTTAATTTAAGATATTGGCAGCCCTATATTTTACCTTAATTTTGCAATGAATTGATAGTTTATGTGTTAAAAACTTTTTTGCATTCAGTATTTTTATGAGAAGCCTTAAAATTCTTAGAGCTGGCTCTTATGAGCATGAAACATTACCAGATAAAATTATTATGGACACTTCCAATAGCCTACAATTCATCACAAAGAAAACCGAAGCTATATTATTAATATAAAAAAGTAATAAGGTTAATTGTTTTATGAATTTCACTTGATAGAGCCTGCAACCTTGATTCCATTTTCTAATACTTACTGAATACCCCCCTAAATTAAAACTTTTTTTTTTTTTTTTTCTTAAAAATATAGCCTAACTGACTAAAACTAAACAAAAACGTTTTTTTAATTTCGTCGACTAAAACTATCAGATACAGAAATGACTAAATTGTGACTAAAACTAATAAGTATTTTCATCAGAAAGACTAAAATTAAAACTAAAACTCAGATAGCTGTCAAAAACAACACTGACCGGATCAGTTCCAGTCCAGGTACCAGACCTGTTCCAGTCCAGGTACTGGACCAGTTCTGAAGCATTTTAACTCTGATGTGTGAACCCTTCAGAATAAAAGCCTCCTAACTGAAGGATGAATCAGAGTCTTGTCTGCAGAACAGAGAAGCTAGAACTAGTTTGAACTGGATCTTCAGTCCTGATGGAGGTTCTGTGTCTACTCTCAGAGGGAGGAGGCAGAGGCCAAAGCTCGGGAGGAGGCGGAGCGTCAGCGCGTGGAGCGGGAGAAGCACTTCCAGAAGGAGGAGCAGGAGCGTCTGGAGCGGAAGAAGGTGAGCAGGGTTCAGGAGGTCGTGGGGGTTTGGGAGTTTGTGGGGAGTTCAGGAGTCGGTGACAAGTTCGGGAGGTCGTGGGGGGTTCAGGAGTCAGTGGGAAGGTCGGGAGTCGGTGGCGAGTTCGGGAGTTGTGGAGGGTTTTGGAGTTGGTGGGGAGGAGGGCGGAAGTCGAGGGGGGTCAGTAGTCATTGGGGAATTCAGGAATCGTGGGGGTTCGGGATTCGGTGGGGCGTTCGGGGGGGGGGGAGTCGGGGGGTTGGGAGGTCGTTGAGGGTTCGGGAGTCGTGGAGAGTTTGGGAGTTGTGGGGAGTAATGGGAGTCGTGGGGGGGGTTCGGGAATAGTGGGGGTTTGGTAGGTCGCGGTGGATTCGGGAGGTCGTGGGGGGTTTGGGAGGTCGGTTGGGGGTTCAGGAGGTTGGTGGAGGTTTCGGAAGTCAGGGGGGTTCGGGAGTCGCGGGGGGTTCGGGTGTTTGGGGGGGATTCGGAAGTCGTGGGGGGTTTGGATGGTTGCAGGGGGTTTGGAAGGTCGCTGGGGGGTTTGGGAGTTTGTGGGGGGTTTGGTTGGTTGCGGGGGGTTGGGGGAGGTCGCTGGGGGGTTTGGGAGTTTGTGGGGGGTTTGGATGGTTGCAGGGGGTTTGGGAGGTCGCTGGGGGGTTTGGGAGTTTGTGGGGGGTTTGGTTGGTTGCGGGGGGTTCGGAAGTAGTGGGGGGCTTTGGGAGGTCGGTGGGGGGTTTGGGAGTCTGTGGTGGGTTCCGGAGCTCGTGGGGGGTTCGGGAGATGGTGGGGGAGTTCGGGAGACATATGGTGTTCAGGAGGTTGGTTGGGGGTTAGATAGTCGGCGGGGGTTCAGGAGGTTGTGAGGAGTTTGGGAGTCATGGGGAGTTTGGGAGTCGGTGAGAAGTTCGGGTGGTAGCGGGGGGTTCGGGAGTCAGTGGGGGGTTTAGGGAGGTCGTCCGGGGTTTGTGGGGGTTCCAGGAGTCGGTGGGGAGTTCAGGAGTCGGTGGGGGGTTTGGATGGTCAGGGGGTTCGGGAGGTCGTGGGGGTTTAGGGAGTCTGTGGGGGGGTTTGGAAATCGTGGGGGTTTTGTTTCGGGTGGCCGCGGGGGGTTTGGGAGTAGGTGGGGGACGGGTTCGGGAGGTCGGTGGGGGGGTTTGGGAGGTTGTGGGGAGGTTGAGAGGTCGTAATGGGATTAGGGAGTCGGGGGGGGGTCTGTCCTCCAGCTACTAACGCTCCACTCTGGTCCGTGCAGCGCCTAGAGGAGATCATGAAGAGGACCAGGAAGAGCGACGCCGGCGAGAAGGTGGGTGGGGTCCTGCGTCCTGACCTCCCCCATATCCCAACCGTAACTCACATGTTTGTTTCATCACAGAAGGACGTCAGAGTGTCGGCGCAGGTCAACGGCCCTGAGCCCAGTCAGGGTAAGGCTTCGCCCCCTTTCCAACACAAACACAGGTCCTCACGTCTGTGGTGATCACAACCTTCCACAAACCCTCCAAACTGGGGCAGCGCTGCTCAGCTTCCCAGCATAATGCCGGAAAACCCTTGGTCCCACTTACTGGTGTCCACGCCGACGTCCAGAACCATGTGCTGAGGTTTAGGCCCAATCCTGTTAGGACAGAGGGGTAGGGGTGTCTCAGTCCCATTAGGACAGAGGGGTAGGGGTGTCTCAGTCCTGTTAGGACAGAGGGGTAGGGGTGCTTCCAGGTGAAGACTGTGAGTGTGTCAGATGTTTGAAAATATTTCTGATCTCCGTGCAGGTGCCGGGAACCTGCAGGGCTCCACTGGGGGGCCCCTGGGCCCCTCCCAGACCGGCTCCATGGTGGTGAACGGCGTGCAGCCCGCCGCGCACCAGAACGGCGTGGCGGCCAACGGTGACTTCCAGGAGAGGGTTCAGCTGAGCAGCGGCCAGCAGCAGCAGCAGCAGGGCGGCCGGGTCGGAGAGCCCCTGCTGGGCTTCGAGGGGGCGGAGCCTTTCCTGATGAAGACCGGCCCCATGAAGCCCCAGCATGTGGCGGGTACGACACCACAACACACACACACACACGCACACACACAGCCTTTTACTTCTATCTTTGTGAGGACATTCAATGACATAATGCTTTCCCTAACTCGAACCAAAACCTGTCAGTTAGTCATCATCTTCTGTACTGCTTATCCAGTTCAGGGTTGGGGGGGTTGCTGGAGCCTATCTCAGCTATTATTAGGCAAGAGGCAGACCAAAACCACAATATCGGTGTTTGGTCGGTCTGGTTTCCACGACGATATAAAAACACAACGATATAAAGACACGCCCACACACAGAACACAACACGGGGGGGAGAATATCGTCTCCGCATCATCAGACACGTGATGGAAACTAAAGTCTGTCACTTTGCTCCTCGTAAACGTGCACTCTGATGCCAAACGTGCACTCTGATGCCAAACTTGCACTCATCGTGCACACAGACACACAGAGAAGCAGAAACACGGAGGTTTCCTTGTCCCCCCCCCCATCGTCTCTGATGGAGAAACGAGAGGATCGATCGTATTAATCTGTCCATCATGGAAACACGCAGCTGATCGATCACCTCATCATCGTCTGCTTAAACGTGGCGGCTGGAATCTGATCGGAGCAGCTCTGTGATTGGGCGGCTGGAATCTGATCAGAGCAGCTCTGTGATTGGGCAGCTGGAATCTGATCAGAGCAGCTCTGTGATTGGGCGGCTGGAATCTGATCAGAGCAGCTCTGTGATTGGGCGGCTGGAATCTGATCGGAGCAGCTCTGTGATTGGGCGGCTGGAATCTGATCGGAGCAGCTCTGTGATTGGGCGGCTGGAATCTGATCGGAGCAGCTCTGTGATTGGGCGGCTGGAATCTGATCAGAGCAGCTCTGTGATTGGGCGGCTGAAATCTGATCGGAGCAGCTCTGTGATTGGGCGGCTGGAATCTGATCAGAGCAGCTCTGTGATTGGGCGGCTGGAATCTGATCAAAGCAGCTCTGTGATTGGGCGGCTGGAATCTGATAGGAGCAGCTCTGTGATTGGGCGGCTGGAATCTGATCGGAGCAGCTTTGTGATTGGTCAGATGAGGAGAACCTGATTGGCTCTGGTGTCCGTGCAGACGTCGTCACAACTTCTGGTTTTTATTTTCATTCAGGTTGAAATTTTGGAAATAACGCCATTGTTGTCATGGTAACTGCTGTCTTCCTGTCTCTGCAGAGGTCCTCTGAGTCGCCATGGAGATGCCTCGCATTTCTGCCACCAGACTGATGCCACCACACTCATGCACACACACACACACACACACACACACACACACACACCAGCAGCTTCTGCAGCAGCGTGCCAAACAACCAGCATCCAGAGGAAGAAGAGGAGGAGGAGGAGGAAGAGGAGGTGCTGGCCTCAGCTGGAAACTGAACATAGATAAAAGTATTGTGTCTTCACCGCTGCAGCATCTGTAGAGTTGTGCTGGCGCGTCACCAGACGGACGGACGGACGGACGGCGGCAGCATCCTGCTACATGATCGTTATTCTTACTGTGGTTCTGATGTTCTCGTTATTTCAGTTCAACTTGGTGTGTTTGCTGTTTTTGTCTTGAACTGTTGACTTATTTAACGCGTCGCGCGGAGGATGTAAATGTGATGCAGGAATCTGTGAAATAAAGTTTTATGAAAGGGACGGACGGACAGAGTCCCGGCCTCTCACTGACCCGCCTCTGGCAGGATTTCTGAGTGACAGCTGACAGAAACGAGGCTGAGAAAACATCATCTGTAGCTTCGGATCAGCTGGTTAACAGAGTAAATGCAGGAAGAAGGAAAAGACTGGATTTTTATTTCACCTTTATTTAACCAGGATTCCCATCAGGATTATAAATCTGTTTTACAAGAGAGACCTGGCCAAGATAGCAGCCAGTCAGGATAAAAACAACGCAGTTAAACAATACGAACAACGAAAAACAAAACAGTTCAGAAAAAAAAGAGAAACTGTTAATTTGGAATAAATTGACCAAATGACCAAAATATTGTTTCCTCACAGAGATCGTATTTGGCAACCTGCAATGGCGGCGTGTATCGGCTTATAGACATAAATAAAATGCCATTATCGAACCCGTAAAAATTTATTTTATAACTATTTTTAGGCTAAATATAATTTTTCTGGGAAATGTTGTACTTTCATTCTGTACACCCCCCAAATGACCTGTGGAGGTTTTTTTTTTTTTTTTAATATAGCTTTTAATAAAAATGTTCCATATTCAACCTTTAAATGAACTCACAAAGATTAAAACTAACGATGTTTTTGCGATAATTTTAGTTTTGTAAAGACACAATACAGTTTCAGTTATCTTTTTTTTTTTTTAACTGGCGTTTTTATTTTTGTTTCAGTTAACAAAATGTTTTTTCAATGTTAGTTTTCGTTTTTTTGTTAGCTTTAGTGAACTATAATAGCCTTGCTCGGGTCCCCCAGGAGCAGCTGGAGAGGCCGGTCTGGGTGTCCCTGTTGCCTCTGCCGTGGTCTGAAACACAGATTTCATGATCAGGATTCTTCCGTCACATTCCAGGTAGGAAGGTTTTCATTCCCGGAGATGAAGATGAGCAGAAGTGTTCCTCAGCTGGTCTCAGAAAATTCCAGACATTTCCTCTGAAACGTTTTCCATCCTGATGAAGATGATCCCGGTGATTCCATGACATCAGCTGCATCATCTCCAGCAGGGGGCAGCACTGGAGCTCAGCTCGGCTTTCCTGCTTCCTGAAGCACCTGAAGGCATCGCGGCTCAGCTGATTCTGGACAGACAGCAGAGACGGAGACGCTTCCCTGATCCTGACTTAACCCTCACAGCTTCTTAAGCTTTCTGAAGGGGGGGTGAACGACCTTTTATATTGTTACTTTTTTCTACTAATGCAAACAGCATAAACTTGGTGCAGGTGTGTATTCTGGTCTGACTCATGATCTTCTAGAAGATGGGGGGTGTAACTCTTTCTCTAAGGTCTCTAACTAAAATCCTCCTCATTTCCTCCTTAGAGCCAATCCGTGCCACATTGACTTGCATTGAAAAGGACCTTTCTAGAATCAAATGTTATTCCAGAATAAATGTTTAGGAGAACATTTTTCTCCTCACACACTTGCTCTACACTTCAGTGATGTAGTTTGAACTGTTTTTCATGACATCAGACCATTTACTCAGAAGGAGCCCCCGCTTTTTATCTTAGTGATGAAACCAGAGACTTCAATGTTATTTCAGCCAATCAGAGTCTTTCAAAAACTCAAAAAAGCTTTATACATCCAATGAAGTAAACAATCTTTGTTCTTCGTTCATGTGAGGTTATTTGAGCGTGAAAGAGTCTCACATTTGTAATTTTGGTGTTTGTTTGTTTTCCAGCATTTTGATCAGTCAGATCACATGCTAATTATTTAGCTCAGTCTTTTGCAGGGAATTTAGTTCCCTCTCTGTAATGCTGCCATTCCAGTTCAAACTGGAATTTTTCCCACATTTTTTTTGCATTTTATCTTGAAACAACTTCTCATTGAGCTTTTTTAATTGTGGTTGCTATAATCTATGCTTAGGTCTGCTCTGCATACCTAATAATAACCTGCCACCTACAGGCTTTTTTTTTTTTTCTTTTTACTTATTTTAACCCACTTTTCAGTTTTAGACAGTGGGAACATTGTGTGTACAAACTGGAATTTAAAGGGTTAAAATTTTAAAACTCATTGATTTTTTGGTATTGATGGTTCGTCCAGAAGTCAGTGATGACAGCCATGAAAAAAGAAATCTACTTTTCATTTTCAGATAACATTTACAGGCCATTGGCCAGTCCGTGCCCTTAACAAGCGTAACGTAACTTTAAAAAAAACAAACAAACAAACAAAAAAAAAACACTGTACCACAAAAAATAAAGATGCATCAAAAAACATTTTTATACCTTTTTTAAATACTCCAGGGCTCTGATAATCCTGCACAACTTTTTTTTTTTATTATTTTGCATTAATCACATTTGTTTTAACACCATTTTCAACTTTTGGAACTTGGAGCACCATGTATGCAAAGTGGAATTTAAAGGGTTAACATTTTAAGACTCATTGATTTTTTGCTATTGATGGTTAGACCAGAAGTCTGTGATGACAGCCATGAAAGAAAATGGCAACTTTTCGTTTTTAGATCGTATTTACAGGCCATTAACTGAAATTGGCCAGAATGTGGCCTTAAGAAGCTGAATGTAACTTTTTCTTAAGGAGCTATGAGGGTTAAACTCAGGATGATCTGCAGAGATGTTCAGACGTCCTCAGAGGAGCTTTAATGAAAGTGGATGATAAAAACAATCATTTTTTATGGGTTTAAAACAGTCAACTTCATGATTGAAACGTGTCTTCTTCTTCCTGAGTCGAACCTGAAGTCACATTTCCTCCTTTTACTTCAGTTGTACTAGAATACCTGATCTGACGCTTCATCTCCTTTAAATCTTCAATCTGGTTTCGTTAACTAAAAACTAAAAATATTTCATAAAGTTAAATGAAAATTATCCTGATTATTTCAGAAATTTCTGATCGTCTCATTGGCTGCTGTCGTCTTATGTTTTAGTAAATTTATAATGTTACTTTTACATTTTATATTTGAACATTTTCCACTGAATAAATGTAAATAATCTCAACCTGAACTTAAGTTATGTCATCATTAAAAGTAGTTTTTAATCTTAGTTTTGTTTAATTTACTCATCAATATAATTTATTACTATGTTAAAAGTATTTCCAGGTATTTTCCTATTTTCCAGTACTTCTGTTCTCTAGTTTTACTTATATCTAATATTAGCCTTGTATTCAAGATATTAATGCAAACTGTACAATCATGTGGTTTTCTTTTAAGGGAAAAAAACTGTCGATCAAGTTGAAAAAGTCCCATAAACTACTTATTTTGCATCGAAAGGAAAAATATTGGTATCACTGATCACTCACGAAGTAAAGTATTGGTATCAGTATCAGCGAAAAAGTGTCATAACTACTCATACCATATCGACAGGTAAATTTTTGCTATCGACCATCCCTGACAAAAAGTATCAGCAAGATAATGTTGGTATCACCCATCCCTGCACAAGTATCGTTATCGGTATTTATGAAAAAGTACTATAAACTACTAGTATGGCATCGACGGTGGTATCGACCGTCCCGACATGAACGGCTGATCAAACATTAAACTTGTTTTCTGACTCAAACTGGACTCTGCTCCGTCTGTCTGTAAACACGACAACTTTATCTCATCTGTGTGTCACAGGACAAAAACTCCCACTCAGAGGGAGGAAATGTGTGGAGAACAGAATAATAATAATAATAACAATAATAATAATAATATTTCTATAGAATAGAGTAAAACTGAACAGATCTGACTGGTTTGGTGAAGCTTTGAAGGTTTGTGTGATGACGTCATTCTGGCTTCATATTTTGGTGCGTTCGGGTTCGTGGGAGACGTTTTATACGCTCATCACTTTTCTAGAAGCAGCAGAAATATTCAGATGATGAAGCTGATGAGACGTGAAACCTGATAACAGCAAGTCCACCAATCAGAGCGTCTCAGTCTCAGCAAAGGTTTGATTGGAGGAAACTCCAGATGAGTCCGTCTGGTCCTGATCCAGGTCCTCTCAGGACCATCATCTGGTTCTGGTTCTGTCTCAGTCCGTGGTGGTGGATTAAGCTGCTACCTGTCAGACCTGGATCCTGACTTCCTCTGCTGACTCTGGACTTCTGGACCGGTTCTCTGGATTCTGTCCTGTAAACAGAGCTGGTTCTGCCACCCGGGTTCTGCTTGGCCCGGATCAGACCTGACCTCTGGTCCGTCTGTGAAGCCGCGGGGAGGAGATGATGTCAGAGAAGGACTCAGACAGGAAAGCTTTGGGATCCTGATGTGGTTTCTGCAGGTGTCGGCCAGACGGCCTGAAACAGCGGCGGGAGGATCCTGCTGCTCCACGTGGATTCAGTTTCACACGAGCTGCTGTGGAAGAGGAGAGATGATGATGATGATGATGGTGATGGTGATGATGATGATGGTGGTGATGGTGATGATGATGATGATGGTGATGATGATGATGATGATGAGGGATGATGATGATGGGGTGGGGAGAGAGGGGGAGGGGGGAGGGGGGGGGGTGACGATGCGGTGGGAAAACTGATGCTGTTCCATTTTTCAGCCGACCAGGTGTTAAAGCTGAGTCAGCGCCCTCATCGGTCCTTCACCGACTTTATCTAACGTGAGTCTCATGGTCTCTGATCCTGATCCTGACATGGACCCGGGTCTGTGATCCTGATCCTGACATGGACCCGGGTCTGTGATCCTGATCCTGACATGGACCCGGGTCCTGTCCGGGTGTTATGGTGTTTTTGGTCACCCTGTCGGATCAGGACTCTCTGAGCTGGACTGGTGTGGATGATCTGGTCTCAGAGGCCCAGGTCCAGCTCCTGGTCCAGATGGAACCACACAGAAAGACCAGAATTTAAACATGAAGCTCTACTTGGTCCTGAAACTGATCAGTAGCAGCTGGTCTCCGTCCTGGTTTATTAAATCAGAAAAATGGAAAAACAATTATGGGATGTTGTGATATTTCTGTGCTTCTCTCTACTTTTGGCAGTTTCAGTTTCCTTTCATTGCTTTTCATGTTTGTAAAAGCCTTGAATTTTCTGACTCAATATATAGATTTTATAGTTTTTTCTTGTCTAATTATTTTATTTCATTCCATTTTTGTTTTTTCATTCAATTCAGTTTAATTTAGTTTAATTACTTTAATTTATTTTGTTTTTTATTCAATTTAATCTTATTTTTCAATGTAATTTATTTAATTGATTTCATTTTATGTATTTGATTTAGTTTGATCCTATTTTCAATTTAATTAAATTATTTTATTTACTTTGTTTTTTAAATTTAAGTTTTATTTTCTTATCTTTTAATTTAATTAATTAAGTTTATTTCATTTCATGTATTGTTTTATATTTTATTTATTTTGTCTGATTTTTAATGAAAGTTTATGTAATTCAATTGAATTCACTTCATTTCATTTATTTATTTAATTTAACTTTTTAATTAAATTTATTTGATCCTATGTATTTTTTTTATCTTACCTTAAATGTAATGTAGTTTAATTCAATTTAATTTATTTGATTTTATCTTATCTTCTTTCATTTTATTTTATCTTATATATTTTTTTAATTTAATTTACGCCAGTATGTATTTTTTTTTTACCTTAAATGTAATTGAATTTAATTCAATTCAATTTATTTTATTTTATTGGACGTTATCTTATCTTATTTCATTTTATTTTATCTTATATATTTTTTTTAAATTTAATTTACCGTATTTTCAAATTAAATAATTTAATTTATTTAATTCATTTTTTAATTCTATTTAATTTGATCTTATTCTTTATTTAATTTATTATTTTCAATTTTTTTAATTTAATTTAATTCTTTTGTTTTTTTATCTTGTTTAAGTTTCTTTTTTGTTTTATTTAATTTAATTTAATTTAAAAAAATAATAATGTAGTCTATTCCCGTCCACGCTTGGTCACACAAAGTCTCGCGTGATTTGAACGAACGTCCGTTAGCGTCTGTTAGCGAGACCTCCGTCTTAGCAACCGTTTCCGTCGCCTCCGTGTTTAGAGGACATTTATTCGCCTCCAGGACTCCCTGAACCCCGGCAGGTGCGTGTTTCATCAGATGTGTCTGGTTGTGGTCTTGAGGATCCCGTAGAGGCGCCTGCTTTGTCGCCCAGGTCGTTGTTGGTGTAGCTGCTAACGTGCTAGGCTGCTAACATCCGCAGATTTCGGCGCAGACGAACCAGGAAGGAGGCGGAAGACCTGCAGGCGGTTCGGCCTCAGACCTCCATCGCTCCTGCGGACATTTACAGGAACGGATCCCGTCCATCTGCGCGCCAGTGAGGACAGGTAACTGAGTTTTATCTGTTCACGTGCTAACAGATAGTCAAAGTTAGCCGTTCGGTGAAGCAGAAGCGTGGAGCTTCATCGATCCTTGTGATCGGTTTTATTGGAGCCGAAGCTGCGGCACGCTGAACGCGACTTCCCCGCGAGATTATCCGTGTTTCTGGTTTTTAGTCAGATTGTGGAGCTGCTGATTCATTTTAAACCTTTACTGCTGATATTTGGAATTATCGATCAGCAACACGTGACAGAGTTTTCCTGGAGGAGGAGGAGGAGAAGTATCGGTGATCTGTGAGTGCAACAGTTGGGTCAACAGGCGGAGCAGACCGGATAAGGTGGAGGTCAGGCTGCAGGTGTGATACCTGGTATCGATACCAAGAAAATAAAGGGCGAGTATCGTTGATACCGATCCTGGGCTGTCAACAGGGGTGGGAAAAAATATCAATACACTGAAATATTGTGATATTTTTTTATATGTCGATTTCATTTTGATATTAAAAATGCGATGTTGATCTATTTTACCACCGAATGCAAATAAAAAACTCAAATATAAATAAAAAAATGTATAAAAGCATCAAATATAAAAGAAATGAGCAACACAATAACGCTATTAAAACTAATTATAAGATCAAAGAATCAAGTCTCACTGGGATTAAAAACTAAAGAATAAAGATGAGTTTTAAAGTGCTGATGACACGTTTTTGACATTTCCTCCATGTTTTATCGACCAAAACGTTCTTCATGATGATCTATGTAACAGAAACAAGCGCAGCTGCATAGATGAGTTATTAGAAAACATGGCTGCTTCTCAGCATCTGACCAGACGGTGGCGCTGTGAGCCGAAACCGGACGTGACGTCTGCCAGAGAGTCTTCTCAGCTTATTTAACATTGAAGTGGCTTCATTGCGGTTTTTAAGTTTCTTTTCCAGTTTTACAGACAAACAGTAACGACTCAGCCTTCTGGTTTATTGCCAGTTAATGTTTAAAAGCTCGTAAGTGCAGCGTTAGTTTATTTAGGTTTCCAACAGATTTAGACTTTTATTTTGAAGAGGATGAAGAAGCAGGTCGGAGTCAGACTCACCAGGAAACAGCAGCAGCAGTAGGAGCGTCTGCTCGTCTCTCCTGTACAGCATCTGTTTACTGGAGCTGCAGCCACCAACGTGTTGAGACTCAAACACATGAAACTGCAGTCATGTCCTCTGGAATATTCTTTTTCATCCATCGTTGCTTCATCACATCAGTCATACAGCTGCTGCTCGGTTATACGAGGACGTCTCCTATATCGTCTCCTATAGCTGCTTCCAAAGCTGCATCCTTCCTCCATCCTCATCCTTATAAACGGGAACTATTTAAAACTCCACTGGAACCATGGAAGTTATCTGCTCATTTTTTAAAGGCTAATTATTTACCGCGGCTAGCTCACGGTTAGCCGCGAGCTAACATAGGGAACGAGTGTCTCTGTCACGCTTGGCTCTATGTCAAACCGGTGCAGCTTCTTTTCAGTTCTGGGTCTGTTTGTGTTGTTCTGGGTCGCTCCGTACAGTTCTGGTTCCCTCGGTGTGGTCTTGCAGGCTTTAATCTGAACCAGTGGACCTGAGGCTGGAGACAGACTGTAGGCAGCTGCTACAGTTCTACTCCGGTTCTAGCTTGTAAAATGTCCATAATTTACTGGAAACGACGTCATTTTGTATATTTTTAGAAACTAAACAGTACTACATCAGTACTACATTGTATCTCCTGCGAGCACACCGATGCGCGTTCATGAAACTACAGAAGCTGCGGCAGACGAGATCGCGCGTTCTCTTTTTCTTTCTTTGTTTTAAATCAACATCAACCTCTCTTGGACCCTCTTGTGTTTAACCCGGTTTGTCTGCAGCTCCGTTGCTCTTAGCACAATGTAAACAGAGAATTTCTTCTTCTACGCTTGTATTATCGGCAGAGTAGGCTCTAAACACCGAGGCTTCCATAGTTTCGTGAACGAGCATATGCGTGCTTTGTGAAAGTAAGATGTAGTACTGTTTAGTCTATAAAAATCTACTAAATTGGGCTTTACACAATCAGGATTTTTGGGGCCGATCACCAATCAGAGTTTTAAAAAACGATCACTGATCCGATCATGTGAGGAAGCAAATATATCTATTTAAACAGCTTGTTTACCTGCATTTATACAGTTTACTGAGTATCGTAAAAAGGATTTTTGTTTCCATGTTTTGTCCTGAACTGAGATGAAAACGTTAAACATCAATAACCTCTAATGAGCATTCAGGTTTAATCAGGACAAACAAAATAATCTGATCCAGTGGCACAAATAACAGCCCAAGTTAAACTGTCATAACTGAAATTATTTACAGTCACAGTGCAAATGAAGGCAGTAATGCTGCTTCAGAAGTTGGGGCTCACATCTGATGATGTCATATCAGTGGTCAAACTAATCGAGTGACTGTTTCCTCTGAAGAACCTCGACGTGAGAACAAACAACCCGCTGCAGCTCATTAGTCCGGTATCACCGCAGCAGGCTGGAATATGTTTGCTGTGGACGCATGCGTCAGCGTCAGGAGCGTTTGTGTTCATACCTGCTGCAGCACGCAGGGGGCACGCGGGGAGAGCACGCAAGGAGCATGTGGGGAGCACGCAAGGAGCACGCAAGGAGCGCGCGGGGAGCACGCGGGGAGAGCACGCGAGGATCACGCGGGGAGCACGCGGGGAGACACTGGAGGTCTCGGCGGTCTGCAGTCCTGTTATTTACAGTCTCTGATGGAGACGCTGGAGGTCTCGGCGGTCTGCAGTCCTGTTATTTACAGTCTCTGATGGAGACGCTGGAGGTCTCCGCGGTCTGCAGTCCTGTTATTTACAGTCTCTGATGGAGACGCTGGAGGTCTCGGTGGTCTGCAGTCCTGTTATTTACAGTCTCTGATGGAGACGCTGGAGGTCTCCGCGGTCTGCAGTCCTGTTATTTACAGTCTCTGATGGAGACGCTGGAGGTCTCCGCGGTCTGCAGTCCTGTTATTTACAGTCTCTGATGGAGACGCTGGAGGTCTCCGTGGTCTGCAGTCCTGTTATTTACAGTCTCTGATGGAGACGCTGGAGGTCTCCGCGGTCTGCAGTCCTGTTATTTACAGTCTCTGATGGAGACGCTGGAGGTCTCCGCGGTCTGCAGTCCTGTTATTTACAGTCTCTGATGGAGACGCTGGAGGTCTCCGCGGTCTGCAGTCCTGTTATTTACAGTCTCTGATGGAGACGCTGGAGGTCTCCGCGGTCTGCAGTCCTGTTATTTACAGTCTCTGATGGAGACACGGAGACAAACACATGTGCTGCAACAGTTTAAGCTAAACTGTTGTTTGCGGAAATGCAGGAAATGCGCTGTGTCCTTTCAGTCTAAGAGCGGACATGTTTGCCACCGGCGTCGCCATCCTTTACCTGTGGCGTTTTTGGGATTGTAAAAACTTTATTGTCCAGCACATAGTGACAGAACTCACGACAAAAACGCCACGAAGACATAAAACACATACTAGTGAGTACGTGTCTGTTCTGCTTTGTTTGCTTGTTTTCTAAGTTTAATTGGTGTAAATGAGAGTTTTACCGGAGCAGATTCAAAATGACAATGACGTCATTGATCGGATCGGTGAATGAAAAGTTAAGGACCGATCAGAAAAGATGAAAAAATGTGAAATATCGGCCGATCTGATCGGTGGAAAGTCTACACTAAATGACGTTGTTTCCAGTAAATTCTGGACGCTACCCACTCAGGACACTTGGATTACATTGGATGAGCAGTATGGAGGAATATTGACACGTTTTTGTGGACTTTTATGGACCTTTTTGTCTCGAACCCCAGCGAACTCCATTATATGAAAGTTGGGGGGAAACGAGAAGCCTTCCTGATCTCCTGCTGCATTTGAGATATTAAAAAAGTGCTGCAGAGTCTTTCTCACCATGAGGGGAAGTGGAAGATAAAGTTACATCATTCTGTGGGTGGAATATTCCTTTAAATATCTGGAGGAGGAGGAGTGATTCCTAGAATGGAGAAAGTTGATAAATAGATTTTATTCTTAAGTTTAAGAGTCGGAGGAAATTCCACAAATTGTCAGCACTGACGACTAAAATGGCTCTAAGATGCTGATAAATACGGGTCCTGCAGTTAAAGTTCTTCATTATAAGAACTGTAACTGTTAAACTCTCTGTTTTCTAGTTAAGGGTCTACTCCATGTTACAGAACTTCAAATGAAATGTTTCCGCCCACATTCTTCATGAAGAGGCTTTAATATCTGATGATCAGCTTTCAGGTTTATTTCCAGTCTGGTTCATGGAGCAGTAAGACTGGGTGATACGGACCAAATATCACATCACCATATATTTATTTTAGATGACGATATACGATATATCCCGGTATTTTTACCCCAACTTGTCTGAAAGTTTCATTTCATATCAAACAGCTGATTTTTAGTGTTCATCCATGTTAAGCGTAAAGCAGGGGTGTCAAAATAAGGCCCGGGGGCCAAAACCGGCCCGGCAGAGGGTCCAGTCTGGCCCAGGAGGTGAATTATCAAATGCCACATTTAAAACAGTAAAACAAACTCTAGTTTCTAATTGGTCCACCAGACCTTTGAACCTTTTTAATGTCTAAATATGAAGTACTTCAATAATACTTTACAGATCTGACCTCAGTTTCTATTAAGAGGTCACACACGTGGTAATCTTATTTCTCTTAAAAAGTCCCCAATCACAATGTGAAATACTGTATTTTTTGGTTCCAGATGTCCTTTTTTCAATACTACAGTAAGTGATTTTATGGATCCATGGTAATCTATAAGTCACAATAAACATGGAGTGTTGTATCTGAATAACTTGATAATAATAACCATAAAATTCAAAATATAAAAATTAATTTATTAAAAAATATTCAATATTTGGGAAGTTTTATATGAGTTTATATTAAAAGTTATTTGAACATTTTGTCATATATACAATAAGATGTTGACTGATCCCGCCCTCTCCCACCGTGAGACAGGATCGTGGCTCTGAGTGTCGCGATTTAAATTTTGATTTTGATGCGGGAATCGTTCCAGCCCTCGCCGGCGGGCGGACAGGTGAGTGCAGTTGCAGGGAGGGGTGACCCAGCAGAGCACCCGGGCTCAGGTGAAACCTGAGCAGGAACAAGGCTCAGGTGTTTCCCAGAGTTGTGAAACCGGAGCGAGACTCGTCCTCCCAGGTGCTGCAGGTGAGACGTGGCTGCCGTCAGACATGCCCTCCAGCTCAGCTGCTTCCCCGGTAAAGCAGAAGCAGCACGTGTGACACGGTTCCGGTCCGCTGTGGAGGTTCAGGATGTGGTGGTGCAGCTCTTCCAGTAGCGAATCTGAAGTGCTGCTCTTTTGCATATGATACAGAAGTTTAATGAAGCCCTATGAGCCCAGAGTACAGACCTGTGAATACAGTTGAGTTCGGCTGCGTGGTGTTTTCAGGCAGGCAATAGTGGGGCACCTCGCTAGCTGCTCTAGCCGGGGGCCAGAAGTGGATAACCACGTGAATAACCACAGAAGCGTCGCGTTAAGGTTACATGTTTATTACAATATAAAATCGTTATAAACAGCAAGAAACTGAACCAGACTCCACTCGGTGGTCCTAAAGTGGTGATCGGGGTTTCCTGCTGCTCTGAGCGTACTCTCCTCCTCTTTAAAGGACCCCGGTTAGGTCCAGCCTCCCACACTAACTTGTAGTCCACTTCCTGTTATTAGGAAGTGGACTACAAGTCCACTGAGAAGTGCCCTCACTGAACTACGAAATCTATCAGCCCCTGCTTGCTTCTTTTACACGTCTCCTTACAGTAACAACCTTGTACCGTTTACCTTTATCTGACTGTTATCCTGCCACGTCGTCCTAAAACAGTCAGTCGGCTCCCACAAGGACCAACAGCCAGAACACCGTGACCCAGATGCAGCTGCAGACCCGCAGTAGTCCTGTTCCTCTGGCCTCTGCAGGTCTCAGCAGGGAGTCACTGAGGAAACGGAAGAATGGCGTTCATGCGCATCTCCTCCTGGTTGTGTCTCAGAGCTTTGATTGCTGCAGTCGATATTTAAAGGTGCCATGACATCAAATTTCACTTTTCTGGGGTTTTGGGTGTATAATCTGATCTGTTGTGCACTGATGAGTTCATGTGAATGTCAGAGTGAGAATCAAAGTTCCTGTTTATGGTCTGTCAGCTTTGTCTCTCTGCTCAGAAACAGTTGAATCAGACAGCAGCTTATCATTCTACGTAGTTCTATCATTCTACGTAGTTCTATCATTCTACGTAGTTCTATCATTCTACGTAGTTCCATCATTCTACGTAGTTCCATCATTTTTGTATTACTTTTTTCTATGTAGTTCTATCATTCTACGTAGTTCTATCATTCTACGTAGTTCCATCATTCTATGTAGTTCCATCATTCTACGTAGTTCTATCATTCTACGTAGATTCCATCATTCTACGTAGTTCCATCATTCTACGTAGTTCTATCATTCTACGTAATTTAATTGCTCATGACACATGGGTGCCTCATCCATCCCTCCTGGTTCTGATGATCCGTTTCACACTGGATCAGTTTGATGAGCAGAACCAGCCGTGAGGAGGATCCCCAAGAGGTTTCCCTGCTGAAAGGAGTGGGATCAGGAAGTCCTGGATCCGGAGGTTCTGGTTCATGGTCGGGTTCTGGTACATGTTAAGGTTCTGGTTCAGGGTCTGGTTCTGGTTCATAGTCAGGTTCTGGTACATGTTAAGGTTCTGGTTCAGGGTCTGGTTCTGGTTCATGGTCAGGTTCTGGTACATGTTAAGGTTCTGGTTCAGGGTCGGGTACATGTTAAGGTTCTGGTTCTGGATCCTGCTTGGCTCCAGGTCTGGGTGAACAGCTGAAGTTAACGGGACTTTTCTCTGTTTTAAAGGAAAATCTGGTCCATTATGTGGTCGGGTCCTGGTTCAGGGTTGGGTTCTGGTTCATGTTAAGGTTCTGGTTCATGGTCAGGTTCTTGTACATGTTAAAGTTCTGGTTCATGGTTGGGTTCTGGTACATGTTAAGGTTCTGGTTCAGGGTCGGGTTGTGGTTTGTAGTCGGGTTCTGGTTAGGGTGGAAAATTAATAAATTTAATGTGATTTAATTTTGAAAATGATAATCTGAAGGAAAAATGGGAAGAAGAAATGAGAAGATAAGGAAGAAGGAGGAAAAATAATTTTAAAAAAAAAAATTAAAAATTATATTAATTATATATAAAAAAAGTAAGAAAAAAAAAAAATAAAAAAAAAAAAAAAAAAAAAAAAAAAAAAAAAATAGTTCTGGTACATGTTCTGGTTCAGGGGTCGGGTTCTGGTTCTGGATCCCGCTTGGCTTCAGGTCTGGGTGAACAGCTGAAGTTAACGGGACTTTTCTCTGTTTTAAAGGAATTCGGCGCCAGTCTGAGTGCAAACATGTCGAAGGCTCCAGAATCTCCATCACGACCCCGGTCCAGGTCCAGGTCTCGGTCCAGATCCAGATCTAGATCCTACTCCAGATCACGATCTAGGAGCCACTCTCGCTCAAGATCCCGGAAGCGTCGCTACAGGTGAGTCCTACGTGAGACACACACGGGACAGGGCGGTAGGACACATTTTCAGTATCAGTTTCTTAAAGATTCAGCTGGATGGTAACGTTTTAGCTTCTAGCACCGGTGCTACAAAAGTTACGGTAACGTTTTAGCTTCTAGCACCGGTGCTACAAAAGTTACGGTAACGTTTTAGCTTCTAGCACCGGTGCTGCAAAAGTTACGGTAATGTTTTAGCTTCTAGCACCGGTGCAACAAAGGTTACGGTAACGTTTTAGCTTCTAGCACCAATGCTACAAAGGTTACGGTAATATTTTAGCTTCTAGCACCGGTGCTACAAAGGTTACGGTAACGTTTTAGCTTCTAGCACTGGTGCTGCAAAGGTTACGGTAACGTTTTAGCTTCTAGCACCGGTGCTGCAAAGGTTACGGTAATGTTTTAGCTTCTGGCACCGGTGCTACAAAGGTTACAGTAACGTTTTAGCTTCTAGCACTGGTGCTGCAAAGGTTACGGTAATGTTTTAGCTTCTAGCACCGGTGCTGCAAAGGTTACAGTAACGTTTTAGCTTCTAGCACTGGTGCTGCAAAGGTTACGGTAATGTTTTAGCTTCTAGCACTGGTGCTACGAAAGTTACGGTAACATTTTAGCTTCTAGCACTGGTGCTGCAAAGGTTACGGTGACGTTTTAGCTTCTAGCACCGGTGCTGCAAAGGTTACTGTGACGTTTTAGCTTCTAGCATCGGTGCTGCAAAGGTTACGGTGACGTTTTAGCTTCTAGCACCGGTGCTGCAAAGGTTACGGTAACGTATTAGCTTCTAGCACCGGTGCTGCAAAGGTTACTGTGACGTTTTAGCTTCTAGCACCAGTGCTACAAAGGTTACGGTAACGTTTTAGCTTCTAGCACTGGTGCTGCAAAGGTTACGGTAATGTTTTAGCTTCTAGCACCGGTGCTGCAAAGGTTACGGTAACGTTTTAGCTTCTAGCACTGGTGCTGCAAAGGTTACGGTGACGTTTTAGCTTCTAGCACCGGTGCTGCAAAGGTTACTGTGACGTTTTAGCTTCTAGCACCGGTGCTGCAAAGGTTACGGTAATGTTTTAGCTTCTAGCACCGGTGCTACAAAGGTTACGGTAACGTTTTAGCTTCTAGCACCGGTGCTCCAAAGGTTATGGTAACGTTTTAGCTTCTGGAAACGGGGCTACAAAGGTTACGGTAATGTTTTAGCTTCTAGCACCGGTGCTGCAAAGGTTACGGTAACGTTTTAGCTTCTAGCACCGGTGCTGCAAAGGTTACGGTAACGTTTTAGCTTCTAGCACCGGTGCTGCAAAGGTTATGGTAATGTTTTAGCTTCTAGCACCAGTGCTACAAAGGTTACGGTAATGTTTTAGCTTCTAGCACCTGTGCTGCATAGGTTACGGTAACATTTTAGCTTCTAGCACCGGTGCTGCAAAGGTTACGGTAACGTTTTAGCTTCTAGCTTCTGTGCTACAAAGGCTGCAGGTTTTATTGCACAAAACAAAAAGTTGTAGCACAAAATGTGTCTTAAATCTTTAGAACCCCAAAGTAGTATACAAGGAGTGCAGAATTATTAGGCAAGTTGTATTTTTAAGGATTAATTTTATTGTTTAACAACAACCATGTTCTTAATGAACCCAAAAGATTAATATCAAAGCTAAACATTTTTGGAAGTTGGAGTGGGGCTTTTTTAGTTTTAGCTATTTTAGGAGGATATCTGTGTGTGCAGGTGACATAATTATTAGGCAACTTAACAATAAACAAATATATACCCATTTCAATTATTTATTTTCAGCAGGGAAACCAATATAACATCTCAACATTCACAAATATACATTTCTGACATTCAAAAACCAAACAAAAACAAATCAGCGAGCAATATAGTCACCTTTCTTTGCAAGGACACTCAAAAGCTGCCATCCATGGATCCTGTCAGTGTTTTGATCTGTTCACCATCAACATTGCGTGCAGCAGCAACCACAGCCTCCCAGACACTGTTCAGAGAGGTGTAGTGTTTTCCCTCCTTGTAAATCTCACATTTGATGAGGGACCACAGGTTCTCTATGGGGTTCAGATCAGGTGAACAAGGAGGCCATGTCATTAGTTTTTCTTCTTTTAGACCCTTTCTTGCAGCCACGTTGTGGATCGTACTTGGATGCGTGTGATGGAGCATTGTCCTGCATGAAAATCAGGTTTTTCTTGAAGGATGCGGACTTCTTCCTGTACCACTGCTTGAAGAAGGTGTCTTCCAGAAACTGGCAGTAGGACTGGGAGTTGAGCTTGACTCCATGCTCAACCCGAAAAGGCCCCACAAGCTCATCTTTGATGATAGCAGCCCATACCAGTACCCCACCTCCACCTTGCTGGCGTCTGAGTGGGACTGGAGCTCTCTGGCCTTTACCGATCCACCACGGGCCCATCCATCTGACCCATACCAGTACCCCACCTCCACCTTGCTGGCGCCTGAGTGGGACTGGAGCTCTCTGGCCTTTACCGATCCAGCCACGGGCCCATCCATCTGGCCCATACCAGTACCCCACCTCCACCTTGCTGGCGTCTGAGTGGGACTGGAGCTCTCTGGCCTTTACCGATCCAGCCACTAGCCCATCCATCTGGCCCATACCAGTACCCCACCTCCACCTTGCTGGCGTCTGAGTGGGACTGGAGCTCTCTGGCCTTTACCGATCCAGCCACTAGCCCATCCATCTGGCCCATACCAGTACCCCACCTCCACCTTGCTGGCGTCTGAGTAGGACTGGAGCTCTCTGGCCTTTACCGACCCAGCCACGGGCCCATCCATCTGGCCCATCAAGACTCACTCTCATTTCATCAGTCCATAAAACCTTAGAAAAATCAGTCTGAGATATTTCTTGGCCCAGTCTTGACGTTTCAGCTTGTGTGTCGGTTCAGTGGTGGTGGTTTTTCAGCCTTTCTTACCTTGGCCATGTCTCTGAGTATTGCACACCTTGTGCTTTTGGGCACTCCAGTGATGTTGCAGCTCTGAAATATGGCGAAACTGCTGGCAAGTGGCATCTTGGCAGCTGCACGCTTGACTTTTCTCAGCTCAGGGGCAGTTATTTTGCGCCTTGGTTTTTCCACGTTTCTTGCGACCCTGTTGACTATTTTGAATGAAACGCTTGATTGTTTGATGATCACGCTTCAGAAGCTTGGACATTTTAAGAGTGCTGCATCCCTCTGCAAGATATCTCACTATTTTTGACTTTTCGGAGCCTGTCAAGTCCCTCTGTGACCCATCTTGCCAAAGGTAAGGAAGTTGCCTAATAATTATGCACAGTAACAGTCACCCTCACACACAGATATCCTCCTAAAATAGCTAAAACTAAAAAAGCCCCACTCCAACTTCCAAAAATATTCAGCTTTGATATTAATGAGTCTTGGGTTCATTAAGAACATGGTTGTTGTTCAATAATAAAATTAATCCTTAATAATACAACTTGCCTAATAATTCTGCGCTCCCGGTATGTCAGTACTAAAAATACACTGACAAACAGCAGCATTGCGTACAATGCGAACATGATAAGAAATGTATTGAAAGGTGTTTGTCAGTGAAAATACAAACAGAGTAACCTATTAATTCATTTTAGTATAGATCTGTTCATACGCTAACTGTGTGAGTATGCAACAAGGGTGCAGTTTATGTCATGCTGCAATATGTATTCTGTATGGTTTTTAGAGAAATGCATGGAGTTTATATGCATAAAATACAGCCATAAATATGCATTTGTGTGATGTTGCACTTCCAGCATGTCTGGAGCCAGTCTATCAGTTTCCGTCGCAGCGCACCATCACCAGGCTCATTAAAACACGAGAAGCGAGAGCAGGAGCTGCTAAACAAGTTAGCCACACCAGCTAGCGTTGCCATAACAACAGACTGTTGGACCGCTCTAACAGGAGAGCTACCTCACCATCACGTACCACCACTACTGACCTGCTCACCGCGAAGATGATGGAGGCTGTAGAGCAGTGGGGGGGGTGAAATAAATACTTATTTGAGAAAAAAGTCTGTCTGTGGTATGTGGAATCATTTTTTAACATGCATTTCTGAATGATTAAATTGATAATTGATCGTTAATTTTCCCGACGATCGATCAAAAAGATGCCCATCCCTAGTTTTCGGTATGAACTGGTGTACCACACAGCCCCAAAAGTTACACGCACAATGGTTTACAACCCGTGTGTTACACGCTTACAGTTAGGGATACACGATGACCTTTTTAAAAAAACGATATCAATAACTTTCATCTCCTAAAGGCCAATACCGATACCTGATAACCGATAACCCACTAAATAAGGTGCGTTACTGATGCAGAAAATACGGCGTCTGGAACTGATGCAGATGCATGCACCAGGATTACAAACTCAGAAGATGCAAGTTAAAACAACATAGAAATGATGCTGACAAGTTAGACTCAAACATTTATTGTTTCACACTAGAGTCCGACCGATATGGGATTTTTCAGGCCGATTCTGATACCGATATTGGGTTTTTTTAAAAAAAAAAAGCTATGTCCGATATATTGGCCGATATCCGATGTCAGCCGATATATATCAGCCAGGATATTAAAAAATGAACATGGTCATACAGGATTGGTGCTGTCCAGCTGTAGTCCAACTTAAATTCTTATAATGACCCAAATATGATTCCAGACTAAGAATTAGATCATCCAGAATCTGTGATGATGTTTAAGGCGCTGACACAGATTTGTTGTTTCTGCCTTACTGGTGCTGCAGCCCAGGTTAACGTTCACACCGCAGATGCTGCATCCAGCACCTGGTAAATCTTTGACGTGGCTCCACACCTTACTCTTCTCCTCTGCCTGGGAATGAATATATATACATTTAGTGTATTTTAGTAATTAGATTTCAATACTATAGATGACCATTTCAAAATGAAAACGAGTGGCTGCAAACAGCTTACAGTGATAACACACAGGCTAAAGGGAGGTGTTTTATAAATGATATATTTTTAAAGACTCATTCACTAAACACCTTAGAAATATAAATTTGTCATCTTTACAAGCTTTAAAAAGTTCCATCTTCCACTTAACACAAGGGACTAAAGTAGATTTAAGCAGCAAAGTTTCAGCTTTTAAAACATCTAAACAGAATTACAAATAAATACATTAGTTGGAGCTTTTTAATTAGTTTAATGAAAACTTAAACTTCTGAATTTATGAGCCCCAGTAAAACCTGCATGGCACCAAGTGTAGAGGGACACTATAATCTTATTTTAGATACACAGGAGGTGGAAGTTACTGTAACAGCTGCGTTTATCTCGTTTGTGTCACAAAGAGGCGACTTACAGCGTTTACTGCTGTATAACAGTCTGACATTAGCTAATAGTAGAGATGGAGTTAGCAGCTGCATCTTTATTTCACCAAGAGGCAACTTGCACAGTTAAAATGCTAATATTGTCGCTAAAACTAGCGCATTTAAAACGCGGCTGCTCTCCTTAATGCGCTCTAACAGCGTTTCCATGGAGCACTGAAGTCTAGTTTTATGTAGTTTTAGACAGTCCCAGCTTACCAGGAGTGAACTAAACGTCTGCGTCGGTCTGCTCTCCTCTGTCAGCGTAGCGAGTGTGTGCTCCAGGGAGGGGGTGCAGAGAAAGCACGAGGGGGGGGGCAAAGAGCAGCTCTCAGGAAGGGAGGGGGGAGAGCAGAAGCGCGCAGCAGAAGTTTCTTTTTGCTGTTTGAAGCAAAACTAGAATTTTCATATCGGCCACATTTTGGCCGATACCGATTCATGAGCCGGACGCCAAAATCGGCCCGATTTATCGGCCCGGTCGGGCTCCATTTCGCACAATCTGAAAAAGTTTATTTGTAAACAATAATAATGACTGACAGGTCAGACTTGTTTATGTAAATAAGCATTTGTAAACAACAATAATTCCGGTCTCATAATGTGAGCAGAGCACTGTTGTGCTGACAAAAAGTCTGTGTTATCGGGACAAGTGGTCATGATATCGGACTTATTGGAATGATGTAATAATGTCCTGTTATCGGTAGATAATGATCGTGACGATAATTTGGGGACGATAATTATCGTGCACTCCTGTTTCAGTAATATCGACTGTTTTCCCTAAAGCGTCATCAGGACATGCTGGACAGTTGTCTGTCCTCCGTGTTTTTGTCCGTGTTCCTGCATTTATGCAGAACTGGTCCATAGTGACATGTCTCCTGATGTCTCCCCGTGTCCAGCTCCAGGTCCCGTTCCCGCTCCCACTCTCCGTCCTACAGAAACTATCCTTCCCGGGACTACCAGAGCAACCGCGGCGGCGGCGGTGGTGGCGGCGGCTTCCGCGGCTACAACCGCGGCTACCGCCGGCCGTACCACTACCGAGGCCGGGGGCGGGGCTACTACCCCCGCGGCCACTACCAGAACAGAGGAGGCGGGGGCGGCTACGGCTACAAGTCCAACTGGCAGGGTGGCGGGGGGGGCTGGCACGACCGCCACCACGACCAGGACCACCACAGTCCCCGGAGGGGGCGCTCGCGCTCCAGAACCCCCAAGAAGCGCTCGGGCAGCCGTAGCCGCTCCCGCTACTCCGACCGCTCGTCTTCGGGTCGGTCCCGGCGCTCCAGGCGCTCCAGCATCTCCTCCCGGTCCCGTTCCCGGTCCTCATCCCCGCGACGTCGCGGCAGCAAGGGCCGGCCCCCCTCCAAGGACGCTAAAGACAAGCCGGCCGAGAGCCAGGCCGAGAAGACGGGCCAGGCTGCGGACGGCAGCGTCATCGAGAAAGCGTCCGGCGGGAAGTGGATCGACTACGACGCCAGTCCCAAACGAAGCCTCCCCGATATCAAGAAAGAAGACCCTCCCTCTTCCGCTGAGAGCAAAGGGCCCGGGAGCGGGGGCACGTTGTGGAAAACCGTCGGCTCCACGACCCCGCCCTCAAAGAGCCCCTCAAAGTCCGGACAGACGGCCTCGTTCGGCGGCTTCGGCTTCTTCTCCAAGGACGATGCCAAGGCTGGAGACAAGACGGTGATCTCTGCCGCCTTCAGGAAGTACGTCCCCCCCCCCATTCCTCAGCCTGTCTCTCTGCTGCTATGGTTACCATGAGGCACATTCGGACAGAGAGGTTCTAGGATCAGTTCCTGGACTCCCCGTCTGGAGTTCAGTGATCAGAACTACCTTCCACATCAGTTCACGTTGGCACATGAGGGAGGACCTTGATCGGGACCATAGCCGTGTCTCAAACCGTGCACGTGCCCGAGTAGTACGCACTGTGTACTTCGTCTGTATCGCACACTATTGTTGCTAAATGCTGACCCGAACAGAGCACTGCACTTACAGGAAGTGATGGACTAGCATTACCCGCTAACGTGAGCTAACTCTACTGAGCCGGTAAATCAAACACATGACCAGATCATAACTGTCATCAGAGAGTGAACAGCATGGTAGCTACATATACGTTAGTAATTATGTCTGAGATGTATGATTTCATAAGCATTCCCATATTTTGTGGACTACAAGTGGTTCTGGAAAAAAACTCGCATCAGTCAAAAGATGCATCATTAGGGAAAAAAAAAAAAAGTCACACTGGACCATAAGTCGAATTTATTTATTTAAAAAGGGGTGATTTGGGGGGGTTTTCGTATCTTGTTCCTGCCAAAACTTCCTCAATCACTCTGATTCCAAAGTTAACACCCGTAAATGATTATAAATATCATAATTAAGAAGAATAAACACGTTTTTGGAGGGTTTGTTCTAGCCTCATGAGACCATCCTGATCATGGAGCTTCAGGTTTCCACTCACAGATCAGTCTGGCTACTTTCCATTGAAGAGAATTTGGAACAGTTCACCAAACGAACGTCCAATTAGCGTTGGATTTGAGGCGGGTTGAAGTGTGATGCAGCAAGAGGCAACAGTTCAGGTTCATGTCAGTCAACATGAATTAACACTTAGAATATGTTAAATTGTTTATATTTTGATATATAAGCCGCATTGGACTATAAGTCTCAGGAGCAGCCAAACTATTAAAAAAAGTGTGACTTATAGTCTGAAAAATATGGTGCTGAAATCAGCACAATGTACCGCCTCCGCTGCAGCACGGGTCACCACCGCTTCGTCACCGCCATTATTCAGCTCTGAAAACAGTTCAGAGTCCCGCCTCCTCCGCTACGTCAGCAAGATGGCGTCCGTTTAGTGCGAGTAGTGTGCTTCGTTCTGCACTGTTTTTGACCGATATTAGGGCATCCGGGTATTTTCAGATTACTGAATTTTAACTTAAATGACAGTATGAATACACTACACACTCAAAAATAGTGTCTGAAGTGCTCAAGTGTGCGGTTTGAGACACGGCTCGTTTGATGCAATCATCTGCAACAGAGACAAATTTATGCCCCAGATCATCTGATACAAAACTAAGGTTTGTCATCTCTTTTATTCAAAGCTCTGAATAAAAGAGATGGAAAACCAAATACAGTTGCGAATTGTGTCAGTAAATCTGCGCCACTTCAGTGGACGAACCCAGATCCATCCACTAAAGTGTCCCGGCGTACTTCAAGGAAAGGTAATGAAGATGTTTGTAGGGCAGCTTTCCAACAGGGGACTGTCCTGTTTTGTGATATAAATGACAGTGATGATGGAAAGCTGGTAAGCAGCTTTATAACAGCTTTGAATAACAGAGATGAGAAACCTCAGTTTTGTATCAGATGATCTGGGGCATAAATTTGTCTGTGTCAGATGATTGTGTCAAACATGGTTCTTATCAAGGTCCTCCCTTATGTGCGAACGCAGACTGATGTGGAAGGTAGTTCTGATGACTAAACTCCAGACGGGGAGTTACAGGAACTGATCTAGAACCTCTCCGTCCGAATGCGCCTGGTTACCCTGTTCTCTGTTTCAGGTTCATGGCTGAGAATAAAAACAAAAAGCAGGCAGGCGAGAAAGAGAACAGCCGTGAGAAGGAGCAGATCTCCGCAGACCTGGAGAAGTCTGAGGACCTCTTCAGCATCTCCCCCCCCTCCTACGACCCCAAGGAGGACAAGGTCCTGCCGTTCTTCGACGACGCTGAGGAGGAGTTCCTTAAGCTGCAGGGGCTGAAGGAGCAGGATGGGGAGGACGCCGCCGACGCCAAACACATGTTCGGGAAGTGGGGCGAGGAGTCGAGCTACTCCACCGCCTACCCGTCCGTCAAGGACAAGGCCCGCCGAGACGCCGAGGAAGACGAGGCCGAAGAGCGCACGCCGGAGGAGCTGTACCGAGGCCGCAAGCACGCCTCAAAGAAGGAGGAGAAGTCGAAGAAGAAGGAGAAGAAGGAGCGGGAGAAGGCCAGGAGGAGCCCGTCCCCTCCCTCCGGGACCAAGGAGAAGGACCGGCCGCTGTTCCCCGGAGCCTTCCCTCCCCAGGAACCCTCACCTGCCCGACACCTGTCCGCCTCCAGGGAGGACTTTGAGCTCAAAGTCAGTTCTTTAGACGACCTGCCCAGGTATGTGCACATACACCTGATCACACCTGGCCACACCTGGGGGTGACACCTGTTTACACCTGGTTGTGACACCTAGTCACACCTGTTTACACCTGGTCACACCTGTTTACACCTGGTTGTGACACCTAGTCACACCTGTTTACACCTGGTTGTGACACCTAGTCACACCTGTTTACACCTGTTCGTGACACCTACTTACACCTGTTTACACCTGGTTGTGACACCTAGTAACACCTGTTTACACCTGGTCACACCTGGTCGTGACACCTATTTACACCTGGCCACACTGATTTACACCTGGTTATGACACCTGACCACACCTGTTTACACCTGTTTGTGACACCTGTTTACACCTGGCCACACTGATCTACACCTGGTTGTGACACCTAGTCACACCTGTTTACACCTGGTCACACCTGGTCGTGACACCTATTTACACCTGGCCACACTGATTTACACCTGGTTATGACACCTGACCACACCTGTTTACACCTGGTCGTGACACCTGTTCACACCTGGTCACACCTGGCCACACCTGGCCACACCTGTTTACACCTGTTTACACCTGTTCACACCTGTTTCCACCTGGTCGTGACACCTGTTCACACCTGTTTCCACCTGGTCGTGACACCTGTTCACACCTGGTCGTGACACCTGTTCACACCTGTTTCCACCTGGTCGTGACACCTGTTCACACCTGTTTCCACCTGGTCGTGACACCTGTTTCCACCTGGCCACGCCTGTTTCGATGCCTGGTTTCATCTCGGCTCTCCGCTCTGCCCTCTCAGCTCCTCTCTGTCCAAAGATCGCCTGTCGCATCGCGATCTGCTGAACTCCTCCAAGAAAGATCCGGAGTTCCGCTCCATTTTCCAGCACATTCAGTCGGCGCAGCTTCGCCGCAGCCCGTCGGAGCTGTTCGCCCAGCACATCGTGTCCATCGTGCATTACATCAAAGGTAGACCCGAGCCGCGGAGGACGGGGGGCGGCGGCGCTTCATTACGCCGGCACCTGTCGGTGTGTGTGTGTGTGTGTGTGTGTGTGTGTTAACGCCTGTTGTGTGTCTGCAGCGCATCACTTCCACTCCTCAGACATGACTTTAAGTGAGCGGTTTGCCATGTACCAAAGAAAAGCTGCCGAGGCAGAAATGATGAAGCCAAGGAAGAGCCCAGAAATCCACAGGTAAGCTGGCCACGGCAGCACATCCAGCCCCCCCCACTGCTCTCCATCACTCACAGATCTCCCCCTCCCTGCAGGAGAATCGATGTTTCCCCCAGTGCCTTTAAGAGGCACTCTCACCTGTTTGAGGATGTGGAGGAGACGAGCTACAAGGTGACGAGCACTTTTGAAATCTGCCGTATTTGGAGTCTGAGCCAATCCGAGCAGCAGTGTTCAGCTTTGTGCTTTTCTTTCAAAGGATGCATATTTCTAAATCAAAAGAGCCCAAATGTGTTTTGTAAGTGCCAAGCAAGCCCCAGCCTATGAGATATGGTTATTGATTGGGTATGTACGAACCCAAGCAAAGGCTTAAAGGATGTGAATTAAGATCCAGAGTCCAGCCTGTCACGGGACGCTTATCAGTGACTTTACCTTGTAAGTATGTTTCCTGACCAGAAAACCATCAAGCCACAAAACTGTCAACGTCAGTTATGTTAATGAGCTACATGCATGTTTCCACCAACACTGATGTTCTCTAGTTGTTCTGCTGTCCTTTAACCCTTAAAACTCCTCCAGAGGTCTTCCTCCTCCATCATCATCATCGCTGTGTAACTCTGTGATGGATAGTTTCTCCTTCAGCTGGTCTGCGGAGGTTTTTCAACATCTCTATCCCGTCCAGCAGGTTTATAATCCAGCCACTAAATGTTTATCCAGAGACTCTACCTGGTAAACCCACAATGATCCATGATAACACCACTATTTATCCCATCTTCATCATAACATCACCATCACTTCTATGTTGCTAAGAGACCTCTATTTAGAGCTGGACGTGATGATGAAAACACTTCCCAACTTTCCACCAATCAGAGAGCTTAAATTGATGGTAACGTCCAATCAGGAGCAGCCAAAGATCAACAAGTGAGCAGAAAGTTCTGTGTCTGAAAAGAAGAAAATCATGATCCTCTATGCTGGAATAGAGAGAGAAGAGCTTCCTGCTGCAGCTGAGCTCACGGCAAAAACACATCTTACCTAGTATATTTTTCTAGTCACAATAGCTCATCACACTCAGAATAAGACAAAATTACCTAAAGAGAAACATTTTAGTGAGATATAGGATCTTGTTTTAAGACAATGCATCTTATTTCAAGAAATTTTAACAAGAAAATTTCACTTGTTCTATTGACAGAATTTTTTTCTTGTCAAATAATGATATAAATGTTATCTTGATATAAATGTACTCCGTACTTTATATTGCTCTTTAGTACTTCCATACTTCACATATTGTGCTGAAGTGTGGGGAAACGGCTATCAATGTACAATTAATCCATTAATTATACTACAGAAACGAGCAATCTGAATTATTCATGAAGTAGGCTTTTTAGAACACACTCGGTCTATTTATTCAATCAAAACTATTAGAAATGAATGATATTGCAAATATTTTACTTCAGTAATACTATTCAAAGCATTCAGCAAGTTACTGCCTGGTAACATACAAAGGTTTTTCTCAGTTTGGGAGAATTCTCATAATTTGAGAGGATATGGAGATTTTGCAGTTCCCACATTTTGCACCACTAGTGAATGTTTTTGTGTGTCTGGATGTGGGGGGAAACTTTGCAAGTGTTTGGATAATCAGTACTAGTGATGCCCAAACATTCATGCATTTAAACCGATATACAAGCAGATTATCTGGTTGTTGATCCTGCGCAATGTTGCTATAGTTAACTAAGACTGCCAAAAAAATGAAAACTAAAATGAAAAAAACATTTTTGTTAGCTGAAATTAAGACAAAAACGATAACTGAAACTGTACTGTCTTTACAAAACTAAAATTATTGCAAAAACCTCCTTAGTTTTAGTCTTTTTAAATTTATTTAACACGTAAGCCTTTTGGGTTGTACGGAAGAGGATCAAGGCCACTGTAGAGAAAATAAAATTATAAAATTCAGAGAAAAAAGTAGACATTCTGACTTCTGAAAAAAAAAATCTTCTGAATTTTTTTTTTTTTTTTTTAAATGTTCATTCTGACTTTTTCAGAAATTAAAAAAAAAAATCTGGATTTTTTTTTTCTTCAAATGTGGAAAAAAAGTCTGAATGACGACTTTTTTCTTAATTTTTCTTTTTCTTCAGTGACCCCAATCCTCTTCCGCAGCATTGTTAGACATTTCTATTTAATCTGTTTACACTGCTCTTCCAGCTTTACTCCGAGTGGCTTTCTGATGATTTTGAATGTCACATCACACAATTTACAGAAAAAAAATCACCCAAAAACAAACACTAACACTGAAACTAATAAAAAATTAAACTAAAACTAAGCATCCCCCCCCCCCCACACACACAAAAAAAAAAAACTAGCTAACCTGCTCAAAAGCGAACTAAGACTAACTGAATTGAAAAAACATCCAAACCAAATGAAAACTAAAACTAATTAAAATCCAAAACTAGTATAACCTTGGTCCTGCGACACACTGGAGACCTGTCCAGGTGTACCTGTCCAGGTGTACCTGTCCAGGTGTACTTGTCCAGGTGTACTTGTCCAGGTGTACCTGTCCAGGTGTACCTGTCCAGGTGTACTTGTCCAGGTGTACTTGTCCAGGTGTACCTGTCCAGGTGTACCTGTCCAGGTGTACCTGTCCAGGTGTACTTGTCCAGGTGTACTTGTCCAGGTGTACCTGTCCAGGTGTACCTGTCCAGGTGTACCTGTCCAGACTCCAGCAACCCTGAACTGGATAAGCGGGACAGAGAATGAATGAATAAATAACAAGATTGACCAAAGTTGGAGTTTTAAGGGTTAAACGGCTCCTCTCCTGTGATCAGTGACAGAATCAGAGATTATTGATCATCAGGAAGAAGTCAGTGCTGAACGTTGTTCACCTTCATCTCTTCTGCTCCGTGCGCGGCTTCCTGCTTCTAACTAAAACCGTCTCTGCAGGATCCCAGTAAAAAGTTCAAAGGCGACGTGATGGACCTTCGCCTGGATATTGAAAGACGTAAGAGGTTTGCTGGGAGGGAGCGCGACTACAAACGGGACGGAGGCAGGAGCCCGGGGGGCTCCCGAGGACCCAGCATGGAGAGGTCCTCAGAGAAATCTGGGAAACACCACAAAAAGTCAAAGTAGGTCACCTTCCCGCTACAGGAGGCTGCTCTTCCTCAGGTGTGTCTGAGGAAGATGATGCTGGTGAGGAGGAGGCAGGTGTGAGTCATCATCTCTGAGTCGTGATTGGCCGGCATGTCCACCATGGGGGAGAAGCTGCTCCAGTTCCCTCCTGTGGATGTCCACCACAGTTGTTTCCCTGGAACCCTGTTCACACCGGACGCCAATGAAATTATTTACTCGAATGAATCACATGTTGGGTCCCTGTACATTAGAGCTGGAAAAAAAATATCGATACACTGAAATTTTGCGATACTTTTTGTATGCTGATATCATATCAATATTTAAAAACGCAGTATCAATCTATTTTACTAACGAAATCCCGCGAGATTTTGTCGCTCTACGAAATCTCACGGGTTTAGGTGAAATCTCGCAATATTTCGTCTGTAAAATATATATGTGCTGCGTTTTTAAATATCAATATAAAATCTGTATATGAAAATACAGACGCAAATAGACTCGCGTTTGCTTGGGGTGGCGCGACTATCTGAATCGGCCCATATCGGCCTGAAAGGATAAGTTTCTTTTTCTTTCTTTCTTTTCAACCCTAAGAGTTTATACTTGCATTTACTCGCCGGTAAAGTTTCTGCATCACTTTGAGTCCTTCGGAAGATATTACGTTAAGTTGCTCTTCGGTGAATGTCCAGTATCATGGCGGAGACGGGGCAGCCTCTATATAACAAATTATCTGCAGTAAAACTCCTTGTTTTCATCAATACTTTTAGTAGAATGAACAAACGAACGAGTACTATTGTCCTGTGAGTCCAGATTTAGCTTTCCGTTAGTTATCAGGGTGTTCTACTAGGGTGGAAATATAGAAAAGTTTGATAGAAAAAAATGTGTGATATTTTTTTGATATATATATAAAATGCATGTGGTATATATATATATATATATATATATATATATATATATATATATATATATATATATATATATAAATAAATAAAGCAAAAAAAAGCTTTTAGGTGAGTTGGATTGAAAGGGAGGTCGGTTCTTTCAACCTGGACCTTTTTTAGATGAATCGTATCAGGAGATATTTAGTCACTAGATAGCGTATGTCAATAAATGGAGTGATGGTGCAACCTGGTGCAGCTTAAATAAGAATTTCTGCCACAAACTCCTCTACAATGTTTTGTTACAAACATTAGTCAGACCCCCTGTAAGCTCAAGAGTTGCTGTGGTGACTTGTCCTTATATAGGACATACTTGATCTGAAGTGGATTAAATTCCGAAGGAATTAAGTTGCACAAAACTGTGGGGAAGGAAATGAACGAAGCTAGAAAATAAGTAGATTGAAAAAAACAAACCTCCCCTTTAGGCTTTTGCTGAATGACCTACTTATGATAAAGATCCACGAACAGAATTCCAGTTCAGCCTTTGCCTGGTCTGCATTTGTGATTGGTTTGGTGGAAGGAGTGACTGTAGTATCATGCTACCTGATAGGGTAGAGAAAACTGTTTCCATATTGAACTTTTCGACCCTTCTTTTTCTATTGAAAAACCCTTTGATCGATATATATCAATATTGAATTATCGTCTAGCCCTATGTGGTTCTACCCACTTTCAGGGCCGTGCGTTCACGATGCACGCTTCCATAGTACAGCTGAGAGCAGCTGCTACCCAGACAACAGCCAACACACAATTAAGAGTGTAGTGTTCAGTTTGGTCTCAGACTGGTGTAGTGTTCAGTTTGGTCTCAGACTGGTGTAGTGTTCAGTTTGGTCTCAGACTGGTGTAGTGTTCAGTTTGGTCTCAGACTGGTGTAGCGTTCAGTTTGGTCTCAGACTGGTGTAGCGTTCAGTTTGGTCTCAGACTGGTGTAGCGTTCAGTTTGGTCTCAGACTGGTGTAGCGTTCAGTTTGGTCTCAGACTGGTGTAGCGTTCAGTTTGGTCTCAGACTGGTGTAGCGTTCAGTTTGGTCTCAGACTGGTGTAGCGTTCAGTTTGGTCTCAGACTGGCGTAGCGTTCAGTTTGGTCTCAGACTGGTGTAGCGTTCAGTTTGGTCTCAGACTGGTGTAGCGTTCAGTTTGGTCTCAGACTGGTGTAGCGTTCAGTTTGGTCTCAGACTGGTGTAGCGTTCAGTTTGGTCTCAGACTGGTGTAGCGTTCAGTTTGGTCTCAGACTGGTGTAGCGTTCAGTTTGGTCTCAGACTGGTGTAGCGTTCAGTTTGGTCTCAGACTGGTGTAGCGTTCAGTTTGGTCTCAGACTGGTGTAGCATTCAGTTTGGTCTCAGACTGGTGTAGCATTCAGTTTGGTCTCAGACTGGTGTAGCGTTCAGTTTGGTCTCAGACTGGTGTGGCGTTCAGTTTGGTCTCAGACTGGTGTAGCGTTCAGTTTGGTCTCAGACTGGTGTAGTGTTCAGTTTGGTCAGTAGATGACGCTCCAGTAGGTGTCATGATATCGGAATTTTGGCCGATATCTGATATGCCGATATTTTAAAACTCATGTTGCTGATATCAATACCGATATTGAAGCTGAAAAAAAAACAGTCATTGCAAATAACAGTTTTGTTATCCATTTCCGACACTTTGAAAAATAGGGGTGTGAAAAAATATTGATACACTGAAATATTGCAATATTTTCATATGCCAATATCATATTGATATTTAAAATGGTATCAATCTATTTTACTTACAAAATCTGATGAAGGTCTAGCACCGAAACGTTGCAAATAAATATATGCAAGTTAGACAGTGTGGGGGAGTTTTTTCTTGTATACTTTGGTCTTTTTCTCCTACGCACCTGTCACGCTATATAGAGTTGTTTTCACTTCACACTTACAAAATCTTGCAATATTTCATTGTTTTGTTACAAAATCTCATGTTATTTTGCAAATTCTCGCAAGATTTCTTAACAGAACAATAAAATATCACGAGATTTTGTTAGTAGAATATATCAATACCATGTTTTTAAATATCATTATATCAGCATATGAAAATATTGCGATATTTGGGTGTATCGATATGTTTTCCAACCCCTATAGAGGTTTTAAAGAAGAAGAAGAAACAGCGGGCTGATCAGTTAAATATCGGTGTGGTGGCCGATGTCCGATACTCAGTTTTAAGGCCGATACCAATAAGGGGCCCATTATATCGTGCATGGTATATACACATTGGGGGAGTGGATAGCCCAGTGGTAGCGTCGTGGGCTTGGGCGCGGAGGACCCGGGTTTGATTCCCCGACACGACTCCTGGGTGAACCACTGTGGACCCCTGAGCAAGGTCCTTAAAGGGGAGATTTTGCATGGGCTATTTACAAGTGAGCAGAATCTACTGACGGTTAACATATTTCACCGTTTGCTAGTTCTAGTGGGTGCAATGCTAATGCTAGTGCAAGTCAATAGGAATCTGCTAGCCTGGCATTAATAACAATCTTATCAACTCCACAGAACATCCAGGCAAAATTTATAAATTAGACTATCTGTGAAATGCGTGTTACCGGAATAGGTTACAAACAAAACTACCTGCATTTTGTTGCATTTTGATTGTTGCTGCTGGAAACTTAACAAAGTTTTACTTCCTGTATTTGGAGCAGAGTGATGTCATCTGCTGCTACATGCATGAAGGAATCTGATTACACAAAAATAAAGCTAAAATACAGCCACGCTGACAGGCACGAGAGTATGAGATTTTGAAGATGATTTGAACTTTCCATCAAACTAACTGTCACCATGTCTCTTTGAACAGGAATACACTGGCAAAGGTAGAAAGCTGGTAAGAAACTAGTTCCTTAATAGTAATGCAAAATTGCCATACAAGGCTAGTTCTTTCATAGCTAGTACACAGGTTACACAGATAGGCTTGCTGATTGCCGGGGGGGGGAGGGGGGGAGCGCCCGAGAAGACGGCAGATGGGGAAGGCGAGGGGCTCACGGCCCGAAAAGACCCCTTTAACCCCCCACCAACTGCTCCCCGGGCGTTTAAGTAGCAGCCCCCTGCTCTCTGATACTCACAGTACAGAGATGGTGACATGCAGAGCCCTAATTTCCCCTCAGGGATCATACAAGTAGAACAAAAAAAAAAAAAAAATCCTTAGTCCGGTGTGAGCACGGGGTTAGAGGCCATGATGTCATGATTCTGGATCAGGGCTGCCCAGGCTGGTCCAGCCAGGCGTGCTGGGTCAGGTCTGGGTCCTGATCTGGGTCTGGTCTGGGTCCTGATCTGGGTCTGGTCTGGGTCTGGTCTGGGTCGTCCCGGTGCAGGAGTGATCCTGTCGTTCTGGACCAGCTGGAGGTTTATTTCTGTCTCTGTTCATACAAACGTGTCCCTCCGTTCTCCTCACGCCTCCTTTACTCCTCACAGGAAAGGGAAGAAGAAGAGGGACCGCTCTCCCTCCTCCTCCTCCTCCTCCTCCTCTCCATCCCCGTATCCTCCGTCGTTCAGGGGGAAGGAGTACATGGGGGAGGGGATGGAGCACACGGATGAAGGCTACAGCCACCCCCGGTACCCTCCCCGGGAGTACGGGGGGCCCCGGGGACCCGGGGTCCTCGTGATTATGAGGGCCACGGTGCAGAGCGAGGACGAGGACGAGGATTCGTAAGTTCCTGTGTTTGTTCTGCTGATGTTCTGCTGCGGTTCTCTGTCTCTGTTCTGAGACGGGAAACATGTCAGCGATGATGATGATGATGCTGCCTGGCTTAGACGAAGGTAACATGGAGCCAGTCAGCGGGGGCTTTTTCTCTCCCTGTGGTTCTTCACCGTGTTGATGAAGATGATGTCTGAGCAGAAGTTTGTCCTCCAACCGCCTGAGTCCGGTTTCCGTCTCAGTTCCCCAGAGTCAGAGGACGAGGCTGGAACCGAGGAAATTACCCCGGCAACAGCAACGGCAACCCCGCCAACATCAACCCTGCAGCGCGCCCCCCCGAAGAGGAGTGGGACCCCGAATACACCCCCAAGAGCAGGAAGTACTACCTGGTGAGTCCAGGTTCAGACCAGCAGGGGGCAGCAGAGACCGGTCTCAGCCCGGTGCAGCGTCACCGCTTTATTCTGACGGGTCTGAGCCCACACCTGAACCTCTAAACCTGTTCTCCATGCTGGCTCCCTTTCTTTATTAATCACCTCCTCATGATCTGATCCTTGTTTCTCACTTTGAACAACTTTATTAATGCACTCGACCAACAAATACAGAAATCATCAAACCTGGAAGAAGAGTGTAATTATGATGAAATACACCGTAATCCTGCTGGAGGAAATGTGTTATTCACTTCATTTCTACAGGCTGAGATCCAGATCGCATTTACAGCACAGACCTGGTGTCATAAAAACAAAGTTACAAACGCGGCGCAGTTATCAGCGTATAAAGATAAAGTAAATTTATACAAATATTTACTCTGAAACTGATCTACAGCTGTGTAAAAGTGTTCGCCTCCTTCCTGATTTCTGATTTTTGCATGTTTGTCACTCTCATATGTTTCAGATCAAAAACAAATTTAAATATTAGACAAAAATAACACAAGTATACAAATGCAGTTTTTAAATGAAGATTTTTATTAGTGTTGCACAGTTATGTCTGAATGAGCAAACCCAATCTGTAGGCTTAGACAAGTTTATTTATGCAGACAAAGCTCCTCATCAGCTTAACCAAGGCCCATCATACACCCCCAGTAGCCCAGGCATAGTAAGGATACCCAAAACCCAAGAGTGGCACGTCACAGCACACGGTAAATTAACACCACGATTCTCACTCGTGAAGGCACAAGTCAGGTATCGCTTATTCCAGGAATTGAAGGCTATATAACGACCCAGTAAATTTTGATGGGGGAGTTACCCAAAACAACAAACAAATAAACAAAAAGGATAAGAATCGTTAGTCCGCCTCACAAATGTGCTCCCAGATCTTTTCCACAAGCCGTACAAGGCTGGGCGAACTAAAAAAATCCAAATTAAATCCAAAATAAGGACAGCAGGAGACAGTGGCAATGACTGTCCAGCAACTGTAAAATAAAAAACACAATTTACTACATAATTCCAAAATACTTTAATGAATCACAATTAAAAACTAATCTAAAATTAATAGGTTTTATGCACATCTCCAGTACTTCCTGAACTTAGTACTGCACCTTTGTTTTTCATTTTTTAATAATTGGGTGAGCGGATTAATCCAGGTGTGTGGAATCAGAGAAAATGATCAGACACACCTATATATAACAGTACAAAAAAGAGAAAGAGGGAGAAGAACGGGGAGGAGTGAGAGGGGGAAGTGGATTGTGCGAGTCAGCTGCTACGCCAGTATCCCCCACCTACAGAAGCTGTTAAATTAATCAGTGCACTGCTCTTAAACTCTTGTGTGGCCACACTGCAATATCATAAGAAGAATCAATTTTAAAAGAAACATACACTGTTGCTAAATGAAAAAACTACTTACATTTTAAAAACAATTTGCTCGCCAAGCTCACTCAACATGAGGCTCTCCTCATCACCAGCTTCAAGAAAACACCTGGCTCCTCCCCACACTTCCTGCCTTTCTTATACACTCCTCCCAATCAGAGAGGCAGATACAAGCCAGCAGATGACACTGGTTTCATTAGTAAGGGAGGGAAAAATCCAAACCTCCATGGCCCTGTGTGAAAAAGTGATTCCCCCTTTTTAAAAAATAAATTAATTTGGTTTTATCTTTTTTGGAAAGTTAGTTTCAATTTTTTTATCCCAACCTGACCCTTAATACTGCCGCCACTTATCATCAATAGAAAAAATATAAAGAAGTGGACCTAGAGAAAGAAAGAAAAAGAAAATGAAAAAATATACAAAAATATGATACATTAAGAAAAAAAAAAAAAATAAAAAAAAAAAGAGGAAGTAAATTAATAGGTATGAATAGGGTTGAAAAGGTTTTGAAAAGCTTTGGATAGATTATTTGATACATTTAAGAAAAAAATAAAAAAAAAAAAAAAAAAAAAAAGAGGAAGCAAGAATATTTCAACATATACAGAGAGAAACGGGGTCTGCATTTGCCCTGTTGGTCAGTATTATAACCCGGCTCTGCCGCGCCAAAGCCTACAACATTACCACTACGCTACCCTTTCCCCAATTGATCTGTTATTGATTAGTTTCATCCTGATGCTGATCAGCACTTTGATTCTTGTTAGTTGAGGAGTTCCCGGTTTTCCTCCAGCTTCCTCCTCCTCACCTGGAATCACTCTGTATCTCGTTTCAGCATGACGACCGTGACGGGGAGAAAACCTGGATGGACAACCGGGGCCGGGGGCGGGGCTCGTTCCCAGCTCGCCGCGGGCGCTACCTGTTCCGGAGGGGGGGCAGCAGCCCGAAGTGGACCCACGACATGTACCAGGGAGGGGAGGAGAGCGAGCTGGGTGACGACGGCATGGAGGTGGAGCACAAAGACGGCAAGAATGCTGGCGACGCCTCCACCTCCAAGCAGTGAGCTCCGCCACGCAGACGTCTGGTCGCCATGGCGATGAAGGGTTCCCGTCTCCGCATCATCTCCTGATTTAACGGTTAAATGTTGAGCGGCTGTTACTGCGTTTTTATGTTTTATGTCTTTTTAAGGGAGAAACGATTCAAATGTCCAACTTCTGCAAAATCTAAAATAAAAGCATCTGTGCCTTAGAAACGAAGGAACGTCACACGGAAGCGTCTGGTCCTGCTTCTTTTTCTTCTGTTAAATCTGCGTGTTAGCGTCTGATCACACTCCTCGCTCCACGGGACCAATCACCAGCCACGATCCAACACACACGTCAGCTCTGGGCGTGCGTGCGCGTCAATTCTGGGCGTGCACATCAGTTTTGGGCCTGCGCGTCAGTTCTGGGGATGCGTGTCAATTATGAGCGGGCGTGTGCGTCAATCATGAGCGGGCATGCACGTCAATTCTGGTTGTTCGCATCAGTTCTGGGTGGGTGTGCGTATCAGTTCTGGGCGTGCGCGTCAATGCTGGGTGCGTGCATCAGTTTTGGGCTTGCATGTCAGTTCTGGGCTTGTGCATCAATTCTGGGCTTTCACAGTGCTGGGCGTGCGTGTGCGTCAGTTCTGGGCGTGGGCGTCAGATATAGGCCTGCACATCAGTTTTGGGCATGCATGTCAGTTCTGGGCGTACGGATCAATTCTGGGCGTGTGCATCAGTTTTGGGCATGCATGTCAGTTCTGGGCATACGCGTAAATTCTGGGCGTACACATCAATTCTGGGCATGTGCATCAGTTTTGGGCATGCATGTCAGTTCTGGGCATACGGGTCAATTCTGGGCGTGTGCATCAGTTTTGGGCATGTGCATCAGTTTTGGGCATGCATGTCAGTTCTGGGCATACGCGTAAATTCTGGGCGTGTGCATCAGTTTTGGACATGCACTTCAGTTCTGGGCACATGCGTCAATTCTGGGCGTGTGCATCAGTTTTGGGCATGCATGTCAGTTCTGGGCATACGCGTAAATTCTGGGCGTGTGCATCAGTTTTGGACATGCACTTCAGTTCTGGGCACGTGCGTCAATTCTGGGCGTGTGCATCAGTTTTGGGCATGCACTTCAGTTCTGGGCGGCCGCGTCAGTTCTGTGCGTGTGCGTCAATTCTGGGTTTGCATCAGTTCTGGGCATGCGTTCTTCAATTCTGGGCGTGAGCATCGGTTTTGGGCGTACGTCAGTTTTTGGGCTTGTGCGTCAATCATGAGCGGGAGTGTGCGTTAATTCTGGTTGTTTGCGCCAGTTCTAGGTGGGCGTGTGCGTCAGTTTTGGGCGTGCAAATCAGTCCTGGGTGTGTGCCACCAGTAGAGCTGTGCATACAACGCCGCCTCGCCTGTGTGTCGTGTGTGTGTGTATTAGTGTGTGTATCGTGTGTGTGCCGTCGCCGTCGTTTCTCAGATTCAGTTTAAAACCTTCAGCAGCAGATTTCAGAAAATAAAAGATTTCAAATGTAAAGAAGAAAAAGTGTCGACTCAGTTTAACCTGGTCAGAAGTCAGGATGGACGTGGGGACGAGGAGTTGACGGTTTGAATCTGCTCGGTCGCTGCATGTCCTGAACACTGTCAGAAGTTTTTCTGTTTGAAGCTGAAACTTTTTTACTGTTTTCAACTTCCTGTCTTTTAATTTTCAATAAATTTTCTTTGATTCAGGAATTTTCTGGTCGTTCATCACTGATTTCTTCAGACTGCTCTGCTTAGTTTCAGTTCACAACTCTGCTCATGTTCACAGTTCTGATGTTTTTTTCTCTACTTGTCCTGTCCAGCATCATAGCAGCAGAATGGAAATCTGATTGCTTTATTTTGTTGAACAGTTTTGCTTTACCAAGCGGAGCTTTATGAACATAAGGCTCCGCTTGATATCCTGTTTATTCATTTTATTTCTTTAATTAAACATTTGTCTATTACACCATTCCATATCATACTGCTGGGCCTGACAAGGAGAAATGAAAGTTAACAGAGGTAATGATAGAAAGTGGAACAGAGAGTAAGGAGTGAGGAAGAGGAAGAGAGAGAGGAGAGAAAACATGAATCCACTTACACAGTTCACTGGTGCATCTGTACAGGGCTGTGCGGGCTTCCTCCTTGCAGAGACGAGGCTGCATCTGCATGACTGTATCAGCCTGACAGCCTCAGTAGACCAGGTTTTAATCGTCCTCCTAATGACTGGTTGCTGCTGAACGATGGGCTTGTAGGTGGAGGTGAGAAGAACCAGATTATGATCTGATCTTCCTGAAGGAGGCAGGGCAGAGGAGCTGTATGCATTCATAGTGTTTGCATAAAATAAGTCCAACATCTTATTTTCTCTGGTGGAGCAGCTGACAAACTGCTGGAAAGTTGGTAACGTAGCAGAGAGGGAGACGTTGAAGTCTCCAGAGATCGCCATGAATGAGTTTGGATGCTGTGTTTGTAGTTTAGCCACGACGGAGCTGATGACATCACAGGCTGTCTCTGGTGCGGTACCTGGTATCATATAAACCGCTACCAGAATTACACAGGCAAACTCTCTGGGTAAATAATATGGACGGAAACTCACAGCTAACAGTTCAATGTCTCTTGTGCAGATCTTCTCCTTGACAGTGATGTGTCCTGGATGGCACCAACGCTGATTGACCAGCACTGCAATTCCGCCTCCCTTCCGCTTCCCGCTGAGCTGTTTATTTCGGTCTGCACGGACCGTCTTGAAGCCGTGTACAGACTCATTACAGTCCGGGATGTGTTCATGCAGCCATGTCCCGGTGAAGCACATAATACTACATTCTCTGTACTCTTTCTGAGACCTTGTTAGCACTTCAAGCTCGTCCATCTTGTTAGCTAGCGATCTCACGTTACCCATCACAACAGTTGGAAGAAACGGTTTAAATCCCCACCGTTTTTCTCTCTGCCTTACCCCTGCCCTGCATCCTCTTCTCTTTCTCCTTAACTCCACTGGGATTTGACGTGTTATTTCGCTGAAAATCTTGATTTGGGAGAGTTTTAACAGTTGATCCCTGTGGTAAACAATTTTTCCGTTGCTATGGATACACATCATAACAGTAGTTAAAAAAGCCAAATATATGAGGAAAAATCTCCTGAATTGCACACCCTTCAAACCAGCATAAAAAATCCTCCAAGAAAAACTTAATCTGACAATAGGGGATTATCACGCTTACCGGAAGTTCCCGGATTTTGGGCACTTCCTCTTCCGGGCCATGTTAACGACAGCCGTTCCTGCTCTGTTATACTGTTTAAATCGTATAAACTCCAAACATACTCAAGTTTTCATTCTAGACTGAAGTGATACTAAGGATAGAAGCTGGATCAAAGCGATCGATTTGCCGCGGTGAAGGGCCGAACTTTATATAAAACACACGTTTGTTTGTCGCCGGTGGGGCACAACACCTGCACTTCACAGCATGCTAGCATTAGCCAGCTAGCGTTTACTGACGTGCTTAACATTGTGCGTCTTAAAGCAGAACTCAGTAACTTCAGCTCGGGGCTCCCCCTAGTGGCGTCCTTTCACTGTCGTGTTCAACCCCCCCTTACACCCCCACAGCACACAGACGGCTTCTCTACCTGTCTTTCTTCTATTTTGATCCCTGGATATATTTCTAAGCTTTTTCTAGCTTGTTGATGCTATTTTGCTGTGTTGGTAGCAGCACAGCATCTCCCTCTGCTCAAAGCAAAGACCTGTCTCTTCTGAAACGGGACGTTTTACCCGCGATTTGCGGGTAAATATGCCGTGGATTATATTTTTCACTGGTGTTGGCGAGTAGCAGGTAAGAATACGAACTTTTATTTACTTTTTGCGGACGTGACAAGTGATTATTGAGCCTGAAGCAGTGATGCTTCACCCGGCGCCCAGGCAGCGCAGCTACGTGAATCACTCTGGTCCAGCAAAGAGTTGGTTATGAGAGCCAGGAGCCGTGTTTAGGTGGTGTGAAGCTAAAGAAATGTTTTCTTCGAATTAGCGCTGGTTGTCTGGTTAAAATCAGCGCTGGAAGCAGCTTGGTAGATAGGGGACCTGAGTACCGTGCAGCGGTTTCTGTTGTCGCAAGTTCTGCTCGGGTCGGCGCAGGCAAAGTTGTTTTTAGCTGCTCGCAGGCCAGAAGCCCCGGCGGGAGGGGGGGAAACATTGAATCGCTCCGTAAACACTTTGTTTAGCCCCACGGGGATTCCGAAAAGCATTTATTGAGGTAAAAAAGTTACTGAGTTCTCCTTTAAAACACACAAACATCTGAAAATCGGGTCTGTACCCCCCCCCCCGGTTTCCAGTGGAACAACTGGGGACTGCCAAGAAAGGAGACGCTTTCAGATGCTTGTGTGTTTTCAGCCGCACAAAGTTAGGCACGTTATCGAGCTGGCTAATGCTAACATGCTAACACGACTGCGCAGTCTGCCGGCCACAAACAAACGTGTGTCATTTTATTATAAAGTTCGGTCCTTCACCGCGGCAAATCGGTCGTTTTAATCCACTTCTTCCTTAGCATCACTTCAGTCTGGAATGAAAACTTGGCATTGGCGTTTATCCGATTTACAAAGTTTAACAGAGAAGAAGCTGGCGGACTACTGTTAGCAGGTTAGCAATAGCCAGCTTGATGACGTGCCTAACTTTGTGCGGCTGAAAACACACAAGCATCTGAAAACGTCTCCTTTCTTGGCAGTCCCCAGTTGTTCCACTGGAAACGGGGGGGTACAGACCCGATTTTCAGATGTTTGTGTGTTTTAAGACGCACAATGTTAAGCACGTCAGTAAACGCTAGCTGGCTAATGCTAGCATGCTGTGAAGTGCCGGTGTTGTGCCCCACCGGCGACAAACAAACGTGTGTTTTATTATAAAGTTCGGCCCTTCACCGCGGCAAATCGATCGCTTTGATCCAGCTTTTGATCCAGTATCACTTCAGTCTAGAATGAAAACTTAAGTATGTTTGGAGTTTATACGATTTAAACAGTATAACAGAGCAGGAACGGCTGTTGTTAACATGGCCCGGAAGAGGAAGTGTCCAAAATCCGGGAACTTCGGTAAGCGTGATAATCCCCTATAATGTCAATAAAAAAGACATCTATATTTGAAAGAAACACAAAAGTTTAGGGAGAGCTATTACAAACTGCAGCTACCTAGCAGCGCATTCCAGATTTTTTGAACAGCAGAGGACCCTGATTTCACAGAGTGGTGGTGCTGAAACTCGCGTTTCTTTTCTTTATCCTACATCTCAGAGGCCAAAGCCAGTCAGTGTCACACCAACCAATAGAAACGCGTCTCTCATCCACAGCGTAGGCCCCGCCCATCAAGGTTTTTAACTTAAAATCAAAGAGGACTGATTTATAAGCAGAATATTTGTACGTTTTTGCTCTTATTTTTGAATAAAGCTGAAGCAATATGCTCTTTTATTTTCTTTTTTTTAAATTATAACCTGTTCTGTTTTGATCTCAAAATTTTCTTTTTTGATTTCCACTTACTTTCTCTTTCTCTCAAGACTCTTTTTTGGTTTCAAATCTATTCTACTTGATTATATGATAAAGAAACAAAGTTCTCTCTGTAATCTGGGTTTAATTTATATTGATTATCCTTAATAAACGTGTGAATAAATGAAACTGGATTGAGACCAGATCAGTTTCAGCTTCCTACGTCTTCGTTTTTTATAAAAAAAAATGGCCAAATTCCAGTTGTTAGATGTTGGTTGAGTTTTACAGACATGATTTATCGTCTTAATGTGACAGCATTTCTTTCATTTCACGTTTTTATTCATCTTAGATAAGTGCTGGACCTGCAGCGACCGTCTTCGGTCTTTGTTCCTCACAGAAATAATGACAAGTGATGATGTAAAAAGTGGTTTTATTATACAAACGTCGCATTAACGCAGATCAATCTGAAAATTCTGGGGATCAAATCTGTCAGACACATTCATTCAAGTGTCACATACAAACGTCCAAAATGAAATAAATTACAGATCATATAAAAAGAAAATATAAAGTTTATAAAAGTGAAATCCTGTAAAATAATTCAGGTTTTTACGTTTCTGTATTTCTATCATGACTTATGTGCGTTTCTTTCCATGTTCACTGTTTCCAGGTCTTGTTATTTACACCCCAGATGTCCGTTCGCTTTGTTTCGTCGTCATCTTTAACAACTGTTTCATAACTGGACCGATGTGATGTATGCGCATAAATCAGCCACATTTAAAGCAGCTGCTGATGGTGGCGGTCTCCCCCCGCGGGGTCATGATGGGTTCCGGACCTCTGAAGACGGAACCGGTGGTTTCAGATGCAGTTTGGGGGAACATAGACGGAGGATCGGACTCATGACAGAAGGAACAACGGTGTGCGTAAGGAAGGTGAAGCCTGGTTTATCAGCCGTACGCACGGACGTCTGCTTCATGTACGAACATTTCTGCACACGTCTGACACTTTTCTTCTTTACTCGTAAAAAAATGTGTAAATTTAAAAAAAAAAAAAGTTTTGGACGGATTGACCTGACATCTTCGCCAGCCGTGTCTCAGCCCAGGACGGACCCGTGATCCGGATCAGCTTCTGGATCCAGGAATGTTCTGAAGGATTCGCTATCATTGTGAGATCGGCCACATTTGGGAATTTTTGCATCTAACTCTGTACAAATGTCCCGAGTGTTCGGTAAAAAATGACAAGAAAGGATCTCAGTGAGTTCTGCAATGTAGGACTGTGCGATATACTGATATGATATGATATTGTGATATAATTACACATATCGTTATAACGTAGGATTAGTTGGGTAATTTTTTTTGTTTTTTTTTTTATAGGCCCGGGGCGCCTCACCAAAAAAAAAGTGGTCACTTGATTGTTTAATAAGGGTGGAAAAAATATCGATACACTGAAATATCGCCATATTTTCATATGTCGATACCATATCTATATTTAAAAACGCAGTATTGATCTATTTTTACTAATGAAACCTCACAAGATATTAGGGATGCACCGAAATGAAAAAACTTGAAAGAAAAAGAAAAAAAAAAAAAAAAAAAACAAAGGAGAAAAACGAAAAAAAAAAAAAATAAATTAAAATAATAATAGCACTTTTTTATAAAAAATGTATATAATAATCAAAAAAAAAAATAATAAAAAAAAAAAAAAAAAAAAAAAAAAAAAATATTTATTTATCACAGAAAATAAAGAATAAAATATAAAAAAAAAAAAAAAAAAAAAAAAATTTTTTTTATTACTTGGGAAAAATACAATATATAATAAAATTTTTTTTTGGAGGGATAATACAAAAAAAAAAAAAATAAGGGTTAAAAATGAATGGAAGGGAAAAAGAAAAGAAAAAAAAAATAATTTAATATAAAAAAAAAAAATAAAAGGTGGTGGGTGGGGGGGGGGGTTGGTGGATCATTAAAAAATTCGGGGTTGGTGTTTTGGTGATTTTTTTTTTTTTGTGAAAAAAAAAAAAATGTATATGGGGTTTTTTTTTTAGAAAAATTTTAGGGAGGTGGATGTGGAGTCTTTACAAGATATTGTTTTGTTACAAAATCTCATGAGATTTCATGAAATACCACGAGATTTTGTAACAGAACGAGGAAATCTCACAGTGCTTCGTGAAATCTCATGAGATTTCGTAAGAAAACAATGATATCTCGTAGGGATGCACGATATAATCGGTCCCCTATTGGTATTTGCCTTAAAACTGAATATTGGACATCGGCCTTTCCACCGATATTTAACAAATCAGCCCTCTGTTTCTGCAGCTCGATCCAGAGGAAAACCGCCATTATGGAAATATGGATTCCTGGAAATAATTATTGAAGTAATAGTGATACAAGCGTGATTCCAGATGCTGCCGGGATGTTTTCATGGTAAAGGAATCAGTGATGGAGACTGAATAAATGCAGGAGGAGAAAATTATGTTGTGAATCGCTCTATGAGGGGACATGAGCTGCTTGGTGGGGGTCTGCGCTCTCCAAGCGCTTTTCTACTTATTTGTTATCTGAATTGTGCGATTGGTTCCTCTCTGATTTTACTTCTATGTGAAACACTTTGGAGACGTTTAGTTAAAATGTGTTTTATAAATAAAACGGACTGCACCCGTTTGTCTTTATGATGTAATATTCCTCCAAACTTTGGCACTGACTCCTACCTGTTTATGAAAATGTTTGAGAGTATCATATCTTCATGTTTTAGTGGTTTTAATGTTATGGCTTGCTTGTATTCATGGCATTAGACTTGAGAGGCCACCTCGTTAATTCTGAACGCTCTAGAAGTTTAAAGGTACAGTATGTAAAAAATCAAAGGTCAACGGTAGAAAGTTTCATATATAATCCAAAACTGTGTTTCTATTGATGTGTAAACGCTTCACTAGAATAACTTATATGTTGATTTTCTTAGAATGACTCATTTTTTATCTACTTGCTCGGGGTGCACATACATGGAGGCTGCCATATTTGTTCCACCATTTTTACTACGGTGTCCCTGATTGGACAAAACAATGTGTGTGAAGTGAGAATTCTGAACTTTCAAACTGCTGTAGCAGCTTTGTTTAACGGGAGTTAGAGACTGTTTGGGATCAGTGATGTCTTAAAGACATAAAAGTAACTACTCATAGTTACACCTGAGACCACTGATCCATCACAGATGAAAACATCTTCATGTCTGAGAATTTTGGCCACTAACGGCTGCCGTACATTCACAACAGTGCTGGAATATGAAGTCAGTAACACGTCTTTACCACTAGATATCAGTAATTCTTACATGCTGGACCTTCACAGTTTGGTTGGAAACTGCTGAAAATCTGGAAGAAGATTCCAGATTTTTGTTGAACTTTGTGATAATAGTTACTGTGTTTTCTGTGGTGAATATATTCTGTATCCTTGTGGTCTGTCCCTGTGTCCGTGCTACAGAGTGTTAAAAAAAAATTCAGACTTTAATAACAAAGTCATAATATTACGAGAAAAAGTTGTAAATTTAACGAGAATGAAGTCTTGATATTTTTTAAAATAATAATAATAAAAAAAAACAAAACAAAACTAGGAAGCAGCCGGTGTTGTGCAGAAAAACCTGGTAAGACCTTCAGGATAAAACCAGTTCCAGCCAGTTCCCCTCCACTAAAGCAGCCATGTCCTCCCAGTCCGTCTGCTTCTTTCTGCAGAATAGATTCATTTTCTTGCAGATTCTTTTCAAAGTTCTGATACTGATGATGATGTGGTGCTGATGTGCCAAGAGATTGAGGATCTCCTGTTTGTAAAACCAATGAAGTACATCTTCACCAAATGCTCCACCATCCTCACTTTTATCTACTTTTCTACATTTACAATATCAAGACATTATTCTATTAAATTTACAACTTTACCCTTAAATTTACAACTTTATTCCCGTGAATTTACGACTTTATTCTCATAAAGTACGACTTCAAATTGATAAATTCACGAGAAGTCATAAATTCACAACTATATTCTTGTAAATTTACAACTTTATTCTCCTAAATTTATGACTACATTCTTGTGAATTTACAATTCTTTTAAATTTATGACATTATTCTCAAACTATGACTTTATTCTTGTAAGTTTATAAGAAGTCATAAATTAACAAATTTATTCTCATAAAATATGATTTTATTCTCGTAAATTTACAACTTTTATTCTCAAACTATGACTTTGTGTAAATTTACGAGAAGTCATAAATTTACAACTATATTCTTGTGAATTTACAACTTTGTTCTTATATATTTACGACTTTATTGTCATAAATTTACATTCTTGTAAATTTACGACTATATTCTTGTAAATATACAAATATAAACAACTATATTCTCATAAACTGTGACTTTATTCTTCTAAATTAATGAGAAATCATAAATTTATGACTATACTCTTGTAAAATTAACGACTTTATTCTCCTAAGTTTACGACTACATTCTTGTGAATTTACGACTTTATCCTTGTAAATTTACGAGGTAATAAGTTTTCAACTTCATTTTTGTAAATTTTTGTAACTCTATTCTTGTAAACTTACAAGAAGTCATAGTTTTCAACTTTGTTCTTGTAAATATACAACTTTATATTGTAAATTTACAAGAAGTCATATGTTTCTGTGTTCTCATCAATTTACAGCTATTCTCACAAACTACATTGTTTTTCTTGTAAATTTTCAAGAAATCATAGTTTTCGACTTTATTATTGTAAATTTATGACTTAATTCACGTAAACTTACAAGGAGTCATAAGTTTCCAACTTTATGTTAGTGAATTTATGACTTTATTCTTGTAAATTTGCGGCTTTATTCTTGTCATATTACATTACTCTCTTCTCGAAGTCTGTAAAAAAGTTTTTCCCAATATGGCTCTGATTCTCCGTTGTACTTCTGAACGATACAATGAGGAACACCGCGAAAATAATACTGTGTGCTATTTGAACTCGGATGTCGTAAATTTCCAGTTCCAAGTAGGAAGTTGCAACTGGAATGCCCCCCAGGTAGGATTTCCGACACTGACGTTGGAGAATCTCTCCACATCCGAGTTCAGATGTAAAGATGTCCGCCCAGTGTTAGCATGTGATGTTACATTTATTTACACTTCTGACCATTGTTTGTTGCATTAAATCAGTCGTACACGTAGTTTTGGTTTATACAGACGTAGTTTTGGTTTATACAGACGTAGTTTTGGTTTATACAGACGTAGTTTTGGTTTATACAGATGTAGTTTTGGTTTATAATAGTTTTGATATGTTTATACAGATGTAGTTTTGGTTTATACAGACATAGTTTTGGTTTATACAGATAAGATGTAGTTTTGGTTTATATAGAGTAGTTTTGGTTTATACAGATGTAGTTTTGGTTTATACAGACGTAGTTTTGGTTTATACAGACATAGGGGGAAGCTGCTGTGGTGTCATTCACATTATTAAAGTGGTACATGTGAACTACAACGCCAGCTGTGCTAACAATGGCTAACAACAATAACGTTAGCAAACGCGTTGTTTTGCTAGGCTGCTAACTAGTTTTCCGACCAGTGAAGTGGAACGCATTTTGGTGGGGCGTGACGTCATTCCCAGTTCTGGGGTAAATGAAACGCAGCATGAATCTGTGAAGTTGAAACATTTTCTGGAGCACTGATGATCGGCAGCAACACCTGGGACGTTTCTCACTATGCGTACTTTTGCGTACTTGTGTACTTTTGAAACATCATTAGTAGAGGTCCAAGTACTGTTCCAATTCAAAGAACGCATCAAGACAAGTACGCTCCACATTCCCAGATGTGTACTTGCTCCGCCCACTTTTCAGAGTCTGCATTGGAGGTGACCTATTGTGGATTTCAGGCACCCTTATATCCCATAAGGCACTGCGGCATAACAATGGTGGAAGAGAAAAGTAATAGCTGTAAGAACTGAAAATACTCTTTATTTTACATAACGTTGGTTTTATGAAACTTTTCTACAACTGAGTTGTTTTACTTTAACTTCTTGGTGGTTTGATGAAGTTTACATTGTTATTAAAAGTGACTTGCGCTTTCAGAAACAGGCTGAACAGCTAACGGTAGCTAACGGTAGCTAACAGTAAGACGGTTGCGCAGTCTAGCTAACCTGACTCCGCCAGATGGATTTGCTCCCGCATATCCATCTGGGAATCATCCCTTGGTAGAAAGAGGAAAAGGTAAAAAACTGTGCCAAAAAAAAAGCGCTAAAAAAAACGTCTTTTAAATAAATAACAATTTAATAATTTAAAAAATTTCATAAGGTGGGTTTGGTTAAGGGGAAAAAAAACAAAAAAAACGAAATAAAAAAAACCCAAAAAAAAAAAAGAAAATCCCACACTACTCAAAAAAAAAGGGAGAAAAGAGAAAAAAAAATTATCTTATATATATAAAATAAATAAATTAAAAAACATAGGGGAATTGGTGGTAGGAACATAAAAATGATTTAAGGAGCGGGGGTAGAAGGAGGAAAAGGAAAGGGAGGAGAAAGACAAAAATAATAAAAATAAATAAAATAAAACGAAAAAAAAAGAAAAAGGAGAAAAGGGGGGGGGAAAGGAAAATGAGAAAACAAAAGATGTCGAGAAGGGGCAACAAAAAAAACGGGGGCAAAAATGAACAAAAAATAAAATATAAGGAAAAGAGTAGTTTTGGGAAGGGGCGAAAATCCTGGTTAGATGATTGGATAAGGCATCTGTCTATCACCGCCTATGTTGGTGATAGACCGGCCAAATCAACCAATCAGATCAACGAAGCATATGACGTACTAACAAACCGACGACGAAAACACGAGCAAAAACACGTTTTCCTGTGAGAAAAGCCTCCACAGCAGCGTTTTCTCTTCTTTCAGTGAAGAAATACTCTGTAATTCCGATAAAACGTGAGCGATAGCCACGCTGATGCTAGTTTCATCTGCTGAAGCCGCCATATTGTTTAGACTGAACTGTCGCTTCTTGTTGCGTCACACCTCGACCCGCCTCAAAGCCAACGCTGATTGGACGTTCGTTTGGTGAACTGCTCCAAACTCTGTTCAACAGAAAGTAGCCAGACTGATCTGAGAGTGAAAACCTGAAGCTCCACGATCAGGATGGTCTCACGAGCTTCAGTTTAGCTGCATTTAACTGCCACATTCCAGCAGGCTACGTATTATTTTAATATGAGATAACTATCCTGACATAACTTCAGCAACGTCTTTGACGTAATCAAGTACGTTTCTGCGTAACAGCGTACCGGGGTCCATGGAAGTCTGTACTTCCCATAAGTCCATACTAGCAAGTACACAAGTACGTTCTTAGCGTACTGGTGAAACAGCCCTGGTCCTGATCCTGCAGCCGACTCCGTTTCCATGGCGACGTCTTGCGCGTCCGTCAGTGGTAATGCACGCGCCCGATGGTCCCGGTCCCCGTGGCCAGGATGTCGGGCTGCCCGTTCCTCCAGATCTCGCGGACGATGCGCTCGCGCTCCTCCAGTCGCCGCGCCTTCTCCAGCTCCTCCGCCGACGCGAACACGTCGACGCTCCGCAGCGTGCCGTCGGACCGGCGGCCGGGGTCGCTGGGGGGCCCCGCCCTCACCCGGGCAGCCTCTTCATCGTCCTCGCCAGCGCTCTCCTCATCATCGTCGTCCTCCTCCTCGCTGGACTCCTTGAGCTGCCTCCTCTCGGGGGAGGGCGGTGGTCGGCGGCGGGTCCTGCAGGCGACGCTGGCCACCAGCAGGCAGAGCGCCATCAGCAGCCCGAAGCACACGCCCATCAGGAAGTAGAGCAGGAAGCTCTCCGGATTGGCTGGAAGACAAAAACATGTAGCTGTTGCCATGGAGACGCCGCCATCGTTTACTCCTGTTTGTCATTGTGAGTCAGACTCTGGTTCCGGTCCTTGTGGCTCCTCTCAGGACCCGTTTGGGCCCTGATCCCGACCATGACTACTGACCTCTGATGTGGGCGAAGGTCGCCATGCTGCTGCTCAGCAGCTCCAGGTCTCGTTTCACAGGCTCCATCCTGGTCCTGGTCCTGATCCAGATCCAGAGTCCCGGTCCCACCTGCAGAGGCAGATCCTGCAGGAAGACACGGAGAGCAAGCTGGTCAGAACTGGTCTCAATTCAGGTCCAGACCTGGTTTCTATCCAGACTCAGACCTGGTTTCTATCCAGGTCCAGAACCGGATTCTAACCAGGTCCAGAACCGGTTTCTATACAGGTCCAGACCCGGTTTCTATACAGGTCCAGACCCGGTTTCTATACAGGTCCAGAACCGGTTTCTATCCAGGTCCAGAACCGGTTTCTATACAGGTCCAGACCCGGTTTCTATCCAGGTCCAGACCCGGTTTCTATACAGGTCCAGAACCGGTTTCTATACAGGTCCAGACCCGGTTTCTATCCAGGTCCAGAACCAGTTTCTATCCAGGTCCAGAACCGGTTTCTATACAGGTCCAGACCCGGTTTCTATACAGGTCCAGACCCGGTTTCTATACAGGTCCAGACCCAGTTTCTATCCAGCTCCAGAACCGGTTTCTATACAGGTCCAGACCCGAATCAGACTCTAAGACCCGGATCCGTCCCAGATGGTCCCACAGTTACAGTAAAGCTCCATAAACATCAGGCCTGAGACACCACCACCCCCCCCCCCCCCCCCCCCCCCCCCACGATCATTACAACAACAAGCATGCGTGGGAGCTGAATGTTTTTCCTTTCTGCTGCTGACTCCCCAGGGACGACCCCCCCGGCTCCCTCTCCCACCCTGATCTTTATCCCCATGACTCCTGGCAGACCCCTGACGCCCTCAGAGGGCTTCTCTTTATTTGTTTTAGGGCTATTACAGTTGTAGTTTCTGTGGGGGGGGGGCAGGATGGGGGGTTAACTGAGTCATGGGAACAGTGATGGGAACCAGGGACCAGAATCCTCTCTGCTCAACTTCCAGTTCTGTTGCGGCCTCAATTTGCTGCCCCCAGACCTGAACAACATAAATGGGCAATTAAGTTTTCAGCCCCCCCCCCCACCACCACCACCACACACACACACACAGAGACTTAGATTGTTTATCAAGCTTCTAGTATTCATCAGCAGATTTCACTAAAGGCTGGGGGCCAACGGGGGAACAGGACTTCATCATCATCATCATTGTTTCCACGTTACAGTGTTAGACTGGCAGAGCATATACAGGTACTCCCGGTCATGCAGGTGCTCCGGGTCATGCAGGTGCTCCCGGTCATACAGGTACTCCGGGTCATACAGGTACTCCCGGTCATGCAGGTGCTCCGGGTCATGCAGGTGCTCCCGGTCATGCAGGTGCTCCGGGTCATACAGGTGCTCCCGGTCATGCAGGTGCTCCGGGTCATACAGTTGCTCCTGGTCATGCAGGTGCTCCAGGCCATGCTGGTGTTCCCGGTCATGCAGGTGCTCCGGGTCATGCAGGTGCTCCAGGCCATGCTGGTGTTCCCGGTCATGCAGGTGCTCCGGGTCATGCAGGTGCTCTGGGTCATACAGGTGCTCCCGGTCATGCAGGTGCTCCGGGTCATACAGGTGCTCCCGGTCATGTAGGTGCTCTGGGTCATGCAGGTGCTCCGGGTCATGCAGGTGCTCCGGGTCATGCAGGTGCTCCCGGTCATGCAGGTGCTCCGGGTCATGCAGGTGCTCTGGGTCATACAGGTGCTCCTGGTCATGCAGGTGCTCCGGGTCATGCAGGTGCTCCAGGCCATGCTGGTGTTCCCGGTCATGCAGGTACTCTAGGTCATGCATGTACTCCGGGTCATGCAGGTGCTCCAGGTCATACAGGTGTTCCAGGTCATACAGGTGTTCCAGGCTATGCAGGTGTTCCAGGTCATGCATGTACTCCGGGTCATGATGGTGCTCCAGGCCATGCTGGTGTTCCCGGTCATGCAGGTGCTCCGGGTCATGCAGGTGATCCAGGTCATGCAGGTGATCCAGGTCATGCAGGTACTCCAGGTCATGCAGGTGATCCAGGCCATGCAGGTGTTCTAGGCCATGCAGGTGCTCTGGGTCATGCAGGTACTCCAGGTCATCCAGGCCATACAGGTGCTCCAGTTCATGCGGGTACTCCAGGTCATGCAGGTGCTCCGGGTCATGCATGTACTCCGGGTCATGATGGTAGCCTATCAGATTCTAGCTTCTGTATCACATGATGGTGGTAGCCTATCAGATTCCAGCTTCTGTATCACATGATGGTGGTAGCCTATCAGATTCTAGCTTCTGTGTGACATGATGGTGGTAGCCTATCAGATTCTAGCTTCTGTATCACACGATGGTGGTAGCCTATCAGATTCTAGCTTCTATATCACATGATGGTGGTAGCCTATCAGATTCTAGCTTCTGTATCACATGATGGTGGTAGCCTATCAGATTCTAGCTTCTGTATCACATGATGGTGGTAGCCTATCAGATTCTAGCTTCTGTGTGACATGATGGTGGTAGCCTATCAGATTCTAGCTTCTGTATCACACGATGGTGGTAGCCTATCAGATTCTAGCCTCTGTATCACACGATGGTGGTAGCCTATCAGATTCTAGCTTCTGCATCACATGATGGTGGTAGCCTATCAGATTCTAGCTTTTGTATCACATGATGGTGGTAGCCTATCAGATTCTAGCTTCTTTATCACATGATGGTGGTAGCCTATCAGATTCTAGCTTTTGTATCACATGATGGTGGTAGCCTATCAGATTCTAGCTTCTTTATCACATGATGGTGGTAGCCTATCAGATTCTAGCTTTTGTATCACATGATGGTGGTAGCCTATCAGATTCTAGCTTCTTTATCACATGATGGTGGTAGACTATCAGATTCTTGCTTCCGTATCACATGATGGTGGTAGCCTATCAGATTCTAGCTTCTTTATCACATGATGGTGGTAGCCTATCAGATTCTAGCTTTTGTATCACATGATGGTGGTAGCCTATCAGATTCTAGCTTCTTTAACACATGATGGTGGTAGCCTATCAGATTCTAGCTTCTGTATCACATGATGGTAGTAGCCTATCAGATTCTAGCTTCTGTGTGACATGATGGTAGCCTATCAGATTCTAGCTTCTGTATCACACGATGGTGGTAGCCTATCAGATTCTAGCTTCTTTATCACACGATGGTGGTAGCCTAACAGATTCTAGCTTCTGTATCACATGATGGTGGTAGCCTATCAAATTCTAGCTTCTGCATCACATGATGGTGGTAGCCTATCAGATTCTAGCTTCCGTATCACATGATGGTGGTAGCCTATCAGATTCTAGCTTCTTTAACACATGATGGTGGTAGCCTGTCAGATTCTAGCTTCTTTATCACATGACGGTGGTAGCCTATCAAATTCTAGCTTTTGTATCACATGATGGTGGTAGCCTATCAGATTCTAGCTTCCGTATCACATGATGGTGGTAGCCTATCAGATTCTAGCTGCTGTATCACATGATGGTGGTAGCCTATCCGATTCTAGCTTCCGTATCACATGATGGTGGTAGCCTATCAGATTCTACCTTCTGTATTACATGATGGTGGTAGCCTATCAGATTCTAGCTTCTGTATCACATGATGGTGGTAGCCTATCAGATTCTAGCTTCTGTGTCACATGATGGTGGTAGCCTATCAGATTCTAGCTTCTTTAACACATGATGGTGGTAGCCTATCAGATTCTAGCTTCTGTATCACATGATGGTGGTAGCCTATCAGATTCTAGCTTCTGTATCACATGATGGTGGTAGCCTATCAGATTCTAGGTTCTGTATCACATGATGGTGGTAGCCTATCAGATTCTAGCTTCTTTATCACATGATGGTGGTAGCCTATCAGATTCTAGCTTCTTTAACACATGATGGTGGTAGCCTATCAGATTCTAGCTTCTGTATCACATGATGGTGGTAGCCTATCAGATTCTAGCTTCTGTATCACATGATGGTGGTAGCCTATCAGATTCTAGCTTCTGTATCACATGATGGTGGTAGCCTATCAGATTCTAGGTTCTGTATCACATGATGGTGGTAGCCTATCAGATTCTAGCTTCCGTATCACATGATGGTGGTAGCCTATCAGATTCTAGCTTCTTTATCACATGATGGTGGTAGCCTATCAGATTCTAGCTTTTGTATCACATGATGGTGGTAGCCTATCAGATTCTAGCTTCTTTAACACATGATGGTGGTAGCCTATCAGATTCTAGCTTCTTTATCACATGATGGTGGTAGCCTATCAGATTCTAGCTGCTGTATCACATGGTGGTGGTAGCCTATCAGATTCTAGCTTCATTTTCACATGATGGTGGTAGCTTATCAGGTGTCATGATGATGCTGCTACTGTTAGTGATGATGATCTTTTGGTAAATTTATAACATTACTATAACATTTTATATTTGAACATTGAATAAATGTAAATAATTTTAACCTAAACTTTAGTTATTTGATAACTTAAAGAATTTTTAAATCTTATTTAGTTTAATTTACTCATGAATATAATTTTTTATTGTTTTGAAAGTATTTCTTTCCAGTACTTCTGTTCTCAGGTTTATTCATATCTTATTGCCCTGCCTTCAAGATATTAATAACTGTACAATATCGGTATCCATGAAGAAGTATCATAAGTGGGGGCTTCATGGAAACCCCGTCCCTCCCCACGCTCCGGCTCTGTGGTCAGTGTCTCCAGCAGCAGACACATTTAACACTTCCAGACATGTTTATGAGGTCTATAAAAGCCAGGAAGGTCCTGGAGAGTCTACATGAAACCTGACACCGGTTTTACAGACAAAAGCTGCTCAACACGAGCAGTTCTGGACGGTCCAGATGGTTTCTGCAGAAAATGAAAAGTTTCCGTCACTCACCTCCGTCCGGGACGAGACCGGCACCGTGGGGAAAGCTTTAGACCCGAGTCTGGACCTGATCTGTCAGCAGTTCTGGGAGAGAGAAGTCCATGTGAGAGCCGGTGGGTCCGTCTGCTCCGGGATCATCCTCAGAGGGAGGAGCTCTCCTCACTCCTGCGTCAGTGGAGCCGGACCTGGTTCTGGTCTGTCTGAGTCCCAGCACGCAGGATCCGGTCTCAGACCTGAAGGCTGGAACAGAGACCTGGTTCTGGTCCGTCTGAGTCCCAGCAGCAGGATCCGGTCTCAGACCTGAAGGCTGGAACAGAGACCTGGTTCTGGTCCGTCTGAGTCCCAGCTGCAGGATCCGGTCTCAGACCTGAAGGCTGGAACAGAGACCTGGTTCTGGTCCGTCTGAGTCCCAGCTGCAGGATCCGGTCTCAGACCTGAAGGCTGGAACAGAGACCTGGTTCTGGTCCGTCTGAGTCCCAGCAGCAGGATCCGGTCTCAGACCTGAAGGCTGGAACAGAGACCTGGTTCTGGTCCATCTGAGTCCCAGCAGCAGGATCCGGTCTCAGACCTGAAGGCTGGAACAGAGACCTGGTTCTGGTCCGTCTGAGTCCCAGCAGCAGGATCCGGTCTCAGACCTGAAGGCTGGAACAGAGACCTGGTTCTGGTCCGTCTGAGTCCCAGCTGCAGGATCCGGTCTCAGACCTGAAGGCTGGAACAGAGACCTGGTTCTGGTCCGTCTGAGTCCCAGCAGCAGGATCCGGTCTCAGACCTGAAGGCTGGAACAGAGACCTGGTTCTGGTCCGTTGAGCAGAGAGGATCCGGTCTCAGACCTGAAGGCTGGAACAGAGACCTGGTTCTGGTCCGTCTGAGTCCCAGCTGCAGGATCCGGTCTCAGACCTGAAGGCTGGAACAGAGACCTGGTTCTGGTCTGTCTGAGTCCCAGCAGCAGGATCCGGTCTCAGACCTGAAGGCTGGAACAGAGACCTGGTTCTGGTCCGTCTGAGTCCCAGCAGCAGGATCCGGTCTCAGACCTGAAGGCTGGAACAGAGACCTGGTTCTGGTCCGTCTGAGTCCCAGCTGCAGGATCCGGTCTCAGACCTGAAGGCTGGAACAGAGACCTGGTTCTGGTCCGTCTGAGTCCCAGCAGCAGGATCCGGTCTCAGACCTGAAGGCTGGAACAGAGACCTGGTTCTGGTCCGTCTGAGTCCCAGCTGCAGGATCCGGTCTCAGACCTGAAGGCTGGAACAGAGACCTGGTTCTGGTCTGTCTGAGTCCCAGCAGCAGGATCCGGTCTCAGACCTGAAGGCTGGAACAGAGACCTGGTTCTGGTCTGTCTGAGTCCCAGCAGCAGGATCCGGTCTCAGACCTGAAGGCTGGAACAGAGACCTGGTTCTGGTCCGTCTGAGTCCCAGCAGCAGGATCCGGTCTCAGACCTGAAGGCTGGAACAGAGACCTGGTTCTGGTCTGTCTGAGTCCCAGCAGCAGGATCCGGTCTCAGACCTGAAGGCTGGAACAGAGACCTGGTTCTGGTCTGTCTGAGTCCCAGCAGCAGGATCCGGTCTCAGACCTGAAGGCTGGAACAGAGACCTGGTTCTGGTCCGTCTGAGTCCCAGCTGCAGGATCCGGTCTCAGACCTGAAGGCTGGAACAGAGACCTGGTTCTGGTCTGTCTGAGTCCCAGCAGCAGGATCCGGTCTCAGACCTGAAGGCTGGAACAGAGACCTGGTTCTGGTCCGTCTGAGTCCCAGCAGCAGGATCCGGTCTCAGACCTGAAGGCTGGAACAGAGACCTGTTCAGCTGCAGGGTGGAACAGGAAATAGCTGGGCGGCCGCCACGGCTGCTGGATTAACCGCCTCTTTGTGTTTAATCTGGCTTGGGGGGGGGGGGGGGGAGCTCTGCAGTCCGGGGGAAGTGAAACTTTGTTTAGTTTCATTTGGATCCTTCAGCTGCTCTTCTTCCTCCTGATGTTCATCCCAAACATGTATCATGATACTGATTTTTAATCGTGGTTCAACAGAAATATTAAAAACAAACATACAAAAAACAAAACAAGTAAACAAGCATGAATGAGGCTGTGAAGCTAAAATGTTGTTGAGCAAAACTTTGAGACAATCACTGCAACCAGGTGTTTTCTGTAACGTCCAATCAGACGTCTGCACCTGTTGGCAGGTACAGTAGATACAGAAAGTATTCAGACCTTTTTAAACGTTTCACTCTTTGTTTCATTGCAGCCATTTGCTAAAATAAAAAAGTTCATGTTATTTCTCATTAATGTCACTCAGCACCCATCTAGACAAAAAAACAACAAAAGAAAACACAGAAATGTAGAAACTTTTGAAAATTTATTACAACAGAGAAACTGAAATATGACATGTTCATAAGTATTGAGTACTTTGCTCAGTACTGAGTAGAAGTACTTCTGAGCTGGTACAGCCATGAGTCTTCTTGGGAATGATGCAACAAGTGTTCCACACCTGGATTTGGGATCTTCTGGTTCTTCTTGCAGATCCTCTCCAGTTCTGGCAGGTTGGATGGTGAACGGTGGTGTTCAGACATTTTCAGGTCTCTCAGAGATGCTCCGTTGGGTTTAAGTCAGGGTTCTGGCTGGGCCGGTCCAGAATGGTCCAGAGTGGTTCTGATCCACTCCTTTGTTATTTCAGCTGTGTGTGAGGGTCATTGTCTTGTTGGAAGGTGAACCTTCGGCCCAGTCTGAGCTCCTGAACTCTGGAAGAGCTTTTCTTCCAGGATCTCTGTACTTGGCCGCATTCATCTTTCCTTCAACTGCAACCAGTCGTCCTGTCCCTGCAGCTGAAAAACACCCCCATATCATGATGCTGCCACCACCATACTTCACTGTTGGGATGGTATTGGGCAGGTGATGAGCAGTGCCTGGTTTTCTCCACACATACCGCTTAGAATGAACTCCAAAAAGTTCAATCTTGGTCTCATCAGACCAGAGAATCTTATTTCTCTCAGTCTGGGAGTCCTTCATGTGTTTTTGGCAAACTCTATGCGGGCTTTCATGTGTCTGCACTGAGGAGAGGCTTCCATCAGGCCACTCTGCCATAAAGCCCCGACTGGTGGAGGCTGCAGTGATACTGACTTTGTGGAACTTTCTCCATCTCCCTACTGCATCTCTGGAGCTCAGCCACAGTGATCTTTGGCTTCTTCTTTACTCTCTCACCAAGGCTCTTCTCCCACCATTGCTCAGTTTGGCTGGACGGCCGGGTCTAGGAAGAGTTCTGGTCGTCCCAAACTTCTTCCATGTAAGGACTATGGAGGCCACCGTGCTCTTAGGAACCTTTAGTGCTGCAGAAACTCTTTTGTAACCTTGTACAGATCTGTATCTCGCCACAATTCTGTCTCTGAGCTCCTTGGACAGTTCCTTCCACCTCATGATCCTCATTTGCTCTGACATGCACTGTGAGCTGGAAGCTCTTATATAGACAGGTGTGTGTCTTTCCTAATCACGTCCAATCAGTTTAATTAAACACAGCTGGACTCCAATGAAGGAGTAGAACCATCTCAAGGAGGATCAGAAGAAATGGACAGCATATGAGTTAAATATGAGTCACTGCAAACGCTCTGAATACTTACCGTACCCGCCGCATGTTGGTCCACTTCATAGGAAAGATGCTCTAATGTATCTGGGACAGTTTTGGTTTTTTTAAAACTACATAATAACTACAATCAAAAAACAATATTTTATTTTACAAAATTATAATTTTGTAAAATGTTATTATTAGTTTCTTGTTAATCGAATTACTATCATGAATTTAGCCTTTTATTCAGTTGGAGGCTATGAATAGTTTTGAGGACATCTGTCTATCCGTGTTCTCCTTTTACGTCATGGCCATGTTTACATTCATGTTCTATGCCACATTCTATGTTCACGTTCCACATTCATGTTCAACTTTATTCTACATGGACGTTCTCTGTCCTTGGTTGATATGCATTTTCTATGTCCACAGGAGGAGAACCGTCACAGGTCTGTGTCAGACGTGAGGAGGGGATTTATATTCCTGATCGATCAGCTGATCTGCTGGATGATGAACAGTGAAATCTCTGAGTCCATCTGTGGATCATCTGCTGGGAACGTTGACTTTTAATCTGCAGATGTTTTTTCAGCCTGATCAGTCTGTTTGGTTTTCAGTCAGATATCAAACGCATTGATCTGGTTGTTTGTGGAATGATCGGGCTGTCCTCTCGGCCCCTGACTCATGGGGAGGATTGTCTCTGTGGCTGAGTGGAGTTATTCTGGGGGCAGCGAGTGTTGATGTGGCGCTCTGGGATGTTTTTAGCGAAGCACCAACTGCTTATTATGTGGCTGCTGTCATTCAGGAGGAAAACACGGAGAGGACAAACAATGTGTCCTCAGCTGAGGGACATTCCTGCAGCGGTTTTCATTAAATGCGTCTGTGCGAGGACACACGCCCGTGTATCTGCAGCCCGTGTTGTGTCAGGCTCGTCCTCTTCCTCACGCTGGAACAACACACTCTTTACATGCCTCAAATTCCCGAGAACACATTTCCAAACTAAACACTCACTTCCTTTCAGATGCTCCGCTCACTCCCATTGGCTTACAGGCTGGAGCTTGGCCAGATGTCTCTCCACCAATCAGAGCAGAGCGCTGGTGCTGAGCTGTTTGGGAGGTTGAAGCAGTGGAAACACGTCAGCTTGTTTTTCCCTCCACCAGACGGGCATCAGTCATGACCAATATGTTATTAACACACAGATGGTTCATGCTGTTCAGCGTCGATACACGCAGAGTCCAGGTCCACCTTCTAAAACCGGGACGGACGGACCCGTCTTCAGTCCTGGTATGATAGATCCATATGAACATGATAGCATCTCATCACCATGAGAATCTCCCATGCCATGTCATCATGATGAGAATCTTCCATTACACCACATCACGATGAGAATCTCTCCCTCCACCTCATGATGATGAGGATCTCCAGTTCCACCGCATTGTGATGAAAATCTCCCGTTCCATCTCATCACCATGAGAATCTCCTTTTTCACCACATCATGATGAAAATTTCCTGTTACATCTCATCACGATGAGAGTCTTCCAATCCACCACATCGGGTTGAAATTCTCTCGTTCCAACTCATTGTGATGAGAATCTCCCGTTCCACCTCATCACGATGAGAATCTCCCATTCCACCTCATCACGATGCGAATCTCCCATTCCACCTCATCACGATGAGAATCTCCCATTCCACCTCATCACGATGAGAATCTCCCATTCCACCTCATCACGATGAGAATCTTCCATTCCACCTCATCACGATGAGAATCTCCCATTCCACCTCATCACGATGAGAATCTTCCATTCCACCACATCACAATGAGAATCTCCCATTCCACCTCATCACGATGAGAATCTCCCATTCCACCTCATCACAATGAGAATCACCCATTCCATCTCATCAAGATAAGGTTCTTCCGTTCCACCTCATCACGATGAGAATCTCCTAATCAATGTCATCACGATGAGAATCTTCCATACCACCTCATTTTGAGAATCTGCCGTTCCACCTCACTCGTGATGAGAATCTCACATTCCACCACATGATGGTGAGAATCTCCCATTCCACCTCATCACGATGAGAATCTTCCATTCCACCACATCACAATGAGAATCTCCCATTCCACCTCATCACGATGAGAATCTCCCATTCCACCTCATCACAATGAGAATCACCCATTCCATCTCATCAAGATAAGGTTCTTCCGTTCCACCTCATCACGATGAGAATCTCCTAATCAATGTCATCACGATGAGAATCTTCCATACCACCTCATTTTGAGAATCTGCCGTTCCACCTCACTCGTGATGAGAATCTCACATTCCACCACATCGTGATGAGAATCTCCCGTTCCACCTCATTACGATGAGAATCTCCAGCTCCACCAGATCATGATGAGAATGTCCTTTGATGAGAATCTTCCATTTCACCACATCACGATGAGAATCTCTCCCTCCACCTCATGATGATGAGGATCTCCAGTTCCACTGCATTGTGATGAAAATCTCCCGTTCCATCTCATCACCATGAGAATCTCCTTTTCCACCACATCATGATGAAAATTTCCTGTTACATCTCATCAGGATGAGAGTCTTCCAATCCACCACATCGGGTTGAAATTCTCTCGTTCCACCTCATTGTGATGAGAATCTCCCTTTCCTCCTCATCATCATGAGAATCTTACATTCCACCTCATTATGAGAATCTGCCGTTTGATCTAATTTGTGATGAGAATCTCCCGTTTCACCACTCATCGCCATCAGAATCATCTGTTCCACCTCATTGCGATGAGACTCTCCCCGTTCGACCTCATCACGATGAGTCTCCCGTTCCACCACATCGTAATGAAAATCTCCCATTTCACCTCATCACGATGAGAATCTTCCATTCCACCACATCACGATGAGAATCTCCCATTCCACCTCATCACGATGAGAATCTTCCATTCCACCACATCACAATGAGAATCTCCCATTCCACCTCATCACGATGAGAATCTTCCATTCCACCACATCACAATGAGAATCTCCCATTCCACCTCATCACGATGAGAATCTCCCATTCCACCTCATCACGATGAGAATCTTCCATTCCACCTCATCATCATGAGAATCCTCCATTCAACCTCATTTTGAGAATCTGCCGTTCCACCTCACTCGTGATGAGAATCTCCCATTCCACCTCATCACGATGAGAATCTTCCATTCCACCTCATCATCATGAGAATCCTCCATTCAACCTCATTTTGAGAATCTGCCGTTCCACCTCACTCGTGATGAGAATCTCCCATTCCACCACATCGTGATGAGAATCTCCCGTTCCTCCTCCTCATCATGAGAATCTTCCATTCCACCTCATTACGATGAGAATCTCCTACTCCATCTCATCAAGATAAGGTTCTTCCGTTCCACCTCATCACGATGAAAATCTCCCGTTCCACCTCATCACAATGAGAATCTCCCATTCCACCTCATCACGATGAGAATCTCCCATTCCACCTCATCACGATGAGAATCTCCCATTCCACCTCATCACGATGAGAATCTCCCATTCCACCTCATCACGATGAGAATCTCCCATTCCACCTCAACACAATGAGAATCTCCCATTCCACCTCATCACGATGAGAATCTCCCATTCCACCTCATCACAATGAGAATCTCCCATTCCACCACATCGTAATGAAAATCTCCCATTCCACCTCATCACGATGAGAATCTCCCATTCCACCTCATCACAATGAGAATCTCCCATTCCACCACATCGTAATGAAAATCTCCCATTTCACCTCATCACGATGAGAATCTTCCATTCCACCACATCACAATGAGAATCTCCCATTCCACCTCATCACAATGAGAATCTTCCATTCCACCACATCACAATGAGAATCTCCCATTCCACCTCATCACGATGAGAATCTTCCATTCCACCTCATCATCATGAGAATCCTCCATTCAACCTCATTTTGAGAATCTGCTGTTCCACCTCACTCGTGATGAGAATCTCCCATTCCACCACATGATGATGAGAATCTCCCGTTCCTCCTCATCATCATGAGAATCTTACATTTCACCACATCGTGATGAGAATCTCCCATTCGATCTCATCATGATGAGAATGTCCTTTGATGAGAATCTCCCGTTCCTCCTCCTCATCATGAGAATCTTACATTCCACCTCATTATGGGAATCTCCCGTTCCACCTCATTACGATAAGAATCTCCAGCTCCACCAGATCATGATGAGAATGTGCTTTGATGAGAATCTCCCATTCCTCCACATCACGATGAGAATCTCCCATTCCATCTCATCACAAGGAGAATCCTCCGTTCCTCCTTGTCCGTGATGAGAACCTCCCGTTCCTCTTCATCATGAGAATCCTTCGTTCCACCTCATTATGAGAATCTCTCGTTTTCAACATGTTTTTCTTTTTTGACAAATTTGTAAAAATGTCTACATTTCTGTTTTCTGTCTAGATGGGTTCTGAGTGACATTAATGAGAAATAACATGAACTTTTTTGATTTCAGCAAATGGCTGCAATGAAACAAAGAGTGAGACGTTTAAAGGGATCTGAACACTTTCCGTAACCGCTGTAATTGTTAGAACAGGTTCTGTTGTGTTTGGATCCTAAATGTAGAAATAAAAATAAAAGTTAATACTAGGGCAGGCCGATATGGCCCAAAATATTTATCACGATATAAATGATAGAATTTGCGATAACGATATAACTGGCGATATGATTGAGACGAGGCAAAATACTTGAAAATTGCACAACTTTATTTGTGCAAATGAAAATTTACAATTTCTTTTCACTTTAACAAGCAGCTGTTTCTGATGAGCATTAAAGTTATAACTTTTTATGAAATCAGCTGTGCAGATGTTGCAAATTCCTTACTGTCAGACCCTGAACAGAACCATGTACCGCAGAGCTGGAGAACCCTAGTCCTGCATTTATTCCATGTTTCCGTGTTCTAGCACACCTTATTCAGAATAACGAGTCTCTGAGCAGAACGTGATCATATTTATGAGCAGAGCATCATCTCACGCGACTGTGAGAAGCATTGAGTGATCACTCTGAAATTTGAGGTGGGCGGGGTTAACTCAGACAAGCTGGACGTGGAAAACGTCGATACGCTGATGTGAAGTTAAACGGGTAGCTTTAATAAACAGCTGATGGAAGGGGTGAATAAGTACGAAACATAAACAGCACGTGGCATTTAAATACACGGACACCGCCGTGTGCGTAACCCCGCCCGCCTGTGACTAACTAATGGGGGGTTTTCCACAGTCGTACCCCCCCCCATTAATAACCACCCTGCCGCGGAAGAAGCTTCACGTGGATGAAATGACCAAACCAAACCTTTTTCTTGTACTAGTTGCCTTAAGAACAAGAAGGAAGTTCTCTTTTCTCATGGAGGATGGAACAAGCTTTAAAGAGACCAGAGGCAGGAATTTAAAACAAACATGCATGCATGTCCATTTTTTTTAACACTAATGGGTGATGAAGCCCTAAGAACCAAAAATAACATTTCCACCACGTTTCTCTCCGTTGCCTTGAACAGGCTGTGTGCTGCATAAAGCTGCAATTCGGTGTCTGAATTTCCCGCGCTGCCCTGCGGACGTGACGCCAAATGACGCTACATCCGCAGTTTTGATACAGGAAGAAGACGTCGCGGTAAATTCAAACACTGTGAGCGATAGTTATGGATTCTTCTGCCGTCAGCAAACGATCCAGATCAACTGAAAGACACTAAAACGTGGAACTATGAAGAAAAAGCGTAGAAACAACATCATAGCTTCAGTTTGTGCTCCGTGACGGCTTGGCTCGTGGCTGCAGTTACCTGAAGCGCCAGTCGCGGAGTTTCATTTCTTAATCTTTCCTCAAGTCCCTTTAAATTAGTGCACTGCTTTGACTTAGACCTGATTTTGCACATTTGCGAACCGTGAGCAGGTGAACAGTGTAGTTTGAACTGTAAGCCCCGCCCCTAACTGTTTCTCCCAGTGAGAAACGCTCCTACTCTCGTTTTTCTCTCCTCCCACTCAACATGCACGAAATAACGTGCACGTTTCATACTCGTGCACAAAGAAACTCTCCAGAGCAAACTTGCATCTTCCAGTGAATTTCCTGTTCTGGTTGCAGTAAACGGCTGCGGATCATCTAAATGACATTTTCTACCATAACCGGTAGTTATGTAAACAGATGCGCAGTTATGATGAGTTATGATGTCATAGGCGACGTTACAACATGACAGCCTGATAAAGTTTCTAACCGGCCACTTCAGAAGCAGTGATGTAAAGCTTTGTGGTGTTGCAGTGTAAATATCACTATTATATTTACACCGTATCACTAACAGTGATACGGTGTAAATATCACTGTTATATACGTAGACCAGCAGAGGAAGGACGAGGACGTAAATGTTACTGAGAAGAAAGTTATTGAAAAATATACGTGTCCAGGCGGACTTCCAGTCCACATTCAGTCCGAGGCATCCAGCTGCTCTCTACCTTCATACAATCCACGGAGTCCTGGACTGGCCATCGGGCATACCAGGCATTTGCCCGGTGGGCCGACGGTGATTTTGACCGGGCGGGCTTTTTTCCCCCTTTTTTTCTTTAAAAATAATGAATAAAAAAATAATAAATACGGTCGTTTTTTTTGTCCCAGTCCAGCCCTGGAGGCAGATGCAGGGCTGGACTGGGACAAAAAATCGGCCCGGGCATTTTGAACCGAGACTGGCCCACCAGATATTGATGGAACAACGATGACGCCTCTGAATGAAAACAAGTGTTGTACACTGTCTTGTTTGTACTTGTCTAATAAACTTAAACCTGAACCTCCTCCCACCATCTAAAGACATGTACATTAGATAAACAGGTCTCCCTAAAAAAAAGGGCCAGAGTGTCTCAATCAGATTTACCTGTATAAATAAAGGTTAAATAAAAAGATAAATAAAAACCATCCTCCCAGTCCTGCTATTATATACAGTAGCCTACTAAGTGTTCTGTAAAGTATGAACAAGGTGACAAAAGCTACATTATCATCAGCAGGATGTTATAATGGTCAAAATATTGTTTCATAAAAACAAACATGAACCAGGTGAAAAAGGTAAACAGTGCACTCTATTTATGTTTTATCTGAACTTTTTTCAAGTGCAAGTGCAGCCCCCACCATACTTATGCCATAGGCCCCTGTTACAATCTTACTCCAAACAGGCTGGATAAACTGGATGTAGCCAGAAACCAGCAACCTTAGAATCAGAGCTCCTAAACTGAACAGCTGTTTATGAACTATAACCTCTTCATCACAGCATGTGATGATAGTTAAATAATCTAAAATATTCCAGCTGCACACTGTGAAGTCACGTTACAGTTCCAGTCTTTATCACAGAATAATAATCCATAAATGACTGAAATATAATATTAAACAAACCCCTCGGGACAGACCAGTTATTTATTTTCTCCTGATGAAACCGTTTCATTTAGTGGACTTGCTTTAAAATATTCTTTCAAGTTCAGCTCTCAGAAAACACGATGACGTTAATAGAACCTAAGAATGACGGATTCTTTTTACTACCGAGAATCACCGTTATCGACAGTATTCAGCTCTGCGCGTGCCTGTGATGTAGGCGACACATCGGCGTAGCAGGAGAAATATTCCAGCTGATTTCCACATTCACCTCCCTGGTAGATTTATAACGCTGAAATCTGTGTCTTATGCTGCGTTCCATTTCAACTCGGACGTCGGAAATTCCCAGTTCCGAGTCGGAAGTTTCAACTGGAACGCCCCCCTGAAGTCGGATTTCCCACTCGGAAAGTCAGACAACTCTCGCAGCTCCAAGTTCAGATTTAAAGATGGCCGCGCCCAGTGTTAGCAGTTTTAGAAGCTCCTGTAATGTTACATTTATTTACACTTCTTACTTATATTTTGTTGCATAAATCAGTCGTACACGTAGTATTGGTTTATACAGATGTAGGGGGAAGCTGTTGTAGTGTAATTCACATTTTTCATGTGGTATATGTGAACTACAACGCCAGCTGTGCTAACAGCGGCTAATAACAATAGCCTTAGCAAACACGTTATTTTGCTAGGCTGCTAACTGGTTTTCCGACCAGTGAGCTGGAACGCAAGTTGGTCGGGTGTGACGTCACCCCCCCAGTTCCCACTTCCCAGTTCCGATGAAAATGGAATGCAGCATTACACAGCTGACGACGATGCGCGCGCTGCCTGCGCGCTGCACAGCCCATTCGCTAATTGGTCCACAATCACTCAGCGCCTGTATGAATACATGGTTATGTTACACTGCACTCTTGCGGTCCTCTGTTACCGCTCTTCCTGTGTTACTGTTTCCGGCTCCGGCCGGTTGTTTTCATTCATTAAATGTCTGGCTTGCATTGAGAGTTCGTGTATCGGTCCAGTTATTAACATCGAGAACATTCTTGCACGTTCTCCGTCAAGTGTAGACAACATGGCCGCTTCTCACCGCGCACCGAAACAATGGTGCTTATCTAAATGCGAAACAATTAGCAGTTTTGAGAATTGGAGACCGAACCTACTTTATACCTTGTCCCTTGATGAAAACTTTACTCAGTTACTCGCCGATGGCGTGTGGCAGAAAAAGACTAAAAGCCAGCCGTTAAGAGGATTTCTGGATGATGGCGAAAATGTTCCTTCCGCCAGGCAGCGCACTGCCGCATATAAAGTCTCCACCCTCGAACTCATGCTCGGGCAGATTACCAACTACTGTCCTATCGTTTCCAGAAACACACTGGTAAAGAATTCTACTTCCCTAGAATTTATTTGGCAAACCATAAGACAACACTTTGGATTTCAAGTGACAGGAGTCCAGTTCATTGACTTTTCAGATATCCACCTCGAAGGCGATGAGCGCCCAGAGGACCTGTATCAGCGTCTAACTGCTTTTGTGGAGGACTCATTACTGCGCCCTAACACACTCACCCACCATGGGGAGGTTATAACTGAAGACGAGGAGCTCTCCCCCACACTGGAAAACATGGTGGTCCTCACATGGTTGAGACTCATCCATCCCAGCCTACCCAAACTGGTCAAACAAAGATACGGCACAGAGCTGAGATCACGCACTCTGGCGTCAATTAAGCCAGAGATCTCTCAGGCGCTGAGCTGCCCCAATGCAACCAGATGCCGAGTATGCCATTGAGCCCCGCACTGACACCACCACAGCCCGCCGGGTCAAACACTCCCAGATGTGGCCACGACCGGACGTCTTTACTAGCGTTGCGGATGCGCATCCCCAATCTGTCAGCAACCCCTCACGCTCTGAGGCGCCATGAACACCTTTGCCAGGTCACCCCGGTGTTTGAGCCTGGCGAACACCCTGCAGGCTCCACCCCCCACAGATAACCGCACCAAGCCTGAGTATAGCCGACCACTCCTCGACCATGCAAGTGGACCCCGATGGCCTTCTCACTCAGGATTTTGCCGTGAGATTTCGGACATTACACAAGGAGTACGGTGCGGTCTTCGGCCCTGACATTAAAGGCTACAATGGCGCTGCTGGACCCTTTTCCGCCAAGGTCAATATGGGACCTGTTGAGCCCCCCCCAACCCAAGGGTCGCCTCCCCCTTTATGCCCGGGGCAAACTTGTCGAGCTACAGGCCAAGTTTGACCAGCTGGAGGAGCTTGGGGTGTTCAAACACCCTGATGACATTGGGGTGGTGGTGGAATACGTCAACCCTTCCTTCCTGGTGAAGAAGCCAAATGGGGGGTCACGTTTAGTCACTGCTTTTGCTGATGTAGGACGTTACAGTAAACCCCAACCTTCACTACTCCCCGATGTTGACTCAACACTACGCCTCATCGCACGCTGGAAGCACGTCATTGTCACCGACCTGACCAGTGCTTTCTACCAGATACCCCTGGCCCGCGAGTCCATGAAATACTGTGGAGTTGCGACCCCCTTCAAGGGTGTACGAGTTTACACGCAGTCTGCTATGGGCATGCCTGGCTCTGAGACAGCCCTTGAAGAGCTCATGTGTCGTGTCCTCGGCTCCCTTCTCCAGGAGGGGATCGTTGCCAAACTCGCTGATGACCTGTACTGTGGAGGCGATACACTAGAGGAACTCCTTCACAATTGACCTATGGCTAAACCACGCCCCCAAACGCGATGAGCCAATCACAGTGCACACAGCTATCCCATACACTCGGACATTCTCTGCTTGAGTGTCCATTGAAATGCATTGAAGTTAGTCCGTTTTTGTTCGTTTTTATGTGTTCTTTTTAGTTTAAAATGGTCAAACGTGTGCATGGGGTACATGCAACTCCGATACTAGGTATCCTGAGAGGCTGGGTGACAGAGTGTATTTTTTGCCTTTTACCAAGTCACATCGAGCCAAAGTTATGCGACAGACCACAACATCAACCGAACGTGGATAAAATGAACGAGGATGTCTACATCTGTTCTAAGGTATGGGAACATCGTATTTGAGGCACATGTTGTCACTTTGCTTGAAAGAAATATGAAGTTACCTTCCCTAACGTTAGTTTAAGTTGGCTAACGCTAGCTAAACATGCTAGTTTTGGTACGTGGTAACTGTACATAAGACGCTGTCGTGTAGTAGGTGTAGTAACGTCGATAACGACACGCCTCTGGCTTCCAAGCTGCAGCCAGACTGCTCCGCTTCCGTGGCTGTTTGATCAGTTTTTGTCAGATGATCACTTTTTGGCACAACAACAGCAGCCGTGCAGCAGTTTGTGCAAGAAACTGAGGGAGCGACACGAGTCACATTCAGAGATTCACAGGCTGATTTCTACTCCCAGTTTAAGACTTGTGAACAATTTCTTTTTGTTTGTTTTTATGTTTTTTAATTTATCTTGTCATGATCTCTGTCTGATCACACGTCTGTTGTCCGTGTTGACAGCTGTCATCTCCCGAGATGTCACATAGCGCCTGTCACCGAATGTTGTTTGTCCGAGTGAGTGGAGGGGGCGTGGCTTAGCCATAGGTCAATTGGAAGCTCGTCCTTCAGGCCTTGTATAGGTGTGACCTACGCCTATCCCCATCTAAAACCATCGTCAACCCTAGGACCACGACCATACTGGACTGGATCTGGCATGCCAGTACCCTCACAGCTAGCCCACAACGCAGCAACACGCTGACCTCATGCCCTCCCCCGGACACCGTGGGCCGTATGAGGTCGTTCGTAGGTGCGTATAAGGTCCTCTCCCGTGTGATCCCAAGGTGCTCTTCGTACCTCGCCCCATTCGATGCAGCCACGACCGGCCGACAATCCTCAGAGAAGATTGGATGGAAAAACTCAAATATTACCAACTATATTTTTCTCATTTCTAGTCAAAATATCTCATCACACTCAAAATAAGACAAAATTACCTGAAGAGAAACATTTCGGTGAGATACAGGGAACTTGTTTTAAAGCGATGCATCTTATTTGAAAGATTCTTATCAAGAACATTTTTGGCAAAAATTTTTTTGCTTATTACAATAAAAAAATATATAATTTTTTTACTTATTTCATGAGTGGCCAAGATTATTTTGCTTGTAATAAGCAAAGAATTCTGCCAATAGAGCAAGCAAATAATGTGCGAACACCAATATGGATTTCACAGAAATCATTCTGCCCATGCTGACCCTTTTACTATCTAGTTGACAAGATTTATACTTCTCTAGAGAAGAAAAGAGTTTGCATGTGGTATTTTTCTCCAATCTTTCAAAAGCATTTGATGCTGTCAATCATGGCATTTTACTTTCAAAAATGTATAAATATGCATTTCATGGATATGTTCTGAAGTGGCTTCATAATTATCTACATGATAGATTGCAATATGTCAGTATACATGGTACAAAGTCTGAGAGCCAAATTATACAATGTAGGGTACCACAAGGTTCCATTTTAGGCCATTATTGTTTCTCGTTTACATTAAAGATGGCAGTGTCAAACACTTTATGTCCAACATTATTTGCAGATGATTTTTTTTTTTGCACTCATGAATGAAGTAAATAATGGTGTTCAAGTGTTTTCAAAATGGTTTAGAACAAATGAATTAGCATTAAATGTGGAAAAAATCTCATTTTATGATATTTGCAGAGAAAATAAAAGTGAAGGTGCATATTGATGACGAAAGAAATGATTAAGGTTTTGGAAAAAGCTATTAGTTTTGTTTTGTAACAAGGTTGCAAACCCTCTGGGGATTATTAGAAAAATTAGTGCCTTAGTACATCCATCTTGTTTTTTAACATTATACTATAGTTTGGTATATCCATATCTCACTTACTGTAATATTGTACGGGCCAGTACTTTTTCCACATATCCTCATAAAATCTTACTGCTGCAAAAGTGTTTTGTCAGAATAGCGCCAACCACTCCCACTTTTTTAAAAATGTACAGTACTGTCTATTTTTGATTTAAATATATTTCAAATATGTGAATTTACTTATAAACTGAAGTTCATGGGTACGGACTTGCCACAAAGTTTTCAAACATTTCTTATAAGTAATTCTCAGGTCAATCATTACTCAACCAGACAAATAGATGACTTGTACCTACCAATGTATGATACATCTCTAGGAGTACAATTTTCATTAAAATACCGTGGAGTCCAATTATGGAACACAAATTTATATTTATGAACTTATTTTTTGTCTTTATCTGGATATAAAATGAAACTCAAGGAAGCTTTGATGTTAAAGACATTTGGTTTGTAGAAGCTGGATTTCTTTGTTTTTCAAAATGCGCTGTTCTGAAATTCTGGGATTTTTCTCAATATTTGAATGTTATTTTAATCAGGCAGATTATATTTTTGCTGGCGCTTCACTGCATTGATAGTTTTATTACTGTTAATTTTTTTAATTTTATTTTAATTTTCCTAGGTGGGGTTTTTAAAAAAAACATAATGGGTTTCTACTTCACCTGCACATGTGATATATCTGTTTATTTTATATTTTTGATTTTTTTTCCCCAAAATGTGTAAATTTAAAAAAAAAAAAAAAAATTCTCTTGATAAGATTTTTAAAATAAGATGCATTGCCTAAAAACAAGCTCTTATATCTCACTGAAATGTTTCTCTTTTATCTAAAACCATGCTACGAAAGTAAAATAAGAACAATGAATATTTAAATAAGTAAAATAGTTTAATAATATCAGAGTAGGACCGTATAACCTTTTGAATGGTGGTTTTCTAGTGGTGAAAAAAACAGAGGCTACATTTATCAAATCAGTTAGGGATTTTTTTGGGTCTGTCTATATTAACACATTATTACAAAGAGATTAATTGTGAAATTAACACATACATTTCTTAATTATTACATGAATAACTAAGTTTTTACTAAAACCACGTTAAAAATCCCGGTTTATCGTTATCCCAGCTGATTTTGGGCGGGTACGTTTCTTGTCACAGCAGTGAAACGAATCAACCAGAAAACATTAATCCTCCTTATTTATGAAGTTTCTGATAGTTTTCAGCCTCACACGTATAATTTTATCGAGTGTCCAGAAACAAACTTATTACAGGTAATATTCTAAAAATCCACATTTGCTCCTGTTTTGGTGAGAAAAGCTGAACTCTGAACACCACGTCTGTTGTTTTGTGGCTCGAAAAGTTTGCAAAGTTGAGTTTGTACGTCACATATTCTGGTATGAGATGATGATGAGATGATGCATCGTCATGGAAATCCTCCTAACGCGAGTGTTAATCAGCCTGCAACATGACTCCTTCTTCTCCGTTTAGTGACCCAACGTTAAACCACCCCAGGAGGAGACACTCCTCTGGAAACATCTCCACCACCCTGGAGATGCTGCCAGGCCTGGAAGGTTTCCACCTGGACATCTACGGCAGGGTAGGTACCCCCCTCCCCCCTCACCAATCATGTTTAATGTGAGGGGTGTGACGATACACTCGACTCATGAGACGAGACGATATTTTCACATTACTTTTGAGAAAACTAAAATGACAAAATACGTCTTGAAAAATCTGACGTCTTTATATAACAATCACAATTTATAAATGTTTTATAAGCTGCATTCACGCATGACTAAAGCAGGAGCTTTCACAGTTAAACAACTTTCCACCAATACAATGAAATATTTCTCCTTTTTTCTAAAAAGTGCAAACAACGGCTGCAAAACTGCAACCAAAGTTCATCTCTGCCAGTACACAGTCAGGAAAGTGCAGAGACGCTAGTTTGATTTCCAGTGAGCAGTTTACAACATGCTGCAGGACTTGACCACATTCTTCATTAATCAGCATTAAAGGAATATTCCACCCACAGAATGATGTAACTTTATTTTCCACTTCCCCTCATGGTGAGAAAGACTGTGGAGCACTTTTTTAATATCTCAAATGCAGCCGGAGATCCGGAAGGTTTCTTGTTTTCCACCCAACTTTCATATAATGGAGTTCACCGGGGTCCGAGCCAAAAAGGTCCATAAAAGTCCACAAAAACTTGTCAATATTCCTCCATACTGCTCGTCCAATGTAATCCAAGTGTCCTGAGTGGGTAGCGTCCAGAATTTACTTGAAACATCATTTAGTAGATTTTTAGAGCCTAAACAGTAGAACATCGCATCTCCTGCAAGCACGCTTTAGCGCATTCACAAAACTACGGAAGCCGCAGCAGACGAGATCACACGTTCTCTTTTTCTTTCTTTGTTTTAAATCAATATCAACCCCTCTTGGACCCTCTTGTGTTTGTCCCGGTTTGTCTGCAGCTCTGTCGCTCTTAGCACAATGTAAACGGCAAATTTCTTCTTCTATGCTTGCATTATTGGCAGAGTAGGCTCTGAACGCCGAGGCTTCCGTAGTTTCGAGGAAGTAAGATGTAGTACTGTTGAGGCTCTAAAAATTTACTAAATGATGTCGTTTCGACTAAATTCTGGACGCTACCCACTCAGGACACTTGGATTACATTGGACGAGCAGTATGGAGGAATATTGACGAGTTTTTTGTGGACTTTTATGGACCTTTTTGGCTCGGACCCCGGCGAACTCCATTATATGAAAACTTGGGGGAAACGAGAAGCCTTCCTGATCGCCGGCTGCATTTGACATATTAAAAAAGTGCTCCAGAGTCTTTCTCACCATGAGGGGGAGTGGAAGATAAAGTTACATCATTCTGAGGGTGAAATATTCCTTTAATATCTGACAGTAAACCAGGGTGAGATCAGCCAGTTTAGTTTTTAGTCTGGTTCATAGAGCAGAGGTGATGCACCGGCTGTTAGACAAGAGGAAACATTACGCATACGCACTGTCAGTCTCCAATACCACCAGAAAAAGTCGCTAGACTTGTTAGTAATCGCTTTTTTAAAAAAAATAAAATGCCAGAGCTGAAAACTCACTACATATAGCAACAAAGTCACTAAGTTAACAGCGCTGCTGCTGCTCTTCTTCTTCTGTCATTTTATGGCAGACTAGACGTTGCAGAGGTGCATCACTGCATCCTACACGCTGCAAAAACTCAAATATTACCAAATATATTATCCTGATTTCTGTAAAAAAAAATATGTCATTATACTCAGAATAAGACAAAATTACCTAAAGAGGAACATTTCAGTGAGATAAAGGAACTTGTTTAAGGTAATGCATCTTATCTCAAGAAATCTTGTCAGGAAGATTTGTTCCATTGGCAATTTTTTTTTTTTTTTTTTTTTTTTTTGCTTATTACAAGCAAAATTTTTTTTTTTTTTTTTTTTTTTTTTACTTGTTTTAAGAGCAGTCAAGATTTTTTTTGTTAATAATAAGCAAAAAATTCTGCCAATAGAACAAGTGAAATTATCCTGAAATAAGATGCTTACTTCTCAGTCAGTTCCTATATCCATGGAAGAGGATTCGGGCCATTGAAGAAAAAAAAAAAAAATTCTGAGAAAAAAGTCCGAATTCTGACCTTTTTCCAGAACATTTGACAAAAAAAATTACTTTTTTTCTCAGATTTTTTTTTTTTTTTTTTTTTAGTGGGCCTATTACCTTTTCTGTATATATCTCACTGAAATGTTTCTCTTTAGGTAATTTTCTTATTTTGAGTGTGATGAGATATTTTGACTAGAAATTAGAAAATGATAGTTTTTGCAGTGCAGGTGACCTGCAAACCAACTCTTCTTAAAACGGGAACTTTAATCTCGGGAGATCTCGTCACACTCCTGTCAGCGTTTCACCTTTTCTACCTTCTGTGTCTTATTTTCCTCCCCCATCTCTCTCTCTCTCTCTGTCAGTCAGTGTCGTACGCCCAGTTCCTCTACCCCACCAACGCCCTGGTGAGGCAGAAGCCGTCGTCCACCAGCGACCTGACGCTGCAGATCCCCGTGTCCCGGAGCACGCACAGCATGCCGGGCCGCAGCTTCCCGCCCAGCCGGCTCAACAGCACCGTGGGGCTGGACCTGGGTACGCAAACACGCACCAGCTCTCTCTCCACAGCTCGTCCCTTCCCTCCATCCGAGACATGAGACGGGAATCGTCCAGGAAGTGGAGGCGGAGAGGCGGGGCCCGCAGCTGACCAATCGCAGCGTGGGAGAGGAGGAAGAGAAAACAAACACAGGATGGAGAGATGAAGCAGCTGTGCTGCAGCTCCGTGTGTTTACATGTGTGTAAACATGTATGTGCACGCTGTGTCACTTCCTCTCTCACTGTGGGGGGGGTGGGGGTTTGGACACGGACCCCCGATCAGCCTCCAATCCGGATCCTTTTATTAACACCACACAGCTGTGTGGCTCTGACATGATGGGGCTAAAATCTGACCCAACACCAACCGGTGGGACTCTGTGAGGATGGAGGCGGTGATCTCATCGCCATGGAGACGGGAGTCATTTTTATTTAGAAGTAAACAATGAGCATCATCATGTTGGTCCTGAAAGTTGATGATTGAGTCATTACATCATCGTTTCCTCTAATGAACACGGTTCAGATTACCGAGTCAACACCAGCTCACAGGAATCTGTTGCCATAGCAACGCAGCTGGAAAGATGGACATGTAACGCCGTGTCCAGCTCTGCTTCTGTCCATCTTTCCCGGTTTTCCTTCTTTGTGTCCTGAAGCTGATTAATTGTCTGAGACTTTACAGAAATGCAGCGTGTAAAATAGCACACGTATGACCGCTGACACGTGGAAGAGTTCCAGAGAGGCTCGGTCATCCGGTCGTAACAAAGCTGCTTCTAGGTCGTTGACATGCAGGGGAAAGGATGGCGTTAGGTATGCACAATATTGGAATTCAGGCCGATATCCGATATGCCAATATTTACAGCTCACGCGGCGGATAATCGATATTGATACTGATATTAAAGTTGAAAAATAAATGATCAATATTCGTTCCTTGTGCAAAATTAGAAAAATACCTCCACTTGTGTTTAACAAGTCAAACTTAATGACAGTTGCTCAAACAAAACTAATAGAATATGTGAAGTACATCCTAGAACCACCTGGATTTTTTTCTCCCTGAAAAAAACCCCAAATAAAAACAGGATATTTGGCACAAATGAGCGTATAAACTCTGTTCACACAGAACATCCTGAAAGAAACTGTCTTCAGAAGTTTTAAAGTCTGTAAAAAAGACGTTTTTGAAGAAGAAAACGTTTTGGGGTTTTTTTAGACTTTAGAAACAGCGGCACCATCGGTTGAATATCCGTTAAATATCGGTGGGGTGGTCGATGTGGGATACTCAGTTTTTAGGCCGATAAAGGCCGATTCCGATAGGGGGCTGATAAAATCGTGCATTCCTAGATGGTAACTGCAGAGCGGTTTCAGAAGATCGCAGGTTTCAGTGTGGACGAACGTCCAAACGACCTGCAGCAGGGTCAGCTGAACGGGACCCGGTCTGGGCTGGACCTGAATCAGAAACGAATCGGATCTGTTTCTAACGAGATCTCAGCATTTCACCCAACTTCTACATCCCAGCAGTCAGACAGACGTCAGGATTCTGTGACAGTAACTGATTAAACTCCAACACCCAAACCAGCCAGAGGAAGGACGCATCGGTCCTGCCTTGGTCCTCAGGAACAGTTCTCCAGGATCTCTGGACTTTCTTTGGCTGCTACGTTTTGGTGATGTTTGCTTCGTCACTGTTTCGTCTCCACTTTGTCTCTGCTTCTTCTCTACTTCATCACTGCTTCGTCTCTGTTTCATCTCTGCTTCGTCTCTGCTTCGTATCCACTTTGTCTCTGCTTCGTCACTGCTTCGTCTCTGCTTCATCTCTGCTTCGTCTCTACTTCATCTCTGCTTCGTCTCTGCTTCGTCTCTACTTCATCACTGCTTCGTCTCTGCTTCATCTCTGCTTCGTCTCCGCTTTGTCTCTGCTTCTTCTCTACTTCATCACTGCTTCTTCTCTACTTCATCTCTGCTTCGTCTCTGCTTCGTCTCTGCTTCGTATCCACTTTGTCTCTGCTTCGTCACTGCTTCGTCTCTGCTTCATCTCTGCTTCGTCTCTACTTCATCTCTGCTTCGTCTCTGCTTCATCTCTGCTTCGTCTCTACTTCATCACTGCTTCGTCTCTGCTTCGTCTCTGCTTCATCTCTGCTTCGTCTCTACTTCATCACTGCTTCGTCTCTGCTTCATCTCTGCTTCGTCTCCGCTTTGTCTCTGCTTCTTCTCTACTTCATCACTGCTTCGTCTCTGCTTCGTCTCCACTTTGTCTCTGCTTCTTCTCTACTTCATCACTGCTTCGTCTCTGCTTCGTCTCTGCTTCGTCTCCACTTTGTCTCTGCTTCGTCTCTGCTTCGTCTCTGCTTTGTATCTGCTTCTTCTCTACTTCATCTCTACTTCATCTCTGCTTCGTCTCTGCTTCGTCTCTGCTTCGTCTCCGCTTCGTCTCCGCTTAGTCTCCGCTTAGTCTCCACTTCATATCTACTTCATCACTGCTTCGTCTCTGCTTCGTCTCTGCTTCGTCTCCACTTTGTCTCCGCTTCGTCACTGCTTCGTCACTGCTTCGTCTCTGCTTCGTCTCTGCTTCGTCTCCACTTTGTCTCCGCTTCGTCACTGCTTCGTCTCCACTTTGTCTCTGCTTCGTCACTACTTCGTCTCTGCTTCGTCTCTGCTTCATTCCTGCTTCGTCTCGGCTTCTTCTCGGCTTCTTCTCTGCTTCGTCTCCACTTTGTCTCTGCTTCGTTTCTGCTTCGTCTCCACTTTGTCTCTGCTTCGTCTCCACTTTGTCTCTGCTTCGTCTCCACTTTGTCTCTGCTTCGTCACTGCTTCGTCTCCGCTTTGTCTCTGCTTCATTCCTGCTTTGTCTCTGCTTCTTCTCGGCTTCGTCAGTGCTTCGTCAGTGCCAGTTAATTCATCACACAGAGAAGTGATATTTATTACTTTTTGCTGATAGTGTACACTTTATTTGTTAATAAATATCATTACATAACAACATAAACAACATCTCTGGACACAACTGCAGCCATTCCTACTGGTGTTTCTCTCCCAACACTGCATCGTGTGTGAACTGGAACATGTTATATTCTGCCGAGTCATGTGAACTGGAACACGTTACATTCTGCTGAGTCATGTGAACTGGAACACGTTATATTCTGCTGAGTCATGTGAACTGGTACATGTTATATTCTGCTGAGTCATGTGAACTGGAACACGTTACATTCTGCTGAGTCATGTGAACTGGAACACGTTATATTCTGCTGAGTCATGTGAACTGGTACATGTTATATTCTGCTGAGTCATGTGAACTGGAACCGGTTATATTCTGCTGAGTCATGTGAACTGGAACCAGTTATATTCTGCTGAGTCATGTGAACTGGAACCAGTTATATTCTGCTGAGTCATGTGAACTGGAACATGTTATATTCTGCTGAGTCATGTGAACTGGAACCGGTTATATTCTGCTGAGTCATGTGAACTGGAACCAGTTATATTCTGCTGAGTTATGTGAACTGGAACATGTTATATTCTGCTGAGTCATGTGAACTGGAACATGTTATATTTTGCTGAGTCATGTGAACTGGAACATGTTATATTCAGCTCGGTTCACCGTCTCTTCTCTGCTCCAGGTGTGGAAGATGTGACGGACTACGACCCCAACTTCCTCAGTGACCCCCAGTGGCCTTGTGGGAAGCATAAACGGGTGCTGATCTTCGCCTCCTACATGGTAGGCCTGCATTTTCTCTTCCTTCAGGTGTCTGTGGTGATGATGAGGAGGAGGAAGCTCGCTGTGCCGGTATTCTGGGATTAGCAGCAGCAGCGTGGCTTCGCGCCTCGTCCACAGCTCTGCAGGCTGTTTGTCACCTCTAATAAACTTGGTGTCAGACGGCAGATGGTGGAGTGTCGATGCGATGCCGCTGCTGTTTTTATCTCCGACTCCCGCGTCTCTGATCCGTCCTCGCAGGGTTCAAGTCTCCTGAACTGGACGCTGTGATTCAGCTCCTAGATGTGTGAATAAAGCCTGCAGCTCCACTCCAGCAGCAGTGAAGCTCTGGTAGAACATTTAGTGCTTCATAGACCAGTAGTTGTCTTTTAAAATGTGTTCTTGTCTGGACGGAACTGAATTTGGGTCTTTCCTCTTTAACTCCAGAGCCATTAACATCAGTTTCATCTGTAAATGAAGAATTTATCTGCAGCATTAAGATATTTACTTGCTCTTTAGATTTTGTGGCAGGTTTTAACCTGCAGGTTACATGATGCAAATGTCGGTCTGCAAACACGGAGCTTTTCTGACAGGCTGCAGCACATTTTTATGACTTAAAGCTGAGAACACACACACACACACACACACTGTACCCTGCTACTTAGCTGCAGAGGGGATTACTGTGAGGTGGGCTGCTCGTCACCGTTCTCGTGTGTGTTGTCACCACTTACTCTAAGTCTCATTTAACCCACAAACGGCTTTAGAAGAGAACAGTGAGGATTGCCTTTACTGGTACGCACTGTACGTGACTTCAGCTGATCATGGAGTCGATGTGATCGGGCAACCTGACTGCAGTCACTCAGATTATACGATAAATTAAAGGTACAGTATGTAAAAAAAAATCAAAGGTAAATGGCAGGAAAATGTGATATATAATTCAAAACTGTGTTTCTATTGATGCATAATCGCTTCACTAGAACAGCTGTTATATGTTTATTTTCTTAGAATGAGTCATTTATATCTACTTGCTGGGGGGTGCACATATGGAGGCTGCCATATTTGTTCCACCATTTTTACTATGGTGTCCCTGAATGGACAAAACCATGTGTGTGAAGTAAGAAACCTCTGAACTTTAAGTAGTTGCTGGTAGTACAGTCATACCTGCACCTGAGACCACTGGATCCACTCACAGATAAATACCCATCTTTACCACTAGATGTCAGGAATTCTTACATACTGTACCTTTAAAGACTTAAGTCAAACAATAAAGTTCCTGAACACGAAATAAACTGATTCAGTTTTTCTGTCAGATCTTAAAGGTTAAACTAGAAAATTTCTGAAGAAATTTGAATGCTGCCGATGCAGCTACCCACATCCAAGAGAACGGCAGCCATGTTACAAAGATGGAAGACCTGTGCCGATAGATAAGGTCCTAAAGACATACACATTTACCTCAATGTGCAAGTATGGTGTGTGTGTGACTGAGAGAGAGAGAGAGAGAGAGAGAGGGGGATGAGAAGAGAGGAGGTGGGATATACTAAGATAGTTAACTGTATTTTTTTCTCCGTTATAATTGAAGTCATAGATAGATGGATTGATACTGTGAGATAGACAGTCTGTATATCGACACTGACAGACGGCCCAGAATCACTCATGTCTGCTACAAACTTCAAAAACCTGTGGAGGATTCAGTTTATTCATTCAGTTTATGCTCTGAGATATTGCAGTATGAGCAAATGTGTGTGTGAATGACACTGGTGAAACTCTGCAGCTGCTTCGGCGTTCAATCAACCAGTGTGTGAAAATGGCAGTTACACAGACAGAACTACACTGAATACATTCTGTGCGCACTGCCCGAACAACTCTACCCTGAGAGAAAACCGTAAGAGATACCAAAATTATTTTTCACCTTGAGCACCTCAAGGCTTTGAGGAACTCAGAAATGTATTTAATTTTATCCTACTGTGAACAGAGTTTAAACGTGGCAACTTTAAAACCCTGGAGAGAAAGGTATTAATTTTTTTCTCTGTTATAATGGAAGTCAATGGGAGGCGTAGGTCGACTTTGGAGCAGCGTAACTCGAAAAACGATGCATCTGAGCGATTTTTATGCCAAGTCCTTAATGAAGCTGACAAGTTTTCCTACATTTTGATATTAGATTTATGTCTTTACAGTGAAAGTTGTAGGAGTTATGGGCATTTGTTTCAAAGCTGAAAATGCTTCAAAATTTAGAGTGCGGCTAGAGTACGGATGGATTTTTGGACTTTTTCTGATTTTTACTAAAATATAACTTGCGGTTGGGTCAAAACCGTAACAGATGTGTAAATATCCTTTCATGTGGTGAAAGATTAATCTTTCATGACCTGTTTAAACTTTGAATGATGTCTCTATGTGATGGTATGGCTGAGCTGTAGAGCTCCAAAGTGACCTGGGTTTTTGGTAGGGCTGGGAAAAAATACTGATACACTGAAATCTCGCGATATTTTCATATGCTGATATTATCGATCTTTAAAGGGACTTGAGAGAAAAAATGGACATGAATGTTTTTTTTTAAAATTCCTGCCTCTTGTCCCTTTAAAAATGTGGTATCGATCTATTTTACCAATGAAATCTCACGAGATGTTGTTGTTCAGTCAAGAAATATCGCTGGTGTTTGTGAAATCTCACGAGATTTCACTGTCATCTTATGAAATCTTGCGAGATTTCGTTGGTAATATAGATCAATATCGCATTTTTGAATATCTATATGAAATCTGCGCATGAAAATATTGCGATATTTCAGTGTATTGATATTTTTTCCCTGCCCCAGTTTTTGGCTTCTCTCATCTGATTTCGGTCAAATCCCATTCATTTCTATGGGACAAAAAATCGCATTTTTTTGCGAATTTTGTAAACGCTGTTAGAGTTTTCTACAGCAAAAAAGCAAGCACACCATTCCCAGCTGAGCTGCACGTTTTGATAAAACTTTTGTGGGGGTGCTGGCAAAGTCCCGGGAGGAGTAGGCGGTCGGAAAAAGTGACGGAAACCGAAGAAGTTCAGTGAACAGGTCCAGCTTCTACACCTCCTCTCTGTTCATATGCTCTCCGTTCTTCTCTCTCCTCTTTTCCACCTCCAGACGACCGTTATAGAGTACGTGAAACCGTCGGACCTGAAGAAGGACATGAACGAGACTTTTAAGGAGAAGTTTCCCCACATCAAGCTGACGCTCAGTAAAATCCGCAGGTAAGGTTTCTCAGACGAAGGTGCGGTGGATCCTCCACGAACGGGAACTCAGCTGCTTCTGTGTTTCAGCCTGAAGAGGGAGATGAGGACGGTGGGGGAGGACTGCGGCCTGCAGCCCGTCAGCATCGCCATGTCCTTCGTCTACTTCGAGAAGCTGGTGCTGCAGGGACGACTCAACAAACAGAACAGGTTCTTACTGCAAGCTGATTGGTCAAAGCCTCAGAGCTCTTCACTGATGTCCTGATCAGGGATCAACGATACAGATGTTCTCTCATCAGCTGATGGCCAATACTACATTTAACTCTCAATTCGATTTAATTAAAAAAATGAGGAAAAGTAATTTTACAACTCTTAATATGAAAAAGAACAAATACTTCAAATAGAAAAAGAAAATATTAAATAGAGACATTAAACTTGTAATATATACTGTATAAATAATGGGTGCAACAAAACATGTATTCGTATCGAACCGTTCAATACAGGTGTGTACTGAACCGTGACCATCGTGTTTTGAATATTGAAAAATACGGAGTTTTTCATTAATTTCATCAACTTGTTTTCTGACGATGAGCTCTGTGTTGAAAACTGCGTCCGGGTACATTCGGTTCTGGCATCTGGAACTACTTTGGTTTAGGGCAGGGCGATATGGCCCACAATATTTATCACAATATAAATGATAGAATTTGCGATAACGATATAACTGGCGATATGATTGACACGAGGCAATATACTTGCAAATTGCACAACTTTATTTGTGCAAAGAAAATTAAAAATTTCTTTTCACTTTAACAAGCAGCTGTTTCTGATGAGCATTAAAGTTATAACTTTTATGAAATCAGCTGTGCAGATGTTACATATCCCTTACTGTCAGTTAATTTAAGCAAAAAGCGTTTCCAGTGGAACCGGGCTGCAGATCCTGAGCAGAACCATGTGCAGCAGAGCCGGAGAACCTCGTCCTGCGTTTATTCCATGTTTCCTTGTTCTAGCACACCTCATTCAAAATACCGTGTCTCTGAGCAGAACGTGATCATATTTATGAGCAGAGCGTTCATCTCATGTTCGAGGCGACATTCAAGGCGGGGGGGTTAACTAAGAAGCTGGACGTGGAAAACGTTGATGCGCTGATGTAAAGTTAAATAGGTAGCTTTAATAAACAGCTGATCGAAGGGGTGAATAAATATGAAATACAGTATATAACGTGGCATTTAGATACACGGACGCGTGCATAACTCCGCCCACCTGCGACGAACGAAGCTCTTCACAGTCATACCCCCCCACATTAATAACCACCCCACCGTGGAAGAAGCTTCACGTGGATGAAATGACCAAAATTAACCTTTTACTTGTCCTAGCGGCCTAAAAAGCAAAAAGAAAGTTCTCGCTTCTCATGAGGATGGAACAAGCTTTAAGTCAATGCGCTGCTTTGACTCTACTCCTCCTCTTCCTCCTCTTCCTCCTCCTCCTCCTCTTCCTCCTCCTCCTCCTCCTCTCCCTCCTCCTCCTCCTCCTCCTCCTCCTCCGTCGCTGCCAGACTGGCTGCATGTGCGTTTGACAGTATCAAAGCAACAGCGGTGCGCATGCGTGTTTCATCCATATTCTATCATGATATTTCATTTTCTTATCATTCCCTAATGTTACACCGGTTTTACCGTGAACGATATGATATGACCCCGCCCTACTTTGGTTTTCATGTTACAGTAAGTATAACCCTGATGGTAGACTGTGGACTACAGGATATCGGGTTAAAACAGACGGAAAAATATCGAACCGTGACACTAAGGTATTGAACCAAACCGTGAATTTTGCAACCCCCAGTATACCCGGAGTGCAACAATACAAAAAACTCACAGTTTGGTTCAATACTTTAGTGTCAGGTGTGCGTATATTTATATATATATATCCATATATATATAGATATATATATATACCGTATTTTCTGGACTATAGGTCGCATCAGTCAAAAAATGCATCATGAAGAGGAAAAGAACATATATAAGTTGCACTGGACTATAAGTCGTATTTATTTCTTTAAAATAAGGGCGATTTTTAAAAAAAATTTCATATCCAGTTTGTTACTGCTAAAAATTCCCCAATCATTCTGATTCTAAAGTTAATGCCTGTAAATGATCATAAAAATCACGATGAAGTTTTAACATCCTTGGGTTGTGTCAGTCAGCACAGATTGACACTTAAAAATATGTTAAATTGTAAATATTTAGATTTTTAAGTCACAGGAGCAGCCAACCTATGAAAAATGTGTGACTTATAGTCCAGAAAATACAGTACATATAATGTATGCAAAATGCAAAAATCCCCATCTAAGGAGATTAGTAATCCTTAATCATGTGATCAAATGTCATTAACCTGTTATCGGAGAATAAATAATCAGACTATTTCTGCCTCTAACGCCCCGTCTTCTGTCTTCTGTCTTCTGTCTTCTGTGATGAGGATTAACACAAAACTGCAGAAACAGAAGTTGATATTTTACCTTCATTGATCATCTTGCTTTGAAATGCTTTGACTTCCAGGAAAACGTCCGTAAACCACATAAACGAACATGTCTGTTGAAGTGTGGGAAATGAGTTTGCATGTTGAACAGAAACTGTCCTGCTGGGAGCCGTTGAGCCTGACACCGATGCTGTTTTACAGGAAGCTGGTGTCAGCCGCCTGCATCCTGCTCGCTGCTAAGATCAGCAGCGACCTGAAGAAGCAGGAGGTCAAACACCTCATAGACGTAAGACACACACACACACACACACACACACACGGTGGTGACCTCTGCTGAGGCGGATCAGGTTGCTCCTGGTCAAGTGTTTGTCAGGTTGTTCTACCTGAGCAGGTGGAAAACGACCTGCAGGGTCTCTGAGCTGCTGCAGGACGTCGCAGCATCAACCCAGTACTTAGCTGCTAACGCTAACGAGGTTTAGCTTCACACTGCAAAAACCCAAATATTACCAAGTATAGTTCTCTCATTTCTAGTCAGAATATCTCATCACACTCAAAATAAGACAAATTTACCTAAAAAGAAACTTTTCAGTGAGAAATAGGAACTTGTTTTAAGGCAATGCATCTTATTTCAAGAAATCTGATCAAGAAATTTTTTATTTTTCTATTGGCAGAATTTATTTTTTGCTTATTACAGGCAAAAAAAAAATCTTGGCCATATATTTTTTTGTTTTTTTACTTATTTTAATAGTGGCCAACATTTTTCTTTTGCTTGTATTTCACCTTATTTAGCCCCGCCCACTTCTAAACGTCCTTGTCTCCTGGAATGTGTTGAGATTTCCGGTCGCTAGCTGCAGCTCATCAGTTACAGTGAAAACCAGTAACCTGGTATGCACACATGAACACTGACTTATTTCCATTTTTATTTTGATTCTGTAATAATGAGCTACTTGGTTAGCTAGCACCCTAGTGGAGCAAACAGAAATAAAACGGGGTCTTTGCTTTTTTAAGTGTTTACAGCAGGTGTTTCTGACACATTTCCATCACTTTCACCTGCTCACATACAATATGAAAAATACAGAGCAGCTTTGATCGTTTTCGTGATGGTTGCCTTCAGGTTCTATCAGCTGATGTGTTCAACAGCTTCATGTTTTAAAGTTTTTCTGGTCGTTTTCTTGTGAAAATTTCCTGACCAGTGTAGCTGGTGTGTTTAAAAAGCTCCTAAAACCTTTCTGTTAGACAAACGTTCTAGTCTAGACCGAATTTAATCACTTATTAAACTGTTCTAACATACTATTTTACATATTTTTATTTTATGCTTTTGTATCTTTTTATCTTTTTCTATGTTCTTAGGTTTTCATCGTTGTGATGAAGCACTTTGTGACTCTTTGTCTGTAAAAAGCGCTTTATAAATAAAGTTTACTTACTTACAACAGGAGAAGCAGTATTCAGGTTTCAGCATCATCCTCTCAGCTTCCAGAAATCAACCAAAGACATGAAACTATCCGGAAAAAATTAGCTGGATGAGACATCATAAATGAGGCCGATCCAGTCTTTTTTTTTTTTTTTTAGATTATTTTATTAATATCATAATAAATGTTCACCTTATGTCAATAAATAATAATAAGTACGTTTATATCTGTGGTTATTTGTTACCTTTTTTGCCTGATGTCTTCACTCACATGGCAAAGTATACGTTCATTCATCCAACAGTAGTATCGGATCAGTATCGGCCGATACGCTCAGCCCAGGTATCTGTGTCAGATTGGATCGGGAAGAACTGGATCGGTGCATCTTTACTTAAAGAGCCATGTTTTATTAATTTATTATTCCAGGAGAACATAAACAACATTTTATGATGAAACTGACATTTTTCTGTTTGATGGAAATATGAGCTGATTTTGAATCTGATGCAGCAACACGTCTGTAAAAATTAAATGGAACAGGAGCAAAAAAACCTGAAAAAGTAATAATAGGAGGGGACTTTAATATCTAATCAGATTAACTGGGAACAGACCAGTAACATGACTGGATAAAAGGAGCATTTCAGAGTTTCTCAGACGGAAAGATGGACACCAATCTGAGACAGACTGGCTCCCTTCCATCTACAGAGTAGAATATCATCAGGAGATGGAGAGAATGAGGAGGAATCTCTGTGTGCCGGGGACAAGGCTGGATGCTGGAGATCTTCTGCATTAAAAGCAGACATGGCTTCACTTTAGTCATCGTGTTCTATGTTTTATGGGTCGGGTTATTAAAACACTATAAGTACGGAGGCCCAGAGGTCCAAAACACCACATAAATGAACAAAAACTAGAAAGTCCAGGTGTCTGTGAACCGGTTTGTGTTTGTGTCTCTGCAGAAGCTGGAGGAGCGTTTCCGGATCGGCAGGAGGGAGCTCATTTCGTTCGAGTTCACCATCCTGGTTGCCCTGGAGATGGCGCTCTACCTGCCCGAGAGCCACGTCATGCCTCATTACCGACGGCTGGTGCAGCAGCAGCAGGTGTAGCCCCCCCCAGCCCCGACACTGTGACCCCCCCGCAGCGCCCCACAGAGCCTTCAACCCCTCCCTCTACGCCAAAACGGGCACACTGTGACACCCGGTTCATCAGCAGGTCTGACGGGGAACTGGTTTTACTGGTGGAGACGGGGTCCAGTTTCCCGCCTCCCATCATGAATATCTGCAGCCTGAATTGATCAGTGACGCCCTGATCAAGATTAATGAGCATTAGACAATCTTTTTATGGGAAAGTGACTTCTGTTTTTATAAACTTTCACTACTCCGTCCATCACCGACATACAGCGGTTCCTTCCAGATCCTGTCCTGGTTTAGTTTCAGATGCCTCCTGCGTGGACTCGTTGATCGGATGATGACTCCGTTCAGGCATCAAAAGCTCTAAAAAAGTTGGATAGTTTGGAAAATAAGGTGGAAAAAAGCACATTTATTCCTAAAAATTATTTATTTAACTTTTTATGTCCCTGCAGACGATACGGAGCCAGAATATCTCACCGCTGCCTGGTTTCAGACCTGCAGCACCTTCCAGACGGATGCGACAGTCGTAACGTTCCCGTTCCTCCCACCGACACCTGAACATTAGATACACTGTTAGATCGCAATATTTTCATATGCCGATATCATGTCGATATTTGGAAACGCGGTATCGATCTACTTTCTCGTCGGTCGGTTACAAAATTTTGCAGGTTTTTTTTAAATCTCATGAGATTTCGTAACAGACCGATTTGTTAGTAAAATAGATCGATACCACATTTTCAAATATCGACATGATAGCGGCATAAGAAAATATCGCGATATTTCAGTGTATCGATATTTTTTCCAACCCCTACTAAACATACTATTTAAATACTCTACTATACGATACTGTTTGAAGTTGCGATGACGAGTGATCAGTGAAATTGGCTTTGATGTTTTTCTCAAACATTTCTGCAGCATCAACACGGATCATCCAGGACAGTAAAATCCTCCCAGACCGGCTCTGGAAGCGCTGATAGTGCCGACTTCATCTTTTATAACGCTTCCATCCAGACAAACGTTCCGCTCTTTTACCTCGGAGATGTAGCGGTTAGAAATATGTCTGAAAAGACGACTCTGGTTAAAGAACAGGTGGATTTTCCACAATACAAGTCTGGAATTTGCTTTAATAACACGTCACCATGTGGTAAAACTAGGAGTTTTTAATCTAATTAATTATAATTTTTCTAATTTTTATTCTTTTTTATTATTATTCTTTTCTTTTCTTTTTTTTAAATTACTGTTATGAACTGATCCTTTTCTTTAATTGGAGGGTAGGAGTAATTTCGAGGACGACTGCAGGTCTGCTCACAGTCCAGGTTTCCCTGCGTGCAGGGTTGGACGTCTGCACACCTGGACCAGGTTTTCATGCAGCTTCAAAGCCTGAAGGAGAGTTTGCTTCCCACATTTTTAAAAAGAAGAATATTCTGACTGTAGATTGAAAAATATGCAAATCTCTTCAGATCTTTGAGGAACTTGGTTTTATTTGAACATCTATCCATCTTTACTGCTCAGACCTTTAACTACTGAATTTCCCCTCCAAACCAAGGTTATGATAGTTTGGGATTTTTAATTAGTTTCAGTTTTTATTTAGTTTTGACTTCTTGTTTTTCAGTTCAGTCAGTTTTTTAGTTTTTATTAGTTTTTATTTTTTGGAAAACGCTTTGTTTTAGTTTAGTTCTTCTTAGTTTCAGTGTTGTTTTGTGTGTGTGTGTGTGTAAATTATAGGTATTTGCCTGGTGTGACTTTCCAAATAATCAGAAAGTCATTTGGAGTAAAACCGGTAGAGCAGCTAAATTAAATATCAACCCAAAAGGCTTACTGTGCGTTCAGACCAAGAGCGACTAAAGCTGTAAAATAGCTTTTGTCGCTCATAAAATAGCTGCTACAAAAAATCTGTTCGCTTTTGTCGCTCAAGTCGCTTATGACATCACGTTCAATTTTGCATATCCTTTTAAAAGGACCGTATGCTTTTTACCATTAGCAGAGCTTTTGCAGTGATGCTTTTTTTGGGATTGCTGCCTAGTGCTTTGACAAGTTGTAGCCTGTGATTAACCAGAAATCCGTCTCCTACTGAAAAACAACGGTCTGGACATAACTGATTAAATTACACCCCATAACAAAATAATGTTGTAGCTTAGTTAAGTCCATCATCTTCACTGATCTGCATCTGCAGATCTTCACTCATTCATCTCTCACTCTCAAACTAAATGTCAAGACGGGAAAAAAAGGGAAATACGTATTTTTATCCTTGTCAATTATTATTATTATAACATAGTACTTTAGATATTTATAAATATCGTCCCATTCACATACAATAGCATGCTAAGCGCTCAATTAGCAGGCAAGTTTCGCGCCTATTTTAAAAATAATTTTATCAACTTACCGGACAAACCAACGGCACGTGATACCTCTTTCCAGGCCAGAGCCTTCTTTTGGAGATCCCGACAGGCGTAAAGTGTCAGGTCATACAATACTGGGGGGGCAGCGACGGCAGTTATCAGCATTTCTGTTGTCATTTTGACTCGGAACCAAAATACGGCACCAGAGTTCAGAGTTCGTTTCCGGGGACTCCGGGAAGTGAACAACGTCTACATTCTGATTGGTTGTCAGGGTTTTACAGCCGAAACGTGTCATAGCCAATTTGCATAAAGTTAAACTATTTTTAACTTTGTTTAGTCGCTCTAATCGCTCAACTTTTGTAGCTCGTCGCTTCTGTCGCTTTATTCGCTCTTGTCGCTCCTGTCCATTGAAAGTGAATGACTTCCGGCGATTTTACAGCTTTAGTCGCTCTTGGTCTGAACGCACAGTTACTGTTTGTATTAAATTAATTTACAAAGACTGAAACTAAGGATGTTTTTGCAATAATTTTAGTTATTGTTTTTTTTTTTTTAATGTTTTTTTTTTTTATTTCAGGTAACAAAAATGTTTTTTTTTTTTTATTTATTTTAGTTTTTCACTAGTTTTAGTTAACTATAATAACCTTGCTCACGTTTTGTCCTGAAAAGCGTTTCCTGGTGTATTCCTGAGATATTCTGGCTTCCCCCCGTCTGCAGTCTCTTCTCCGTCTCAGGCCTTTCTGAGTGGGTCTGTGACGCGTACGAGCACACGGAGCGTGTTCGTTCATGCAAAACTCAGTTTCTATTCCAGTTTTTGGATTCAAACCAGCAACCTTCAGTCCTGCTTCCATCCTCCCTGGAGGAAACGCAGCCTGCAACACCTGGAACGTTGTCACATGCAGGCGGGGAAATGCTGCCCCCCTGTGTCTGACCTGCAGAACTACAGTTCCAGACGTGGCTGATGTAGAAAAGCAATAATTTATTCTGTTTGATAAAGGGATGAACATTTAATCTGAGGCTCTGACGGGAAGTTCGTGGAAGTGGACGTCCCTCACGGACCTCCTGCAGAGCTCAGCTGGTTTTGCACTTTGCCTTTTAGCTTCACCTCAATCTTTATTTTCTCACTAAGCAGCGAGGGGATATTTTTCTACGTGTTAGTATCTTATTGCAATATTGTGTCACTGGAAGTGTATTTATTACCGCGGATCTCCAGATGAGGAGTCGTGTGTGTCGTGTTTAGAGAATGAGTCCACGTTCTTCCTTCTCTACATTAGAGACGCGTGATGATGAATGTGTGCAGCTTTTCTTTTCAGCCAACCTTCGTCTTCCTCGGTGCCACGTGTTCGTTTCTCCAAAGGGAATTCCCCCCCCCTCCCCCCCGTTCGTCTTCCTGCCACAGCTTCTCTCTTTAACGTTGTTTTGTGTTTGTTTGCTGACGTCCAACACTTTCACCCAGAACTACACGTGAAGTCGCGTTGCATCAGCTTCACCTGCAGCACAGTTCACGTTTCCTACACGAAGTTTAACGAACTTCCACTGCAGGACAGTTCGGTTTCACCGCGAACTTCCAGGAACTGAATCATTTCTGACTTGTTTTGTAAATGAAGACCGTATGCTGTCCAGATGTTCAACATGAAGTTTATTTTCATTAAAATATGAAAATTACTGCGTCTGTTTCTTCTGTTTTTGAAAACCTCGGTTCCAAAAGACGCTGTGCGAAGCGTGAAGACGGGACGATAATTATCAGGCCGATAACAGGAAATTATTACATCATTCCGATCAGTCTGATATCAGGACAACTTGCCCTGATAACAAGGGATGTTTGATACTGACTTTTTTACCGATATTAGACATTCTCCAACTCTTAATTTCCGATATCAACTGATACCGATATGCAGAAAACTGTGAGGTTGTATCTCTCATATTCTGAGAGACTACGATATTCCAAAATCTGCTTAACTCAGCCGGAGTTCATTTTGGACGTCTGGCTGCCAGATATCAGATACTAGTGCTAGGAAAATATTGTTACACTGAAATATCGCGATATTTTCATATGTGGATATATCTATATTTAAAAACGTGGTATTGATCTATTTTACCAACGAAATCTCACGAGATTCTGTTGGTAAAATAGATCAATACCACGTTTTTAAATAACATGTAATCTGCATATGAAAATATCACGATATTTCAGTGTATCAATATCTTTCCCAGCCCTATCAGATACTAGCAGGTATTAGATACTTCCATACAATATCTGACATTTCTACAAACGTATATATTATTTTTGTCAGCATTATATTGTTAAAAATGCTCCTATTTATATAAACGAGTCTGACCTGTCAGTCATTATTATTGTTTACAAATAAACGTTTTCAGATTGCAATCAATGTTTGAATCTAACTTATCAGTGGTTTAACTTCTCTATTGCACGTTTTCGGTTTATAATCCTGATGCATGTATCTGCATCACTTCAGAGAACAATGCACCTTATTTAAGTTGACGTTCATTTGCGATATCAAATAGTTTTGTTTGATATCTTTTAGAAAGTATCTGAGAGGCTTGCTGATGTTTTTCACGGGAAAACATACACATTTCTTTTTAAGAGTGAAAAGTTTTGTACTTTATTAACTTTATTAACCTCCACAAGTTGAGGATGACCCCCCCAGACGGAGGGGGAGGAGCCGTCACAGGTCAGGGAGAGACGTTCAGATTAGGATAATATGGATTTTGTTCCAATGAGAAGAATGTTTTATTAATGTTTAGTTTCAGGAAGTTTGAGGTGAACCAAGTTTTTATTTAAGGTAAACGGGGGGGGGGGGGGGGGGGGAGCTGACATCTGCAAAACACCTGAAATTTGTGGAAGATACAACCAAGGGAGAGGAGGTAAGTAATGAAAAGAAGGGGGCCCCGGATCAGAGCCCTGGGGAACACCTGTAGCAACGGCAGGGTCGGATCTGAGGGATTTAAACTGAATTAACTGAGAGATGAACGTGAAACCAGTCGAGGGGGATGGGGGAGAGTCTACTAGGAGTCAAAGAAAATATCCTTTCAGTGAAATATCGTGATATTTTATGTTGCAATATTGTACAATATCTAAAAAGCATTGCATCGATATTTTTTCTAACAAAATCTCACAAGATCTCATTGTTCCATTACAAAATCTCAAGACATTTTTTAGCAACAGTGGCAAAGTATCTGCTTTCTACTGATATCTACGTACATCTGCAGGTTCAGTTAAACTTTACACTCATTAGAAAGAACAAGTTATCATGAGTCCAGGTTTTCATCGACCCCCCAGTTGTTGGCGATTATAATGCCTGACTAAAATTCTTTATATGCACTAATATGTGGTCTTATACTCATATACTACTTTGTTTCTCTGTTTTACTAGTTTCTCATACATTTCTGTCATTTTTGGGAAATTGAGAATATTTTGTAATTAATTTCAAATGGATTCAGTTTGGTCAAATTCAGAACGTCTTCAGTGAAACATATTGTGGTGGATCGTGGATCAAATTTATGTCAGTATTTCGATAATTGCTGTATCACTGTGTCATGATATTATTGTTATCGTAGGCAAAATATGATAGTATCGTATCGTGAGGTACCTTGTGACATCCGCCCCAGTCTACTGGGGAGGGTTGATGGTGTCAAAGCTGCCCTCAGATTGAGGAGGAAGAGGATGGAGCTTAAACTGGAGCTGAGATGAGGTTACTGGTGATTTCATGAGCAGTTTCTGTGCCGTAGATCCAGACTGGGAGGAGGTGGAGATGTTCTGGCTTCATGCTGCTGTCTGCTGGTTTCTCCCCCATAAGAACCGTAACTGGGCTGCAGTTCGTGGAAGTAAATCCTCCCAAAACATTTCCACTTTAACACTGACAGAATCTGATTCTACTCTGTCCTCTTCAGTTCTCAACTGTTTCCAGCTGCTTCGCTTCCAGCAATGAATCCACTGATTTCTGGACAGATGATTGACAGGTGATATTATTCAGGATGCGTTAATAATCCTGGTTTGTAGGAGAGCTGATGGTTTTCCTGACAATGAATCAAGCTGAACACGAAATAAAGTTTTAGTTTCTAAACTTTTATTTACATTAATTCATACATGGTTATTATAAATTAAGGATGCACGATATTGGATTTTGGCCGATATCTGATAAGCCGATATACTACAACTCATTTGGCCGATAACCAATTTGTTGATATTTCACAACTCATTTTGCTGACATGTTGATATTTCACAACTCATTTGGCCGATATCCTGATATTTTTGCAACTCATTTGGCCTATAACCCATATATTGATATTTCACAAGTCATTTTGCTGATATCCCATATATTCATATTTCACAACTCATTTTGCCAATATCCTGATATTTTTGCAACTCATTTGGCCGATAACCCATATATTGATATTTCACAAGTCATTTGGCCGATATCCGACATGCTGATATTTTTACAACTCATTTGGCCGATAACGGATACAGATATTAAAACTGGAAACGTTGTAATATTCATTCCTCGTGAAAATTAGAAAAATACTTCTTCAGCAGTTGCCGGAGACGTGATATTATTGCAGGGTGGGCGTGGCCTTAAGTTGTTTCCATGCCCCACGGATTAAAAAACAAACAAACAAACAAATAATCAAAAGAAAAAAAAAAAACACTCTGCAAGTTTGTCACCGAAAAGTGCTTTTTAGATATTGGTTAAGTATATAGGTCGATATCGGGTCTATGTCGTCCTATATCTATTCGGTTTTACAGTGAATATCGGCCGGTACTGATATCGGGCCAATAATATCGTGCATCTCTATCAGACATTTTGAACTGACACCATTTTCATAATAATTTACATTTTCTGGTGACCCCCCCTGCGGAGTCTCCATGCATGCCCCCCCTCATATGAGCAACGCTGCTGCAGACCATAAACAGATGTTAAAACTGAGGCGACCTTTGACCCCACACACGATGATCCTGGTCCCGGACCGGTAACCCGGCGCTACACGGATCTGGTCTGATGTAAGGTAACTACAGAGTAGAGCGTTATGGGAGCATCTGTGGGGGGGTCAGCAGGGGCGGGGTCCACCCGAGGCGTTGCATAAACCACATCTGCATGACCACGGGGGGCGCTGTGGAGCGAGGAGCCGCCGTTGGAGAACTGCACCTCGGAGTAATCTAAGGAGTCTCCTTCAACCTGGACCAGAACCAGAACCAGAATTAAAGGTTTCGTCATCTGAGTTCCTCCTGGATCGCTCAGACCTGGAAGTTCCTCTCAGCTGGACTTACTTTGTTCTGGGGAGCAGAGGCGAGGCTGTACTCATCCGGGCTTTCCATCCTCTGAGCTTTGGAGTATCTGGCGTCCACTCTGTCCTCCCTGATCTCCTCGTAGACCTGATCCTGCAGGAGGAGGGATTCACCGTTTACCAGCAACCTTCAGGGACCGAAGCCTGTCACACGGACTCGGACTCACCTGTGGACCTTTAGAGAACCGGTTTTCCACCGCAGGCTCTGAAAAACACGTTTACAGGGACTTTAGAGGAACCGGGTCAGGAACTAGCCGGCTTATTTCCACAGAACTGTTTCTGCCATCATTGTTTACGTGAACGAGGTCAGCGTGAAGGGAAGTGAAGACCTGACGCTTCTTCCCCGTTAAAAACAAACCTGTTTGCAATCAGGTGTTGCATCACTTCCATGTCCACAGGTGTGTAAACGAAGCAGCTCGGCATGCAGACTGTTTCTGCAAACGTGTGAAAGAATGTGTCGCTCTCAGGAATCAGTGAATTCCAGCGTGGAACTGTGATAGGATGCCACCTGTGCAACAATCCAGCGGTGAAATTTCCTCCTAAATATTCCACAGTCAGCTGTATTATAAGAACATGGAAGTGTTTGGGAACGACAGCAACTCAGCCACGAAGTGATCGTCCACGTAAAGTGATGGAGCGGGTCAGCGGATGATGAAGAGGTGACCAACTTTCTGCAGAGTCAATCACTACAGACCTCCAAACTTCATGTGGCCTTCAGATCAGCTCAAGAACAGTGACAGAGAGCTTCATGGAATGGGTTTCCATGGCGACCAGCTGCATCCATACATACATCACCAAGTGCAACGTAAAGCGTGGATGCAGTGGTGGAAAGCTCGGCATACATTGTACAATTTTTGGGCGTTTTTTAAGCCGATTTTCCAGTCGTGCAACAATTTTGGTGATTGGGCTGAATCTTAGCCAAGTACAGGATACGGGGGGTCACGAGAGGCGATTGGCACCTCACGACCAACTCCCGATCAGAAATCGTGAGTCGCAAGAAAATCAAACCTGTGTGATATTCTGGTCGTGACTCGTGAGTGAATCGCATGTTGAAGCGGCACCACAACCAGACTGAGAACTCTTTCCTCTGAGATTTTCACGTTTCACATGCGTGAAACAAAAACGGAAGTAAACCAGAGGCAGCATGGCGACCCAGCGTGGCATTTGGACGGAGTTCTCGTTGTAGAACTGACAGACCGTACAGCCCACATCTGGTCCGCCAATTCCTCGTCCACACAGACGTCGTCACCTTTTATTTTTGGTGAATTCTTCACAAGAACGAGGGCAAAACCCCAACCTGTCTTTGAGGACGTACAGTGTGAGTAGTTGGATCGTATCGGAGTGTCGGTTCGTACAGTGTGAGTGGTTGGATCGTATCGGAGTGTCGGTTCGTACAGTGTGAGTGGTTGGATCGTATCGGAGTGTCGGTTCGTACAGTGTGAGTAGTTGGATCGTATCGGAGCGTCGGTTCGTACAGTGTGAGTAGTCGGATCGTATCGGAGCGTCGGTTCGTACAGTGTGAGTGGTTGGATCGTATCGGAGCGTAGGTTCGTACAGTGTGAGTAGTTGGATCGTATCGGAGCGTCGGTTCGTACAGTGTGAGTAGTCGGATCGTATCGGAGCGTCGGTTCGTACAGTGTGAGTAGTTGGATCGTATCGGAGCGTCGGTTCGTACAGTGTGAGAAGTTGGATCGTATCGGAGCGTCGGTTCGTACAGTGTGAGTAGTCGGATCGTATCGGAGCGTCGGTTCGTACAGTGTGAGTAGTTGGATCGTATCGGAGCGTCGGTTCGTACAGTGTGAGTAGTTGGATCGTATCGGAGCGTCGGTTCGTACAGTGTGAGTAGTCGGATCGTATCGGAGCGTCGGTTCGTACAGTGTGAGTAGTCGGATCGTATCGGAGCGTCGGTTCGTACAGTGTGAGTAGTCGGATCGTATCGGAGCGTCGGTTCGTACAGTGTGAGTAGTCGGATCGTATCGGAACGTCGGTTCGTACAGTGTGAGTAGTCGGATCGTATCGGAACGTCGGTTCGTACAGTGTGAGTAGTCGGATCGTATCGGAACGTCGGTTCGTACAGTGTGAGTAGTCGGATCGTATCGGAGCGTCGGTTCGTACAGTGTGAGTAGTTGGATCGTATCGGAGCGTCGGTTCGTACAGTGTGAGTAGTTGGATCGTATCGGAGCGTCGGTTCGTACAGTGTGAGTGGTTGGATGGTATCGGAGCGTCGGTTCGTACAGTGTGAGTAGTTGGATCGTATCAGAGCGTCGGTTCGTACAGTGTGAGTAGTCGGATCGTATCGGAACGTCGGTTCGTACAGTGTGAGTAGTCGGATCGTATCGGAACGTCGGTTCGTACAGTGTGAGTAGTGGGATCGTATCGGAGCGTCGGTTCGTACAGTGTGAGTAGTTGGATCGTATCGGAGCGTCGATTCGTACAGTGTGAGTAGTTGGATCGTATCGGAGCGTCGGTTCGTACAGTGTGAGTAGTTGGATCGTATCGGAGCGTCGGTTCGTACAGTGTGAGTAGTTGGATCGTATCGGAGCGTCGGTTCGTACAGTGTGAGTAGTTGGATCGTATCGGAGCGTCGGTTCGTACAGTATGAGGAAAAACATCACAAGCGGTGAACTTTTGAACTCTGCGAATGATTCGCACAGTTTGAGTTGGAGCTGTGAGCAACGATTGAAAATATCGAGGGACAAGTCGCCCTTGTCCATCTGGCAATCTGATGGAGGGGTCTGGGTTCGGTGGTTGCCAGAATAATGGTACTTGTCTGACTGCAGTGTGCCAAGAGTAAAGTTTGGTGGAGGGAGGATTATGGTGTGGGGGAGTTTTTCAGGAGCTGGGCTTGGGTTTATATCATCATAAGGTTTTCAGACTTAAAATACAAACTAAAAATAACAGTTGCACCTTTGCAGATCCACTGTGATCTTGAATTTGTTATAAACAATAAATTTATGCAAAATATTGTTTGATTTTCACCAACGTTTCAAAATAAATTTATGTAGTGAACATACATTATATTGCCAAAAGTATTGTCTCACCTCCTTGACTCACATCTGAGCTTCAGTAACATCATTCCTGATCCGTCGGGTTCAGGATGACGTTGGTCCACCTTTGCAGCTAGAACAGCTTCATCTTCTGGGAATTCTGTCCACAAGGTTTAGGAGTGTTTCTGGGAATCTTTGACCATCTTCCAGAAGCACATTTGTGAGGTCACACTGATGTTGGACCAGAAGGTCTGGCTCTCAGTCTCCGCTCTGATTCATCCCAAAGGTGTTCTATGGGGTTGAGGTCAGGACTCTGTGCAGGCCAGTCCAGTTCCTCCACACCAGACTCTGCATCCAGGTCTTCATGGACCTGCTTTGTGCACTGGTGCACAGTCATGTTGGAAGAGGAAGGGGCCAGCTCCAAACTGGTCCCACAAAGTTGGGACATGGAATTGTCCAGAATGTCTTGGTATGCTGAAGCATTCAGAGTTCCTTTCACTGGAGGTAAGGGGCCAAGCCCAGCTCCTGAAAACACCCCCACACCATAATCCCCCCTCCACCAAACTTTACACTTGGCACAATGCAGTCAGACAGGTACCGTTGTCCTGGCAACCACCAAACCCAGACTCCTCCATCAGACTGCAGATGGAGAAGCATGATTGGTCCTCCAGAGAACGCCTCCACTGCTCTAGAGTCCAGTGGCGGCTGCTTTAAGTCTGAGATACTACGCGATATTTTCAATCGTTGCTCACAGCCCGACTCAAATTGTGTGAATCAATCGCAGAGTTTCAAAAGTTCCACGCTGGAATTCACTGATTCCTGAGAGCGACACATTCTTTCACACGTTTGTAGAAACAGTCTGCATGCCGAGCTGCTGCATTTATACACCTGTGGACATGGAAGTGATGGAACACCTGATTCCATCATCTGGATGGGGAGCAAATACTTTTGGCAGTATAGTGTATAAAATCTGCCTCCACCACTGACGGCCTGAAGTATCTGAGTGAAGGAGAAGTTTCCTTTTATGGAAATGTTTTGAAGTTCCCTTTTTCCTCCTTCGAGGTTCTGAGCGTTGCGTTTGTCCATCACATCCTCTTTTAAAGTTAATTACAAACACGCTTCAGTACAGACTCCAAATAACGGAACATGATGCGCTCATGGTGCTTTCATAGACCTGATCCAGTCCTGATGATGTCAGAGACTAAACCACAACATAAGGTCTGGCTCAAGGTCGATGAGAGGTCGGGTCTGATGAGGAACTGAAGGTGTGATGTCACCTTTAGCTGGACCGGAGCTTCTCCTCCTGCAGAAAACCAGCAGAGCTGCAGATAAACTGATGATCATGATGAGGAGAACCAGAAGGACGGCCAGCAGCGTTCCTGCAGGAGGATGGAGGAGGTTAGCTTCACCCAGACGGGGGGGGGGGACGGTGGTCCCATCACAGACACACACAAACGTATAATCAACCTGAACGTGGAGCTGATCCTGACTGTGCGCTGGATGTAGAGGAGGGTGAGGAAGATGAGGAAGGTCCTGATGTGGAGCTCGGCCTCTCTGTGCTTGGAGCTGATGATGTTTTTGTGGCTGATGTGGGAAACGATGATGAGGAAGGCTGCAGAGTCCACTTTGGCAGAGAACTGGGTGGAGCTGTGAACAGTGATGAAAGCAGAAGTCTGACTTCATCCAGGGATGAAAAGATGACGTAACCATGGAAACGGAGTTTACTCTGAGGTAGAAACACAGGAAGTTATCAGAGAGGAAGATTTTCATCATGCTCAGATAAAACTCACCTTCAACAACAATCTCAAACTCCTTCTCTGAATCTGTTCCAAATCTCTTCAAACCACATCTGTACCGTCCTGAATCAGACTTTCTCAGATCTCTGATGCTCACGTACACGTGATTGTCTGTCACATAGTTTTTTTCAAATCTCATGCTGTATCTGCCGTTCTGTTTGTTGTAATCCTCTGTTTTAATAAGAAGGTTTTCTCCTTCACAGTTTTCTCTACAGAAGTACATCATTTCTCCAGAAAAGTAAAACGAAAATTTAACAGTGATGCTTTCTCCTTCCATTCTTCTGTAGACGTTTCCAGCGTTTCCATAATCTCCATAATCACCAGCGTCTCCATCCTGCAGCGCTGTTGAAGACGAACAATCAGAAGTTACATCATCATCCTCAGTTAACAGCAGGCTGAAGATTTAATATTTTATTCATTAAACTGAAGACAGTCATGATGATATATTTTATTCTATTAAATAGACATCAGATTTGAATATGATTAATCTTGAACATGTTAAAGACTCATAACGTAACATTCAGACCTTAAAAATCTGCGATTCTGACTCATTTTGATGCCACACTAACATTCATTATGCTCACTTTGGAGCCGTCACCGTGCAGCGGCGTCCTGAGGCTCGCAAACAGTTTTCCATCCGGGACGCGGCTGTGACGGATATGAACCACACATGAACACAGCAGGTGTTTTCAACGCATCATGTCGGATTTGGTAAAAAAAAACGCAAGGAAACAGAGGAGAGGAAGAGAAAGAGACAGAACAAGAGTCAAAATGAGACTGTCTGTTACCGGCAGGAGGGAATCACAGGTACGATGGAGAAGGATGCTAGTTTAGCCGTTGATGGGGGGGGGGTCACTGAGAAAACTGCTAAAAGTTTTGTTTGTCTTTAAAGACACCAACAGCAACAATGCGCAATATGCAAAACTGCTATCGATACAATTTTAAAGCTGATGATAATGTAATATTTAATTTTTTGCTAAAATTAGAAAAACCCTTCTGCTGCAGATCCAGTAGTTACTAGAGACGTCATGATTTTGCACTGAGGGCGTGGCCTTATGTTGGTCCCATAGATTAAAAAATAAAGATTTAAAAAAAAAACTGCATTCCACGGGTTTGCTACCAAATAGCACCTGTTATTTACAGACTATATTTGTACAATATTGAATTTCCCTCCTGGGATAAATTAAGTATTTTTCACTTCATTTCATATTGATAACTGCTTCATTTACGATGTGATATTTCTGTATTTCTTTATTTCAGGAGCCTTTTAAGATCTGGCTTTAGGGACAACAGATGCAAAGTAGACTTTTGGCTGAATCTGGCATATTTAGAAGTTTTTTCTTTGTTTTTAATAAGCTCTGTCCCTATCAAATAAACAAACAAATAAAAACTGAATATTGATATCGGCTGACATTGGGTAGATATTCAGTTTTTCAACCAATATCAGCCAATATGTACCTCCAGTCAAACCCCAGATACCAAAGTTCTATCCAGTCTGTTACTGCCTTCATGAGGCTAAAAGCTGGATGTCAAACAACTTTCTTCAACTAAATGAGGACAAAACGGAGGTTTTTGTTTGGCTCCAGACTTCACTCTGCATATTTCGGTCATTTGGGTCCCTGTCAGCGAGGATCCATGAGCAGGCCAGGAATCTTGGAGTCATCTTTGACTCAGATTTAGCATTTGACACGCACATCTGCTCCATTGTCAAATCTTGTTTTTTCCAGCAAAGAAAGGTGGACAAAATGAAACCATTCCCCTCCTTAAATAACCTTAAAGGAATATTTCACCCACAGAATGATGTAACTTTATCTTCCACTTCCCCTCATGGTGAGAAAGACTCTGGAGCACTTTTAATATCTCAAATGCAGCCGGTGATCAGGAAGGCTTCTCGTTTCCCCCAACTTTCATATAATAGCGTTTGCCAGGGCCCGAGCCAAAAAGGTCCATAAAAGTCCACAAAAACTTGTCAATATTCCTCCATACTGCTCGTCCAATGTAATCCAAGTGTCCTGAGTGGGTAGTTTCGTGAACGTGCATCGGCGTGCTTGCAGGAGATGGGATGTAGTACTGTTTAGGCTCTTAAAAATATACTAAATGGCGTAGTTTCCAGTAAAATTCTGGACACTACCCACTCAGGACACTTGACAGGACGTCTCTGTATTTCCTTCTTTCAGAACTACATGATGTTACAGTTGAGTTTCATTTTAAGTAACATGCAAGCAAACGGAAACAAACACACCTCTGTTATCGCTCACCGATTCAGCAAAGAGACCCAAGATATTATTGGAGGAAGAGACGAGATAAGACTGGACAGATGAAGATGATGCTGCAGTACAGGCAGGATGAAGATGATGCTGCAGGATGAAGATGATGCTGCAGGATAAAGATGATGCTGCAGGATGAAGATGATGCTGCAGGATGAAGATGATGCTGCAGGATGAAGATGATGCTGCAGGATGAAGATGATGCTGCAGGATGAAGATGATGCTGCAGGATGAAGATGATGCTGCAGTACAAGCAGGATGAAGATGATGCTGCAGGATGAAGATGATGCTGCAGGATGAAGATGATGCTGCAGTACAGGCAGGATGAAGATGATGCTGCAGGATGAAGATGATGCTGCAGTACAAGCAGGATGAAGATGATGCTGCAGGATGAAGATGATGCTGCAGGATGAAGATGATGCTGCAGAAAATACAGGATGAAGATGATGCTGCAGGATGAAGATGATGCTGCAGGATGAAGATGATGCTGCAGGATGAAGATGATGCTGAAAAGATGATGCTAGGCAGGATGAAGATGATGCTGCAGGATGAAGATGATGCTGCAGTACAAGCAGGATGAAGATGATGCTGCAGGATGAAGATGATGCTGCAGGATGAAGATGATGCTGCAGTACAAGCAGGATGAAGATGATGCTGCAGGATGAAGATGATGCTGCAGTACAAGCAGGATGAAGATGATGCTGCAGGATGAAGATGATGCTGCAGTACAAGCAGGATGAAGATGATGCTGCAGGATGAAGATGATGCTGCAGGATGAAGATGATGCTGCAGGATGAAGATGACGCTGCAGGATGAAGATGATGCTGCAGGATGAAGATGATGCTGCAGTACAAGCAGGATGAAGATGATGCTGCAGGATGAAGATGATGCTGCAGTACAGCAGGATGAAGATGATGCTGCAGGATGAAGATGATGCTGCAGGATGAAGATGATGCTGCAGTACAGGCAGGATGAAGATGATGCTGCAGGATGAAGATGATGCTGCAGTACAAGCAGGATGAAGATGATGCTGCAGGATGAAGATGATGCTGCAGTACAAGCAGGATGAAGATGATGCTGCAGGATGAAGATGATGCTGCAGTGCAGGATGAAGATGACGCTGCAGGATGAAGATGATGCTGCAGGATGAAGATGATGCTGCAGTACAAGCAGGATGAAGATGAGCAGGATGAAGATGATGCTGCAGGATGAAGATGATGCTGCAGGATGAAGATGATGCTGCAGTACAAGCAGGATGAAGATGATGCTGCAGGATGAAGATGATGCTGCAGCACAGGCAGGATGAAGATGATGCTGCAGGATGAAGATGACGCTGCAGGATGAAGATGATGCTGCGGTAGCAGGATGAAGATGATGCTGCAGTACAAGCAGGATGAAGATGATGCTGCAGGATGAAGATGATGCTGCAGTACAAGCAGGATGAAGATGATGCTGCAGGATGAAGATGATGCTGCAGTACAGGCAGGATGAAGATGATGCTGCAGGATGAAGATGATAGGCTGCAGGATGAAGATGATGCTGCAGGATGAAGATGATGCTGCAGTACAAGCAGGATGAAGATGATGCTGCAGGATGAAGATGATGCTGCAGGATGAAGATGATGCTGCAGGATGAAGATGATGCTGCAGGATGAAGATGATGCTGCAGGATGAAGATGATGCTGCAGTACAAGCAGGATGAAGATGATGCTGCAGGATGAAGATGATGCTGCAGTACAAGCAGGATGAAGATGATGCTGCAGGATGAAGATGATGCTGCAGTACAGGTGCAGGATGAAGATGATGCTGCAGGATGAAGATGATGCTGCAGTACAAGCAGGATGAAGATGATGCTGCAGGATGAAGATGATGCTGCAGGATGAAGATGATGCTGCAGTACAAGCAGGATGAAGATGATGCTGCAGGATGAAGATGATGCTGCAGTACAGGCAGGATGAAGATGATGCTGCAGGATGAAGATGATGCTGCAGGATGAAGATGATGCTGCAGGATGAAGATGATGCTGCAGTACAGGCAGGATGAAGATGATGCTGCAGGATGAAGATGATGCTGCAGTGCAGGATGAAGATGATGCTGCAGGATGAAGATGATGCTGCAGTACAAGCAGGATGAAGATGATGCTGCAGGATGAAGATGATGCTGCAGGATGAAGATGATGCTGCAGTACAAGCAGGATGAAGATGATGCTGCAGGATGAAGATGATGCTGCAGGATGAAGATGATGCTGCAGTACAAGCAGGATGAAGATGATGCTGCAGGATGAAGATGATGCTGCAGTACAAGCAGGATGAAGATAATGCTGCAGGATGAAGATGATGCTGCAGTACAAGCAGGATGAAGATGATGCTGCAGGATGAAGATGATGCTGCAGTACAGGCAGGATGAAGATGATGCTGCAGGATGAAGATGACTGCTGCAGGATGAAGATGATGCTCAGTACAAGCAGGATGAAGATGATGCTGCAGGATGAAGATGATGCTGCAGTACAAGCAGGATGAAGATGATGCTGCAGGATGAAGATGATGCTGGATCAGCCATGTATTGAGGCATTTCTGAGAGAATCTGGATCATTTCTGACCTGCTGCTGCAGGAACAGCAGCCTTCTAGTTCCAGTTCTGGGGTCTCATTTAGAAACTACGTAGGATCTTTACTAAAAGTCTACGTTCGCCCAAAACCTAAAGTTTATGTACAACAAAAAATATTCAGATTTATCAAACTGTGCGTGCAAACAGATCCAAGGAATTTCCCCTTCATGAATCACACTCTTCCCGGGAGTTTGCCGCAGGTGAATCTGGCCCCGCCCCCTACACACCCACATTCTACCATAAATGGTCAATGCAAAGCACCTGATGGATGTTTCTGCATATAAATGAGCTGATCTGAGGCATTAAAGCTTCATCGTGAAGACAGAAAAGACAATAAAACACAATTTAGTGGCGACAGAAGTGGAGGTGTTTGTTGGTGGTGAAGCCTCACAGGAACCTCTGATAAACTAACATCTGCTGATGCAGAAGGTTGTTGTACACTGCAAAAACTCAAATATTAACAAGTATATTTTTCTAATTTCTAGTCAAAATATCTCATCACACTCAAAATAAGAGAAAATTACTTAAAGAGAAACATTTTAGTGAGATATAGGAACTCGTTTAAGACAAATGCATCTTATTTATTTAAAAAAGTCTTTTTAAGAAAATTGCTTATAACGAGCAATAAAAAAAAAGTTTATACATATATATATATATATATATCGATACACTGAAATATGAATTTTTTCCATATGCTGACGTCATATCGATATTTTAAAATGTGTTATCAAGCTATTTTGCTGACGAAATCTCGCAAGATTTCGTCGTTCAGTTCTGTAATCTCGCAGGTTTTTGAGAAATCTCACAATAAATTTGGGAGATAATGATTAAATCTTGCGAGATTTAGTCAATAAAACAGATCAGAATTACCTTTTTAAATATCTATATGAAATCTGCATATGAAAATATCGTAATATTTCAGTGTATCGATACTTTTCCCAGCCCTACTCTTACCGCGCATCTTGTCACAATCTGTATTAATGTGGTAAATATATTATCCTGATGATGATGTATAGATAAATATGATGGTGAGAAAACTGATGAAAAGTTGATTTAACATACAAGTTTTCTTACGGACCGTTTTTCTTGAACACACCAAAAACTGCATTGGGTTAAAAAAACAATTTCAGTTATTTTATAACCACTGGGAAATATAGCACTTGACCCAGCAGTCGTTAATTTGACCCAACAGAATGGGTTAAACATTCAAATACACATCAATACTACACATATTAGTCATTATGTCCGTCACAAAAACTGGAAGGATGTTCAAATTTCAGTCATTTTGGCAAACCAAAGACCAGAGAAAATGTTTAACCATTGAAAACAAAATACAAAGTTCACAGACCACACTCTGGCGTTCATGCTTCGTCATCTATGAGTTTATATCTGCACTGACCTTCACACTCATGGTGCAACTTTATCATTAACACTGATCAGAGTTTTTCTGCAGCTTCGGCTGAATGTGAACATGACTAAGATCATAAAAGGTTAAATTCCTGCTGCATTTGCATTTCCCATGAGGCTTTGTGGTACAGATGCATTGTACGTGACTTAATCCGCACACTTGAGCACTTCAAACACTCTTTTCTTTTCTTTTTTTTTTGTTATACTGGTAAGATCTGAGGGGAATTAGTTCTCTGCATTTAACCATCTCTGTACAGGAGCACCAGAGAGCAGTGGGCTGCTATTTAAAGCACGTGGGGAGCAGTTGGTGGGGGTTAAGGACGTTGCTCAGGGGTCCACAGTGGTTCACCTAGGAGTCATGTCGGGGACCCGAACCTGGGTCCTCCGCGCCAAAGCCCACGATGCTGCCACTAAGCTACCCGCTCCTCCAAAAACTCAAAAACTATTTTTTAGTGTGTAGTACGTTCATGGTGTAATTTAGGCGACCATTCAGTGCGCTGAAAGTACCAGGATGTTTCCCTACTCATGACCAAAAATGAAGTGCACACCGAAGCACACTACGCGCGCTAACAGACGCCATCTTGCTGATGCAGAGGAAGAGGCGGGGCTTTTGAACTGCTTTCAGAGCTGAATAACGGCGGTGAACGAAGCGGTGGCGCCCCCTGCTGCATCGGAGGCTGAATTAAACTGATTTAAGTAACATTTCTGAAATTATTCAGACACTAACGTGTAGCTACCAAGCTGTTCACTCGCTGATGACAGTTATGATCTGGTCGTGTGTTTGAGGCCGCATTATACCGGCTCAGTAGAGTTAGCTCACGTTAGCGGGCAATGCTAGTCCGTCACTTCCTGTGAGTGCAGCGCTCTGTTTGGGTCAGCATTTAGCGACAATAGTGTGCGCTACAGATGAAGTACACAGTGTGCACTACGCACTGAATTCCAGTGCACTCGGGGAAGTGTGCGGTTTGAGACAGGCTCTTGAGTTTTGAGAATAGCCCCGCCCCCTCTAACGGAAACGTACCCAACCCAACGGCTGGGTTAAAAAAAACAACCCAGCGTTTTCTAGGGTTCAACCCAAAGCATGAGTTCAAACAATAACCTGGATAAAAACACGAAATGGGTTCCACATTTCATATCGCAGCAGTCGGGTTGATGAAATAACCCAGCGTTTTTCAGGGTTCTTACGCTGTGTTCAGACCAAACGCAATTTGGGCGTCAAAAACGCGCCTGATGCCAAAGTTGGACGCTTGGTCGCTAAAAATTCAAACGCTTGATTTCCAGCATCTTGACGGCCCCTCCTTCCTCTTTTTCCTGTCACCAGTCTGTCTGCCCCATGGCAGATGCAGTAATCGATTATTATTATTATTATTAAGCCTGATCGTTAATTACTGTGTGATATTCAGGAAGTTCTGCACATTTTCATGGTTTGACGGCAGAAACGCTTCGTTTAAGCAAAACTTCAGTTTTACGAGAAACTGCAAGAACAGAATGTGTGAGATTAATCATGATTAGAGTTTATTATTATGACTGATTGAGTCTTACGACAGATTATTTTACATGAATCTCCAGTTAAATCGTCTCACTGAGACTGAGATCAGATATTAAAGAGATGCAGATTACCTCTGACTCTGTAAAAACGAAAAGAACTTGATAAGATTTCCTGAGATAAGAAGAAACAGCTCAGAAATTGCTTTTGGTTTTCACCTTATAAGAAACTTGAAATGAAAGTTTAAAGTTTCCCAACTTGTTTGAGATGTTTCTGACTCTAGTTTAGTTATTTATTCTTATTCCAGGAATCTCCCCAGTCTGATTATGCTGCTGCACCGGTGGATTATACCAGAAACATCTAGATTTAAGTGTTTTTTGTTCACTGGGATGTTAACGCCTGCAGCGTGTTGTAAATATCCAACACGATGGAGGACTTGAACGCACCGACATGAGTTTGAGTACCGTCCAGACTTTTTACTGCAACGTTTTAGCTGCAGTCTCCGGACTCAGTGAAGCATGGAGAAAGCAGCAGAGCAGGAGGGAAAATCATTTACAGGAAAGGAGAAGTGAAACATCACGTTTGAATAAAATGATGATGAAATTCTTTATATTTGAATAAATATTTTTAGTGTCACTTTTTTAGTTTAATCTCTGAAACCCGCAGAAACCAACCAGATCAGATAAAACTGCAGAATAAATGAAGAATGAAAATCTCTTATTAGATTTGCTGTAATCTTGCATATTTACATTGTAATAAAGGAATAAAGGACCAGGGTTGGAGTTACAGGGGGGCTATGGGGGGCTGGGCTCCCCTGAAGACGTTCAGCTGATACTAAAAGGAGGAAATCTAAAAAATGAATAAATTAAAACCAGGTTATTTTATTTTACATAAAGTTCCTGACGTTTCTTAAAAGAAACGAAGCTGGACTCTGTGTTTCTTAATTTGATCCAGAGTCATAAATCCTCCACACGGTGATGTTCTTCAGCAAACAGCAGCATCGTTTGTTTGTTTGTTTGCTGTCAGCGTCATGACGACCGTCTGATGTGCTTTCTGGTTGTCCTCATGGACTCTGCAGTTTACAGTCCCGGTGCGTTTAGTGTCAATATTGCAGCTTTTTGGATGAATTACTGTTATTTCCCAGCTGTCCTTGAAGGCAGCATGGCTGCATCTGTCTCATGCCGTCTCACCTCAAGTTTAGTTTCCTTCCTCAGTTACGTGACCAGTTTAAACCGGTCTCATCTCGAGTTTCTGACCAGTATACCTCCTTAGCAACCCAACCACAACCACCACAACTGACTGCTGCAGGTCGGATCTGACCGTTTGGCATTCATGATCCTACACACGTGTTTACGATCAAATCTGAGTTTCCCGAACGTGTTCCTGAATCCGGAGTAAGTTTTTAGTGGAGTCGGCCTTTAAGTCAGTAATAAATCTGTAGTAAATTGTAAATCTGTAGTAACGTTTCATGAATGAGACCCAATGTTTGCATGGCGTAGTACACAATATTCTGTGGCTCTCCAAAAATCAGTAAAAGTGCTTAAAAATCCTGGCAACATGGAGCTCTGCTCGGAAAAGGCCTGGCAGTTAATGAGTTAACATTAGCCAGAGGCTATTCGGGTTATTGTTCTGACTCTGCATACTCGTAGGGAAATATGCTACAGAGATGGGTTTAAAGCGGAAATCTCATTCCCCACTTGGGATTTATATGGTTTTAAAACATAACACTTTTTAAATTTCTGGGGATTTGGATTCTGCAAATAACAAATATACACGGTTGTAAAGTGAAGAACTGCTGGGTTTGTGCTGAATTTCCCAGACTTGCTCATAAAACAACCAAAACTGGGGTATTTTTAACCCAACAGTTTTTACAGTGTACTTGGCTTATATTTTAATAATTCTAAGAATACATTAATACAACTTATACTTTTGTATAGTTTTTGCTTCTGTCTGACACAAAGTACTGATACGTAGTAAATATTATCAAAGTACAAAATAAGATCAAGCCGTTTACTCGAGCTCACATTCAATTTTGCAGAATAAAAATGTTTTTCACCACAAACATCAGTTTAGAGGCTCAACTTTAACGATAAACGTAGGAATGTGTAAATACTCTGTATCAGTACTCTTTAAAATATGTTTACAACATTTTGTCTTGTGATTTTGTAAATAAATTGCAGTCTAGTGTGCGTACTTTAAGAGTTTACTCAAAGAATGCTTTGCTATATTTCAAGAAATATAAATAGTATGCCGCAAGTAAAATGCTAAGTAATACTTATAGGAACAGGTTTAGTTATGAAACAATGAAAGAGGTAAAGTGGTTGTTGTGGTTACAGAAGTACAAGTACCTGTCATGGCTCTCTTCACATGCTGGCAAGTATATACCAGTATACTAGTAGCATATAGAGGAGTGTACTTGTTGTATACGCTACTGGAAGTGTACTTTTGTAAACTTAAAATGATTTTTCAGCTACTTAATGTATTATAGACTTAAAATGTTCCAATTTAGCCAGAAGTATTTACTTAGTATACTTTATAGGATACGACAAGTACATGGTCCTTGAGTATATACCAAGTATACTAATAATATTCCATAAAATAATTTTTAAAAAGATAATAATATGAATAAAAACTTGCTGTAGTACTTTTTGCTGGGGGACCAGAGTAAAAACCAGGAGGTGGGAACTGGTTTTCTGTTTTACTTCATTTTATTTTATTTTAGATGGTTAAATGTAAATAAAACTAAAACTTCGTGCGTGACGCAGCTATAAACAGCGTCTCAGTGACGTCACCGTCTTTATTTGATAGTTTTGGGGACATTTATTACTGAAATCTGAATTGCGCAACTTTGTCTTCCTGCAGACCGCGAGCCTAATATGCGCCGTCACGTGACTTGCGAAGTTGTAGTGCACGCCCAAACATGCGCGCTCCCGAGCAGAAAGCCCGCTATAATCTAACTCTGTTCAATAAATAAGATAAACTGGTGCGCTGCAGAGAAAATGAGGAGTAACGGAGAATAAACTCACCGAGGAAGAGGAGGAGGAAGACCAGAGTGTGTCCGACTTTCATGCTGATGGTTGTAACGGAGCTTCTCTTCCTCTTCACCAAACCAGACACTTCTCACTTCCTTTTTCTCACCACATTCATGTCGACATTCATGAACCTGCAGCTGCTGCCGCCTCTTCCACCTCCTACGTCATCAGTTTCATCCCTGCGTCCATGTCAGACAACGCTGCCCCCCCCCCCCCCCCCAAAGAAAATATACACACAGTCCTCAAAGTAATACAACAAAAAACATGCAAATGTTGAAATTACACTAAAACGAGAAGAGCGCAGTCACGTGATCAAATCTGACTCAACTACAAGTAAAAGTTTCTCTGTCAAAATTTTACTGAAGTACTAAGTAATAAGTATTCGAAAGTACAAAGCATATTTTCTAGTATCAGTACATTGCTGTTTTATGTTCTGAGTTTTTTTCCGGAACAACCACCTAATGATGTACTAACATGTACTAACATGTACTACTACTACCAACGTCTTAAAGGAATATTCCACCCTCAGAATGATTTAACTTTATTTTCCACTTACCCTGATGGTGAGAAAGACTCTGGAGCACTTTTTTAATATGTCAAATGTAGTTGGAGTTCAGGGCAACTTCTCGTTCCCCCCCAATGGAGTTCGCCGGGGTCCGAGCCAAAAAGGTCCATAAAAGTCCACAAAAACTTGTCAATATTCCTCCAAACTGCTCGTCCAATGTAATCCAAGTGTCCTGAGTGGGTAGCGTCCAGAATTTACTTGAAACTACGCCATTTAGTATATTTTTAGAGTCTAAAAAGGAGTATTGTTTACGTCCATGAAGCGCGCACATGCGCATTCACGAAACTACGGAAGCCTCGGTGTTCAGAGCCTACTCTGCCGATAATACAAGCGTAGAAGAAGAAATTCACTGTTTACATTGTGGTTAGAGCGCGAGAGCTCTAAACAAACCGGGACAAACACAGGAGGGGTGGATATTGATCTAAAAGAAAGAAAGAAAGAAAAAGAGAACGCGCGATCTCGTCTGCCGTGGCTTCCGTAGTTTCGTGAATGCGCATCGCGTGCTTGCTGGGCATCCGATGTAGTCTTGTTTAGACTAAAAATATACTAAATGGCGTAGTTTCAAGTAAATTCTGGACGCTACCCACTCAGGACACTTGGACTACGTTGGACGAGCAGTTTGGAGGAATATTGTGGACTTTTATGGACCTTTTTGGCTCGGACCCCGGTGAACTCCATTGGGGGGGAACAAGAAGTCGCCCTGAACTCCAGCTACATTTGACATTTGGTTAGCATACTTCCCTTTTGCTTGGGGAGTCTGTGACTCGAATCCCATCCACGATTTCTTTCTTATCTTGCAACATTTTATTTTCAAACCATACCGATTATAAGTCAAATACTGAAAGGCAGGATTAATGCTCATAGTGTGTGTTGGATGCTGATAGTTTGTCAGATAAATCCTGTATTTCCTGGTCAGAGTTGTTCGGCCTGCTATGGACCCATTTGGACACTAGATGTCACTAAAGAGGAACATGAATGAAAGTCGAGTACTGAACCTTTTCCCGAACCAATTGGCTGGAAAGCCTCATTGCTTCAGGCAGCTTCATTCGGGCATCACTACTTCTAGGTACAGCCGAGGTGTTGAGGGGATCCGGTTTTGTGGCCTCAGGATCGGGTCTCTGCTGTTTGCAGATGATGTGATTCTGTTGGCGTCATCGGGCCGTGATCTCCGGCTCTCGCTGGAGCGATTTGCAGCCGAGTGTGAAGCGGCCGGGATGAGAATCGGCACCTCCAACTCCGAGACCGTGGTCCTTGCCCGGAAAAGGGGGGAGTGTCCTCTCCAGGTCGGGGGCGAGGTCCTGCCCCAGGTGGAGGAGTTTGAGGCCCAATTCCAATTCCTATCTTAACCCTCAATATTAGTCGTCCTCAAAACCAAGTGTTAAGGGCTATTTTGTGACTTGGAAATGGGACACCCTTAAATGCAGACACGTCTTTAAACTGTGGGGGGCAGCATTACGCCAAAGCGGCGTTCAGTCTGTCAATTCAGAAGAAGAAGGGTTAGGGTGGTGTCGGAGAATCTCAATATTGAGGGCGATTCAGCCCTCAAACTTGCCCCTTAAAGGGGAAGTTCAGGATTTTGACATAGGGCCTCATTTTAAATGAGCCAGAATGCTACTTATCACTGAAGACGGTTTCAACATATTTCTCCCGTTATTCTAGTTCAGTGGGTCGCCAATGCTAATGCTAGTGCAAGTAATAGGATCTGCTAGCCTGTCATTAATAACAACCTTTCCACTCCAAGAACATCGAAGAAATCATTTCTAACTTCAGATTATCTGTGTAAATGTCGTGTTAAAGAATAATGCTACAAATAAAACTACTGCGTTTTGTTGCATTTTGATTGTTGCTGCTGAGAAACTTTATAAAGTTTTCTTCCTGTATTTGGCAGAGAGTGATGTCATCTGCTGCTACATGCATGAAGGAATCTGATTACAAAATATAAAGTCTAAAATATGGCCACGTCTGAAAGGCATGAGGAAATGTCGGATTTTGAAGATGATTTAGAACTTTTTCATAAACTAACTGTTACCATGTCTCTATGAACCGAAATACATGGAAAGGAAAGCTGGTAAGAAACTAGTTCCTCAATATGTAATGAAAATTTGTCATGCAAGGCTAATTTTACTTGTTTAACACACGAGTTTACTAGTTTAACATGGCATTTACACAGATAATCTTGCTGATTTACCTGGGATGTTCTGTGGAGTGGATAAGATTGGTTTTAATGACAGGCTAGCAGATTCCTATTGACTTCCACTAGCATTAGCATCAGCAACCTCCTGGAACTAGAATAACGGGATGAAATATGTTGAAACTGTCTTCAGTGATAAATAGTATTCTGGCTCACTTGTAAATGAGGCCCCATGTCAAAAATCCTGAACTTCCCCTTTAACTTAACTTTCTGAGAATCGGGACAGCACTTGCACTTCGCGGGAGTGCGCATTTTTGAGATTGAGGGTTAAGACAGGAATTGGAATTCACTCTAAGTGTCTCGGGGTCTTGTTCACGAGTGAGGGAAGGATGGACGGGAGATGGACAGACGGATCGGTGCGGCGTCTGCAGTGATGAAGACTCTGCATCGGTCCGTCGTGGTGAAGAAGGAGCTGAAGAAGGAGAAGCTCTGGATTTACTGTCCATCTTCGTCCCCCCCCCCCCTCATCTATGGCCATGAGCTGTGGGTCATGACCGAAAGAATCAGATCGCGGGTACAATTGGCCGAAATGAGTTTCCTCCGCAGGGGGGGGCGGGCTCTCCCTTAGAGATGGGGGGAGGAGCTCGGTCATCCGGGAGGGGCTCAAAGTAGAGCCGCTGCTCCTCCGTACAGAGAGGAGCCAGATGAGGAGGCTCGGGCATCTGGTCAGGACGCCTCCTGGTGAGGTGTTCCAGGCACGTCCCACCGGGACCAGCCCCCCGGGGAGGAAACTTTTCCCCCTCAAACATTGAATATGCGGAAGTTGCACGTTTACTGTCGGGTCTGTTACAGGATTGTGAACAACAGAGTTTCCAACCTCCAACAACTGAGCCGAGAAGGAACAAGTAACAACCCCCCCCCCCCAAATACTTCGGTAAAGTACAGGCACTCAAGTAAGTGTACTCTATGACTGTCCACCACTGCTTGTGTTGCAGTGTTGGTGACTCCAGTACAGTGGAGTACAACTGGTCTCATCCCAGTAACTTCTATAATAAGTAACATCTGTTGATGCTTCTATTGAAAGTATCTTTTACAGCAGAGTACACACCAGTCAGTACTGTAGTACACGTTTGTTTCTCTGTGGACCTGTGACCAAAACTAGACCCCCCAGGTCAGGATCTATGACCCGACCCAGCTACACGTGTGTGGTACTTCAATAAATAACAAACCTTCACACCTTAAACGTGTTTCAGATGAGTACTGTTGTGTGTACTAGATACTCCGTAGTGCATTGAGTTGTGATACAGTCCAGGCGTGTACTTACTGTGTTTTCTGTAGATTACTGGTCATATGAAACACACAAATCTATGTATACCAGATACTACACTGATATATTGTGAGAACAGATACTGCAGGTTTCTAAAAACGTGTTTTGCAGCTGTAGAAAGAACTTAAAGAACATTTTCAGACTGGACGTTGTGGTCTCGTCTGTGTTGTTGCAGTGTGTGTGTGTGTGTGTGTTTGCGTGTGTGTGTGGGTGTGTGTGTGTGGTGTGTGTGTGTGCATGTGGGTGTGTGTGTGTGTGTGTGTTTGCATGGGTGTGTGGGTGTGTGTGTGTGTGTGTTTAAACTCTTGCAGGCTCTGTTCTGGTGTGAAAGCTGTGAAAATAGAAGCTGTGGTTTTAGCTTCAGAAAACTGTGTTTAGACTTTTTTGCGATGTGTTTCAGCAATAAAAATCGAACTTTTTCGATTATTTAAAGGGGAACTTCGGGTTTTTTTCAACCTGGGCCTATTTTCTAACATGAAATACGTTCATTTCCTCACCCAGACAAATTTGGTGTAACTTGAATTTCTTCAGGAGATATTTAGATCCAGATCAGCGTATGTCCAATATAATGGAAGTGATGGGGCAACCGCGCATAGCCTCTAAATAAGTTATTATCGGCCACAAACTCCTTCATTTCACCAATGTTTTGTAATGAAACATTACTCGGACTTTATTTTATGTTTGGGGGGTTGGCTCCGAGTGCCCCCTTATTTGAGTGCTGGGTTAATTTGTCGTGGTGGGGTGGTTTTGTTGGTGTGTGTTTGTTTTTGTGGTTGGGTAGTGCGCTGGACGAGGTTGGGTCTGAGAGGTTGAGGTCTGGGTGGAGATCTGGGTCTGCTGAGGTCTGGGGGTCTGATGAGGTCTGGAGGGTCTGGGATGGAGATTGGGTCTGACTGAGGTCTGGAGGGTCTGGGAGTTGGGTGGGTCTGGGTTTTTGTTTTAGGTTTGGTTTCTGGGCGTTTTCTGGGGTGGCTGTTTGGTGATTTTCTCTGCGGATGGTGGCTCCGCCGTCTGGAAGCCTGTGCCCCAGCCGGTGGGGTCGTGTGATGGTGCAGAGCCTGCACGCAGACTTGTGTGGTGGATCAGACTGCTGAGTCATGCTGGACAGACCCGGTGTTTGCGTTTCGGTTGTGTTTTCCTCCGCTTCGTCCCTGTTGTGACGGTAACCGGGATGTGATGATCAATAACTGCTCCCAGCATCATTTAGAGGTGATGAAGGAATGAAACAGAGGATCAGTTTGTCTCTGGGGGGCCGATGGCGCCATCTAGAGGAGATGAAGCTGATGTGCTCAGAAAGTTGCTCGTCTCTATGTGACGTTTGTGTTCACTGATTAAATGTAGGAAATGAAATGATTCTAACGTGTTTAGTGGAAGATGAAGCGAAGCCCATGATGCTGTTCAGATGTTCAACGTGCAGTTCAAGTTCTCTGGAAATAACAGCGTCGTCGTCTTCTGTCACTTCACTGACAGCCAGTGTGTTTCTGAACAGTTTCCTCTGAATAATAAAGCTTTTTTGTTGACAGACCAGTGTTTCCATGGCAACTGATGGATTCCTTCACACCTGAACCAGAACTTCTCACATCTGCTTTTTAAAACATTATTATTCTACAGGATAATGAAGCTTAAATAAATTAAATTTGTACAGAAAATCTGAAATCTTAACTGATCAAACTTTCCCAGTAAACATTTTTCCACCAGTACGACTACACGACTCCGGACCAACAATCATTCTGAGTGTTTGAACGAGACTTCAGGAAACTCAGCTTAAACAAAGTTTTTATTTTTAGCTTTTACTTTATTTAACACCAGATTAAGAACATTTACAGCTGCAGATCAGTAACACGCCTGCTGAGGGAGAAGCTATAAAATAAACAAAAAAGTTAATTCAAAGCTGATATTCTACAACTTTTTCACCAAAAATATTCATATTGAAAAAAAAAACAACACGTCTAGAGGGGCGCAGAATAAAAGTATAAATTTTACTGAAAAATTCTGAAGCATATAAATAATTGTTTTATCAACTTTGACGGGTCCAAAATATCTAAATATTTACATCTGATTACCATGGAAACATCTGCATTGAAGGAATCTGCAGCATTAGCATTAGCATTAGCTCAGGAGTTGGTAGCTCAATTACTCTATGTAGAAATAGCATCTTCCAAACCTTTAACTCCACCTCATAATTATGTAAAAAAAAAAAAAAAGTGTGCGTGCGCCAAGGTTATAATAGTTTTGGATCTTTAATTAGTTTCAGTTTTTATTTCGTTTTGACTTTTTGTTTTTCAATTCAGTTAGTTTTAGTTAGTTTTTTGAGCAGATTTGCTAGTTTTTATTAGTTTCTATTTTTGGAAAATTTTTAGTTTTAGTTTAGTTTTTATTAGTTTCAGTGTTAGTTTTAGTTTTTTGGGGTTTTCTTTTTAGTAAATTATAGGTGTTTGTGTGGTGTGACATTCAAAATAATCAGAAAGTCACTTGGAGTAAAACCAGTAGACCAAAGTAAACAGATTAAATAGAAACAGATTTCAAATCAACCCAAAAGGCTGATGTGTTATATTAATTTACAAAGACTAAAACTAAGGATGTTTCTGCAATAATTTTAGTTAGTTTTAGTTAGTTTTGTAAAGACATGATACAGTTTCAGTTAGTTATCGTTTTGTTAAAAACTGTCGTTTTTATTTTTATTTTAGTTAACTGAAATGTTTTTTCAATTTTAGTTTTCGTTTTTTCGTTAGTTTTAGTTAACTATAATAACCTTGGCGTGCGCCACCTACTGGCAGGGAGGACTTACACTTGTAGCCTTCACCTTTAAAACAGACAATGTAAACATCAGACTGAGTAAACAAATTAACAATCAGTTAATCTTTATTTAAAAAACACCTTTCATACAAAAAACTGCAAAAAAAAAAGCTGTTTATGGTCAATAACATTAAACCATCTTCACTCGTCCAGATTCCCTGATCACAAACACACAAATCACACAGAAATGTTCCCTAAAAGCTTTCAACCTTCCCCACCTGCACTGTGAAACTGAAACACTGCAAGTTTAAATAAAAGAATTAAACTGGAAAATGGAAAATGGAGAAAGTATAGAAAGTTTCCTTTTTCCACCAGAAAGATCCAGAAATTCACCACATCAGATCAGTTCAAGGCTGCAAAAGTCTTTTTCCTACAACTAGTAACAGTTTCATTCAGCGAACGCATCATTAAAACTCTCAGAAGCATCATCATGACTGAAACTGGACCTGACTCTCTCCTTCCTGACTGACATGTTTCCTGAGCTCAGAGCTGCAATCCTGCCTCAGCTGGACGTCCTTTGTCCTGAGCAGCAGAGGCGGTGACGTCCTCGTGTCTGGTTTGGTGTGATGTCCTCATGGAGCTGACGGGCTGCAGGAGGACAGTTTGTCTTCTATCAACCAGTCTGCTTCACAGACACGAATGATCCCACACAGGTGTTCTGTACGGTGGCCCACACGTGCAAATGTGCTTCATAACAACTGCAATGTGAAAATACTGCAGGAGCGTCGACGGCAGCAGTGAGTTTTCAGTGGGAAGTTTGCACAACATGGCTGCAGGTAGAGAATCTACATCACAGTTTGTTTTGTCCCTTTTTCTTTTTGCCTTTTTAAGCCATTTGCAATAGGCCATCATGAAAATGTATTTTCACTTTGCAGTTTTAGTTTTTGCACCTTTTCCTGTTGCAGTTCTGGTTTTTCTGCATTTTCTTGTTGCAGTTTTTGTTTTTCAGCATTTTTTTGTTGCAGTTTTTTTTCAGCATTTTCTTGTTGCAGTTATTTTTATTTATGCTGCTTCTTCTTCTTCCATTTCTTTTTGTATCTGAATCACATTATCAGCTGTCGGCCCCTGTAGTTCTTCACTGACTCACCTGTGCGCTGGTATCGTACTTCTCCATTTCCATCACCGAATCTGAAAAACACGTTTATTTTAAAGAGACTTTTCAGGAAAAACATGAGGAACCAACAGACTTCTGTACACAGAACTTTCCTTCATGACAGAGATGTTTATATGAAGGAGGACAAATCTGTCTTTAGAGGAAACACTAAGTAGAAAACATCTATAATTTTCTCCTCATTTTTAGCTGAAAGCCTCGGTGAGATATCTGGACCGCAGCCTTTGATGATCAGAGGGAGAACATGAGGTTCTATGTTTAGGAGCCAGTTTGCATGTGGATGAGAGCAAACGTGGTTCTCTGCTGGTGAAAGGGGAACGTGAGGTCGGCTTTAGACTGACGTCAGTCTGCAGGACCTGAAGGTGTGTCAGAGTAACGTCCTCTGCAGTGATGGAAACATGAATGAGAGTCGTCACCTTCAGCTTGACTGGAGCTTCTGTTCCTGCAGAAAACCAGCAGAGCTGCAGAGGAGAGGATGATGATGATGAAGAACAGAGGCAGGCGCACAAGCAGCTCACCTGCAGGATGAAGCAGTGAGACAGTTTAGTTCTGGACAGACAGACGGGAGGAGGACAACTGGTCTCATAACAACATGGATGGACTAAAGGAAACAAACATGAACCTGAAGGTGGAGCTGCTCCCTCAGCCTGTTCACTGGGTTCAGAGGAGGATGAGGAAGATGAGGAAGGTCCTGAGGTGGAGCTCGGCCTCTCTGTGGTTGGAGCTGCTGATGTGGGAAACGATGATGAGGAAGGCTGCAGAGAACTGGGAGGAGCTGTGAACAGTGATGAAAGCAGAAGTCTGACTTCATCCAGGGATGAAAAGATGACGTAACCATGGAAACGCAGTTTACTCTGAGGTAGAAACACAGGAAGTTATCAGAGAGGAAGATTTTCATCATGTTCAGGATGAAACTCACCTTCAACAACAATCTCAAATGCATCCTTTAAATGTGGAAATACAAATCTCTTCAAACCACAGCTGTACCGTCCTGAATCAGACTTCCTCAGATCTCTGATGCTCACAGACACTTTCTCACTTGAAAAAATTCCATGTTTTACAAATTCCATTCTGTATCTGCCGTTCTGAGCGCTGTTATCAGTTGGTTTAATGAGAAGGTTTTCTCCTTTACAGTCTTCTCTGCAGAAGTACCTCTTTCTTCCAGAAAAATAAAACGAACATCTAACAGTGATGTTTCCTCCTTCCATTCTTCTGTAGACGGGTCCATAATCTCCAGCATTTCCATCCTGCAGAACTGTTGGAGATGAACAATCAGAAGTTACATCATCATCCTCAATAAACAGCAGCCTGAAGATTTAATATTTCATTCATTAAACTTGTCAGCAGGTTGGAACAGTAGCTTTGTGTTTGAAATCAGGAGTCATTTTGCAGAATAAAGAACACCGTATCAAACAATCATCAGCTCTCAGCTGTGAGTGAACATCCTTTATGAACAGATGAGCTATTAACCAATCAGCAGAGCAAATGACTCAGAGCTTCATTCACAAAAAAACAAAAGAAAAAACAAACATGAATCAAAGCAAACGCAAGTACAAATCAATAATAATAATAATAATAATAGAGAACACATCAACATAATTGAAGACAGTCATGATGATATTTTCTAATCTCCATCTTCATTCAGTTATATAGACGTTAGATTTTAATGTGATTAATCTTGAACATGTTAAAGAGACAGAAAGCAACGATATAAGCATCTGTTAGAACAATGAATAATAATGAACATGACTGTGACTGTAAACATAGTTCTTTCTAAATATGACATGATAAATGACACAGTAGCAGTCAGAGGTTTGGACACACCTGCACATCACAATGGAAACAAGCCTGAGGCCGTTCTAGTCAATCCCTGATTTATGCTCTGTATTAGATTATGTCTGTCATGTACGAGCTGCTGCAACAGTGTAATTTCCTGAGAAGGATTATTAAAGTATCTATAAATGAGGATCAGAACTAACTGATGGAGGGACACCAGGATGACATAAACACCTTGTGTTTGAGAAGTGTTCAGCGGTCTTTTGTCATAGAGCTCTCAAATTTCAACATGTGATCCCCACATTTGTCTGCTATAAATCACGTACACACTGACTTCTACTGCACCATCACAGATTAGTTAAGTTAATGTCAAATACAAAGTGGTGTGTTGTTAAAACCTCCCCCAGCACCAGGGTGAGTTGTAACACTACTTGGATGGATGTAACAATCAGATTATTGTCCTTAAAGATCCACACTAATAAATGTATGGAAGCATTTTAATAAAACACGAGGAACTGTAGACTTACGAAACTACTAAAATAATAATGGTAGATAAAAGAAAAAGTATAAATTCAGTGCAAGAAAAAGAATTACGATAAAATGAATTAAAGATTAAAGTATGACGTGCTGTTTGTTGTGTGTTTTGTAGCTTAAAACAGGTTAATGTGAAACTGCATTTTAACACTTGGAGATCCATGAAACAATCCACAGCCCTCCTCAGTGCACATTTGTGGTGCAACTAAGGGAGCCTTCAAATCAATAAAAGTTTAACTCTAAACACTTGAACGGAGTATTTAAGGTGCAGAAATACTTAGAAAGTGAGCATCAACTAAGCAACGCCCGCGACCCTGAACTGGATAAGCAGGAAAGAAAATGACTGACATGACTGACTAGTTGTAGCAGATGTGGAACATTTGCTACAACCATCCTGTTACCACTGCAGCTCAAGATGGAAACAAAAGAGGAGTCCACACAACTAAAGTTGTAATATTCAATTAATTTGATCAGAAATCATGAGAACTTAAACTTAGAGATGGGACATTTGACACCGAGACTTCGAAGCCTGTGTCACTCGAGTAAGACAGACCAGCTCAAAACTATGGTTCAAAGCCCCGATCAGATCTGCATGAGCTATCGGGGATTATCACGCTTTCCAGAACTTTCCGGAATCTAGGCGTTTGCTCTTCCGGGCCAGTTCAACAATAGCTGAATCCATTGTCCCTTCTCTGTTCCACTTTGTAAATCAGATAAACGCCAACCCTACTCAAGTTTTCATGGATTCCTGACTGAAGTGATGAAGGGCCGAACTTTAGAATAACACAGTGTAGCATGTTTGTTTTCAGCCGGCAGACTACACTATGGTGCTAGCAGACTAGCGTTAGCTAGTTTGATGACGTGTCTAACTTTGTGCGGCTGAAAACACACAAGCATCTAAATGTGTCTCTTTTCTTGGCAGTCCCCAGTTGTTCCACTGGAAACGGGGGGAGGGGGGGGGGTACAGACCCCATTTTCAGATGCTTGTGTGTTTTAAGACACGCAAAGTTAGGCACGTCAGCTAACGCTAGCCTGCTAACGCTAGCTGTGTAGTGCTCATTGAAGTGCCGGCTACAAACTAAACGTGCTGTGTTGTTTATTATAAAGTTCGGCCTTTCACTCCGGCGAATCGCTTTGATCCTCTTCTTCCTTAGTATCACTTCAGTCGGGAATCCATGAAAATTTAAGGAGGGTTGGCGTTTATTCAGTCTACGAAGTGGAACAGAGCAGGGACATTGGCCCGGAAGAGGAAGCGGCTAAATGTTTTAAGTTCCGGAAACTGGAACAGAGCATACCCCCACCAACACACCTGACTCCAATGGCTAATCCCGTCATGCACGTGTCATTCAGCTCTGCAGAGGCTAACAAGCCGTTCGTCTAAAGATCCTCTGAAGGGGGTGTGCGGCTCTGAGCTCTGGTGACTACACATGCAGCAGAACCTGGTATCTGCTGAGCCTCATCCTCAGGCAACTCAGAACCCCCTGAAACAGGAGAGTTCCCCCACATCTTAAGAACCAGCCAAGTCATTTCTTCTTCTTCTTCTCTGGGGTTTATTGGCAGTTTGCTACCCACTTCAGGGAGCATTACCGCCACCTCCTGTGCCGAATCCGGGACGAGAGATTAGGCAGTTACAGGCTATATTTCCATACAGAAAAAATTATAATAATAATAATAATAATAACAAAAAAGAAGAAATAAGTAAAATAAAATAAAATAAAATAAAAAAAATACCATCTATTATGTTGCATATCCCTATACTTATACATCTACATCTTACCTATATATACCTATTTGTGCTAACACCTACCTATACATGCGTAAAACGATCTATATACATATATACATTATACACACTCAACTAACTCAAATCCTTCCCATCAAACCTGTGTTCTGAAGGAACACAAATAAATTCCGCAGGATCCCCCCTCCTCCCCTGCCAAGTCATTTCCTAAAGTTACCTGCCTTTTATAAGCTTGGCCACGCCCACCTCCACAGGTGCAGCACATCCACCAATAATCACCACTGACAACAAGAACACCAGGAAAACAAGATGATGGAGCATCACAATCCCCATGCCAGACAGCCGTTAAAGCGCTAACCCTTTTTAGCATTTAGCTTCAAGGCTAGCACTACTGCAACACATCAAGTTAAACTAGAGAAAGTACTTGAGCTGATATAAGTGAAACAATTGTATCTACAACACGATGAACATGATGCAGATAATACTGGTGATGAATATTTTTGGATTCATATCTGAAAAATAGTTTTTGGCTTCAGAACAGTTTTTAACTCGGAGACACCAGACATCACCGGTGAGCTCAGTTTTTCCTTTTTTTATTGACAAGTGTTAAAGGGACTTGAGGCAAGATTAAGAAACGAAACTTGCGACTGGCGCTTCAAGTAACTGCAGCCCCCACCAAGCCGCCACAGGAGCACAAACTGAAGCTATAATGTTGTTTACTCACCTTTTTCTCCGTAGTTCCACTTTTTAGTGTCTTTCAGTTGATCTGGATCGTTTGCTGACGGCAGAAGAATCCATAACTATCGCTTACAGTGTTTGAATTCACCGCGATCGTCTTCTTCCTGGATCAAAATTGCGGATGTAGCGTCATTTGACGTCACGTCCGCAGGGCAGCGCGGGAAATTCAGACACCAAATTGCAGCTTTATGCAGCACACAGCCTGTTCAAGGCAACGGAGAGAAACGTGGTGGAAACGTAATTTTTGGTATTTAGCGCTTCATCACCCATTAGTATGAAAAACATGGACATGCATGTTTGTTTTTTTTTTAGGTTCCTGCCTCTAGTCCCTTTAACTGTACAGACACACAAATCAGTCTTAGCAGCTCATCAAGTTTGTATGAATTTCATTAGAAGGTGAATTAACAAATAAAAATAGGAGTAAAAAAAATATACATTGTGTATATATAAGGAGAAAAAAAGAAGCAGGAAGGAGGGGACAGACTTTTTTATCAATGATGTAACTTATTTCATTTAAATAGGTCTTGGTAGATATTGGTAGTTGATGTACCTTTCTTGTTCGTTACGCTATTTGCACAGTTTCACTACTTCCTGAACTTCAGACAGCACCTTTGCTTCCTGTCTTTCATTATTGGACAAACTGATTAATCCAGGTGTGTTTGGTCAGTTATTGAGGCCAGACACACCTGGATTTATCAGTTTGTCCAAATAAAAAAAGGCCTTCAAACACACTGTGTTTGGAATAAAAAGTAATGATCTACAGTATCGAATGCTTTATAGAAATCACAAAATATGAGTACGTAATGTTTTCAAAGTAATCCAAAAGATCTTGAACCAATCTTATATTGGCACTTATATGTCAATTAGACATAAAACCTGTTTGCGTTTCATTTATGATCTCATGAAGGCCTTTTTTCAGCCGTTTAGCAAATATGAGAGATAAGATTTTGTAATCTGTATTTAGAAGTGCAATAGGTCTCCAGTTTTCTATTAATAATTGATGTTTGTCAGGTTTTGGGATAAGGCATATTAATTCTTTGTTTCATACTTGTGGATTATTGCTTTCTGAGGACGCATTCAGTAAATAATTCAAATGGGCTTTTTAATTAACTCCCAGAAGTGGAGAGCCAATCACTATCCAGAGATTTCCTTTTTTCAGTGAGCAGATAGCTTCTGACGTTTCTAACTTTGTGATGGGCTTTTCACATTCTGATTTGAAATGTTCTGAAATTTTAAGGCAAGGCAAGTTTATTTGTATAGCACATTTCATGTACAGAACAATTCAAAGTGCTTTACATAAAACATTATAAGCAAAAGGGAGAGAAAAAAACAATTAGAAGCATGATTCAAAATTAAAAGCATTTTAGATTAAAAAGAGAGAATACAGAGACGTGCAGATTTGAACTTTTGAATAAAATCTACGTAAATGCAGCTGAGAACAGGTGGGTCCTCAGCCTGGATTTAAATAAACTAAGTGTTTCAGCTGATCTGAGACTTTCTGGGAGTTTGTTCCAGACAAACAAAATTTAAGAGTAAATTCAGTGATTGATTCAATATCAAATCAGATTTGTATGTTTCACTGTAAAAGGAGTACACAGATTGAGTTATTCATTTTAGGAGCAGTGACATTATTTCTTTTCTGATTTTTTTTTCTCAAGTCATAAGAATTAATTTGAATTCCTTTCTCTTTGTTCAAGCCATTTTGCACACGACATTATGAAAGTTCCTTTTGCTATGACCTATTTCTTCTTTTAGTCTTGTCATTTTCAGTCTTTGTTAGAGAGATTATCTTTACTCATTAAGAGTGTTAGATCATCCATAATTTGGATTTCTTTGGTTGTTTCTTTTGATTTATTTACTTTGTTTTATTGCTAATTCCCTGATCTTAAATTTGAAGAACTCCCATTTTTGCATGTGATTCCCATCATCATCGAATATACAGTAGATTTAGCAATTTTCCTAGTTGACTCACAAAATATATAATTATTTACAAGCTGACTATTAAATTTCCAATATCCACGTAATTTGCTTTTTTCTTGACTCGAATCTGCTGGGTGTATGTAGATCATTTTATGATCTAAGAATAGAGCATGTGACAGGCATGATACTGTACAAACTGCAAACAAGGGGAGATAAAAGCCACAAGTCAATTCTGGATTGTAGAGATTTGTTGGTATTACTCCAAGTAAATTCCTTTGCATTCGGGTTTAAATATCGCCAGGTATCTATAGTTGACAGCTGTTCACAAATATATGTACTTTTGAATCATGTTTGTAGTTAGTTCTTGTTGGTACCCTGTCCATTAGAGCAGGGGTTCTCAACCTTTTCCATAATGGGGCCAAAGTTTTCAGTCCAAACTGGTCCAGGGTCTGTTCATATTTAACACTGTATTAGTGTTATGATCTCATTTTTAGTTTATTTTTTTAATAACTAAAGCAAATCCAGCTGCTTTAACAGACTGAACCTGTAAAATGTGGCTGATAAACATAAATAACATCATATAAAAATATATGATGAGATGGTCACAAACACATTTATATCACACGTATGGAATAAAATGGAAAAAATGGAATAAAATCAGACTCCTACAAGAACAAATCAGAATTAGGCTATAAACACAAAATCTACAACATTTTACTACAAAAAGAGGAACAACAGAAAAAACTGATGGAAACTGATTTAAAAAAAAAGATAAAATGGTGCAGTAACAGATCACATTGGAAATAAAAAGGCTCAGTTTAAATAATTTGTAAAAACCTGGATTTTATTTGTTTAGACAGAAAATTAAAGCACAAAATTTCATTCAACAATTTATTTATCTAAACATGTCAGCATTGGATACACTTTGACCATCATCAGTGCACATTTTCTTGGGGTTTGGACTTTTGCAGGACTTTCTGGTAAACGCCCACATGGTTCAGTATATGAGTGGTTTGAGTCTTTGTCTGAAATCAGACCCTTTCTTATAGTTTTGGAGTCTCTTTTGGACATTATAAGCATGTGTACCGATTGCTAGCCAAGTTAACTGTAGTTACTACCAGTTCGTATATTCTTTTTCTCACCTTAACGGCCTTCACGCTTTAACGACAAGAGCAATGCCATCTTGGCTCCTCTCCCTTGAACTCACTTTGTAAGTGGGCACAAACTGTGTCGATGACATCACCACAGCTTGTTTCTAATAAGTCAAACTGAGACGTACAACTATCCCTGATCTCCGTACTGCAGAGAAAATGAGGAGCAGAGACAGAGAAATGAGAATAAACTCACTGAGGATGAGGACGATCAGAGTGTGTCCGACCTTCATGCTGATGACAGAGCTTCTCTTCCTCCTTTTCTGGTAAACCAGAAACTTATCATTTACTTTACTGACAGTTCCTCCTCTTTCACCTACCTAGAAACTGCGTGTACATACAAGGACTTTACATTTTTACTTCCCTCCATCAAGTTTCATTCTGCAGAACTTAGACCTGTTCTCCATGACAGTGGACACTTTAAGCCTCCACCTCGCGGTGCATTTCAAATCAAGTCAAATCAATACAGCCCATAACCCCACATTAACCCCCACCCCTGCCCCATCAGCCCCTTTAAAACCACACGACAATAACAGTTTAAAGAAACATGGTAGCAGGTGAGGAAACCATATCCTAGGGGTGCGTCCACCCAGAGAGCCGCTGGCAACTTCATAAAACTGCATGGAAGACGTACATCAGTCATCAGAGGTGATGGAAAAGTGGGTGCAGAAAAGTGGTTTGATAGCAAATGCTGAACAATCTGCAGACGTCTGCAGCAGTGGTCCAACAGACACCAACAGTATGACATCATGCAGCCACCTTGTTTACTAGTAGATCTTGGACGTTGTTGACTCGGTAGACAGGGTGATGAGTTCTGACTGAATAAATGTCCAAACTAAGAAGTGGACATATTAAATGATTCTCCTCTCCTTGGACATGGCTCATCTCGCAGCTGGTTCTTGTGTTGCCAAAACAACATTAAATATTTTACACCGAGGACTGTCGTACATTTATTTGAATGCTACATGATGGTGTCTCCGATTATTTTGGTTTGACAGTGAAGATGTTGCTCAAGAAGCGGAAATGGACGACAAAAACACACAAAATTGTAGTAGGGGTGCAACAAACGTATTCATATCGAACTGTTGAATACAGGTGTGTATGTGTATAAGCAAAGAAATCTCAGCCACTCTTAAAATAAGTAGAAACTTTCTTTTTTTCTTGTAATAAGCAAAGAAAATTATGCCAATGGGACGAGGAAAATGTTCTTGATAAGTTTTCTTGAACTAAGATGCATTGCCTTAAAACAAGTTCCTATATCTCACTGAAATGTTTCTCTTTAAGTAATTTTGTCTTATTTTGAGTGAGTGAGATTTCTTGAAATAAGATGCATTATGTATTTTTTTTTAACTTTACTTAAAAACAGATGAAGAACATTTACAGCTGCAGATCAGTAACACGGCTTCTGAGGGAGAAGCTATGAAATAAACAATATAAAGTAAATTTAAAGGTGATATTCTACAACTTTCTCATCAAAAAAATGTTTTGAAAAAATAATACATGAGAGGGGTGCAGAATAAAAGTATTAATTTTACATTCTAAAGCATATAAATAATTGTTTAATCAATTTTGACGGGTCCAAAATACCTAAATATTTACATCTGATTACCATGGCAACGCCTGTGACATTACCCACTCCGTCAATTGCATACTAACACTTGAAGCTTTCTTTTACTCTTACAAAGTAAACTGTTAAGTATACTTAAAGTAATCTTCTAGTGTTCTTGTAGTAAAACTTCAAGCTTACTTTTACTTTTAGAAAGTACACTTTAAAGTATACTGAAAGTACACTTCTAGGTATACTGTTAGTTTACACGTACTAAAACTTTAAGTTTACTTTTACTCTTACAAAGTACACTTTTAAGTATACTAAAAGTATTCTTCTATGTATACTGTTAGTTATCTAGCAGTAAACTTCTCAATGCCCTTTGAAAGTAGATTTTTAAGTATACAGAAAGTGAGTTTACTGATGATACACTTATAGTCCACTGTTTAGTGTTTAAAAATACATTTTCAAATATACTGAAAATCACCTTATTATACTTTTACTCCACCATTAATGCTGAGTAACAAAAAATATTACAAAATTTCTGTCAAAAATAGATTCAGGTGTTTTATTTGACTCCACCAAATGGTCAAGTAATATTTATGCTGCGTTTCATTTTCCTCGGAACTGGGAAGTGGGAACTGGGGGGGACGTCACACCTGACCAACTTGCGTTCCAGCTCACTGGTCGGAAAACCAGTTAGCAGCCTAGCAAAACAACGTATTTGCTAAGGCTATTGTTATTAGCCGTTGTTAGCACAGCTGGCGTTGTTATTCACATATACCACATGAAAAATGTGAATTACACGACAGCAGCTTCCCCGTACATCTGTATAAACCAATACTATGTGTACGACTGATTTATGCAATAAAATATTAGTAAGAAGTATAAATAAATGTAACATTACAGGAGCTTCTAAAACTGCTAACACAGGGCGCGGCCATCTTTAAATCTGAACTCGGAGCTGTGAAAGTTGTCCGAAATCCGACTTCAGGGGGGCATTCCAGTAAAAACTTCCTACTCGGAACTGGGAATTTCCGACTTCCGAGTTTAAATGGAACGCAGCATTAAACTCTTAGTATGTTTGAAAATGTACTATGAATGTTCTACTATTAAAGTATATTGTTCAAAAGTTTAAATATAAATTAAATATGTTAAACTTCTAGTATTTTTATCAGTAAATGCCAAGTAAACTTTGTTAGGTAGTTACTTGCATAAAGTAATTTTTGGTAAGGGACCACATGTGCCCTGAGAAGACATCGCAGGCAGGCAGAGCGGAAGTGGAAGGAAGACCAGCTGCACGTCTTTCTAAGTATTCTGTCTTTCTGGTTACCCAGCTGCAGTTAAAGATGCAACATGTAAATATGTCTCAAATGTCAACTCCACCAGCTGTGGTCGTCCCCAAGTCTTGTTCAGTATCTGTTAAAAATCCCTCCGTTAACTCGTTCAAAAATGTGTCCAATTCCACCAGTGATGAGTTTCTCCATTACTTCTCTGACAAAGTAGCCTCAGTCAGAGTAACAGTATGACTAATGTCTCAGATGCACGTCAGCTTCCTCATCCTGCTGCTGTCTTAGACGCGTTCGAACTAGTTTCACTTCTGCAGCTCTCTAAACTTGTCCAGAAGCTGACCACCAACTGTCCTCTGGATTTGTGCCGTTCAGAATGCTTCAGCAAGTCTTTGGTACAGTAGGGCCACGCCTCCCTTTTCTCAACACCAGCCTGAGTTCAGGGTCCGTCCCGGCTGTTTCTAAACAGGCTGTGGTCAGGCCATTAATCAAAAAGTCGACTCTCAACCCATCCGTTCTTTCAAACTTCACACCCATTTCCCATCTGCCATTTCTCTCCAAAGTCTTAGAAAAACTTGTCTTCACACACCTACAGTCTTTTATGGATTACAATCACATATTTGAAAAGTTTCAATCCGCTTTCAGAGCACATCACAGCACAGTCTGCATGATTAAAGGTGCAGAACGACATCCTGGTGTCCTTGGACAAAATAAGCCGTGTTCCTACACACTCAAAAATAGGGTACGAGTCAGGAACATTTCTGTACCTGCAGGTACATTTTTCACAAATGTTCTCTCAAAAGTACAATATTGGTCTTTATGAGGCCAGAAGTACCTATATACTATGAAAAAGGCTCCAAAGTAATATAAAGTACACATTTGGACCATTTCAACCCTAAGGGTACCTGCAGCATTGAAACATGTGTGTAGCTTGTACAATAACTATAAATAGCAGTACTTCTAAACAGTAGTATAATTATAATTATTATATTATGATTTTTATAATAATCATAATAATCATAGTAATAATTATATGTATAATTATATATGTGTTTGGCCTAATATTTCTATAATAATTATTCATTTCTTATTAGCATCTTTGATTGTTGTCATAATCTCTATTTTATTGACTTTTATTCATCATCTTTAATTGGTTTAATTGTACTTTATTAACTCATACAGCTTGATAAGGTACAAAAATGGACCATGAAGGTACAGAAATGTCAGCGACAAGCTTTGGACCCTTTTAAGTACAAATTGGTACCTCTATTTTTGAGTGTGTAGTAATGCTGAACCTCACTGCAGCATTCGACCCAGTGGACCCCTCCATCCCCCTGACCCGCCTGGACCAGCAGGTGGGTCTACAAGGACCGGTGCTACAGTGGTTCAGGTCATATCTCACCAACTAAACTTTTTCAGTAATGATTAATGATCTGTCCTCCGCTTCTCTTTCACTGTTCTCTGGTGTGCCGCAGGGTTCCATCCTGGGCCCGGCACAATTCTTTTTATACATGCTCCGCTTAGCTTCCGTAATATCCCGTCACAACGCCACTTTCCATATGTATGCAGATGAGTTGCAAATCTATCTGCCAATATCACACAACGCACAACAATACACAACCCATCCAAGCTTGTCTGCAAGATGTTAAACAATTGCTGTCACAAAACTTCCTCTGTCTACATGAAACAAAATCTGAATTCATTCCCTTCTGCACCTCCATTTCTGCTAGCACAGTCCCAGACCTGTCACCTCTGACCCCTCACCTCCATCCCTCAATCAGGTCCAAGGTCAAACCATTTCTCTGCCGTAAGGACTGGAAACAGCAGTTCACGCTTTCAGTTCCTGTTGGACAACTGCAACACTCAGACCTCTCATCGTTTTCTGCTCTTACAGAATGCAGCTGCCCGGTTTCTCACCAACACCCACAAATACGACCATATAGCTCCTGTTCTGTGCTCGTTTCAGAATCCACCTCAAAACCCTGCTGTTAGTTTTCTGTTCCATCCATGGCCTACACTGCAAAAACTCAAATCTCAGCAAGTATATTTTTCTAATTTATAGTCAAAATATCTCATCACACTCAAAACAAGACAAACAATAAGAGAAACATTTCAGTGAGATTATATAAGATTTTGTTTTAAGGCAAAGCAAAATTTTACTTGTTTCACTGGCAGAAAACTTTTGCTTGTAATAAGCAAAAAAAAATTCTGCCAATGTAACAAGTAAAACTTTCTTGATAAGATTTCCTGAAATAAGATGCATGTTCTTCAAAATATTTTACACTTGTTGTATAAAGTATATTATTTGCCCAATCATTTTTGCAAAACTTGCTTTACTTGATGTAGTGGCAGCTCAGCTTTGGCCCCAATACTCCAGGGTCGAGTAAATCATCAGTGCATGTGATGGACAAATGCACAGTGCATGTCGGGTATGTCATGTGTGCACGGGATTGAAAAGCATTAAAATTCAAGTGCGCTTGCATTAAATCTGGTTTTTAGCCACGATTATGTTACAATACATTTTCCACAGCTATATTTTACTTCCCTGATATTCTGGTTAGTTCCCACAGAAAGTTTCTAACTTTGTAAATTTAGAGAATTTTGCAACCCAAGTCTTAAATCAGTGTTTTCTTAGATCAATATCCCAAAAACATTGCAGTCCAGAGGAGTGTTCTTGTAGAAGACTTTTCTTTTTTTTTTTTTTAACTTTTCCTTTGTCTGTTTATTCATTTGATTAAATAAAAACTCGGGCGACTCTAGACATCTCACAATCTGTCTTTCATCACAGATAAGTCTGATTTATTTCCATTTGCAGGTAAACATTAAACCAGAACTATCTAAAAAAAATATACACAAGATTTTAATGCTTTCATTTTTCTGCCTCCAACATCTTTAATGGGAGCAGCTGCTGGTTTAAAACATCTGCATTCACAAGATTTTACTTCTGTTACTAACACACTTACTTACACTAAGTTTAACATCTCCAGACTGATACTGAGGACAGTTTTCTTGTTTTGTTTTTTAACACATT